>LJPJ01002826.1:0-14991 GCA_001430935.1 Amauroascus verrucosus
GGCTAACCTCCAACAGATGATTCCCCCCGCTAAGGCTTATGAAAATCAGCTTTTGGTGGAATTGCCTTCTAGGCGAAGAAATCATGCGTTTAAATAGCTTTGGTAACTACTACTCACGTATAGCTACTGACTATTAATTGTTAAGAGTATGTTCTGAAAAAGAAAAGGACTTGTGTTGGAACAATGAGGATTACCTTGGTCAGGCTGCATAGAACAGCTACACAAATGTCCAAGCTGCCGGCTGCTTCCTTTCAAACCCATGAGGATAGAAAGATGTAATATAGATTTGGGAACTGTTCTTGTCAGGAATCTAGGGGATTCATATACCATCTTATGGTCGCTCGCCACTAGAAAACGTTCTCTTTTGGCCGAGCGGCATAGTTATCGACACCACAGTTCTACGGGGCATTCCCCTTGGACCTTCTTGTATATCCGCCTGAAAACGTTACTGATCCATGGAGTAACTTCTCCTAAACTGTTGAAAAGGAAGAAATGGAAAATGTTATTCATACAGATATGCAGAAGACAAAGGAAAAGTACAAGATCGTGATGCCATTAGCGATACAATATGTAGATACATACATGCAAGTCCACTAGTAAGCCCGAATTTCGTGAATAAAATGCATATTATACAGAACTGGCTCTCAACTCAGATGAATCATCATCAAAGAGCAAATCAGAACTATCACCACCTCCTTCAGAGCAACGTTCACCCCCCTCTGGTACACCTCTTCCAGCCCGGTTATCTGATGGATATATCTTCTTCCGACGGAGATCCTTGACCTCCTTAATCACTTCCCGGAAGCTTTCTTCGAGAGTCTTCATTCTCGCCAGGACTAATCTATTCAAAGTGTCGCGATGCTCAATGTTAGAATGGACTCGCAGTAAACCAGAGGCATATGCCATCTGTGTCGCAAAACTTGCAGGGATGCCGCCTACGAATCCACCGCCAACGGCTTTATTGTCGCCTAAGTCGGAGCCGAGGCCCATCGCAAGGGAGGAACGGCGGCGGTTTGGCTTGGAAAAGTTATCAGATAGCATCGCACTGAGATCAGGAACGGATCTCGCCTCTGGCTTTAACGAGCAAATCGGCCAGGGGCGGGCACGAACCGGTACTTGGTCATTGGGTGTGAGTGGCCGAGAGCGCCTGGGGGTAGTTGCTCCACTCTTCGGGTGAGGACTCCTTACTACTCCCGTGTCTGGTCGCGTGCGTTTTATCTCAGTTGCAGCCCAAGGACGAAGCGGGTTGTAGAGGACCGTAGCGCTCGATAAATTCCTCGAATGCTTGGGTCGCGGTGTATTTGGCCTACGACCCGGGCTGCTGCGCCTGGAAAGCATTTTAGCAGTCGATGGCTGTGACGACCGCTTGATGGAAGTACTAGACCCCCAATTTCTAGCCGTGAGACCAATTTGAGATCTATCCCTTGTTATAGCCGAACCCTGTTGTTTACTCGAGATATCGTCCTCCTGCTGCTGGTCGCTACTAAGGTCGTCATCACCTTCCATGTCTGTTTGCTGGGTCAATTGTTTACCGAACAAAGAACTATGATCCCTTTCAAAAGGATGAATATTTCGGTGGAAGCGCTTGCTGTTAAGGAAATCTTCCGGATCCGAAGCAATCGAACGCGTCGAATGAGCGAAGTCACGTAGAGGGCCCTTCAACTTTCCACGCTCCCCTAGGAACTGTAGCTTTCGTTGCTGCTCTAATTGTTCTAGTATAGCGGGGTCTTCCTCATCAGGTGGTTCAGGCACAGCATCTGGGCCAATGTCCCGCATCCAATCGCTGACTACAGTATTGGAGTGGCGTTGGCCATGGATGCTTTGTTTCATCCGGCGAGTTGCTTGTCTCACAGGTCGACGGAATACTTCTTCCAAAGCCTCATCCTTTTGATGGGTTGCAATTGAAGGTTCTCGCAGTCGGAAAGTATTCGTGGCTGTGAAGAGATCAAGGCCCTTGTTATTCCTAGCCCAGTTTCTCGCCTGTTTAGTGCGAGAATGCCCATCAACTAGGTCGGTAGGTTCAAAAACGGCCGAGCGTAGAACAGTCCTTTCATAAAGATATATGGTGAAGAGAACAGGGAAATGTGTTGCCTTTATGACGGTCCTGTTGAGTCTGATGAAGTTGCGAAAAGGCATGATGAACCGCAAGGGTGCAATGACCCAACCTATAATATTTGCTGGTGCAATATACGAAAATAGGGCATCGGACTTGACCATAGAGATAGTGTTTACAGCGAATACGAACTGATGCTCTTCGTTCGCGTTCTGGACAATTGCCATGAACGAGTTTGTTAAGACGGTAATTAGAATTGTGACGACTAGGAAGTGGCAAATGAATAGGAATAGAGTGAGGATTGCCTTTCCAAGTGCGTTATACCGGTCCCAGAGTTGCCAGGCTGCAGGAGTGAAGCCCATTATCATTTGAAAAAGAGCATAGATAACGGAGCTGGGTGAATCCCCGTGTCCAAAGGAGAAGGTAAAGGCAACAAAGAACCCGCTGCAGGCGATTATAATTAGTATAAGAACAGCTAAAAGATCCGCTGCCATCATGCGAAAAGCAATTAGTAACTGGGAGAAGTAGCGATAGTGATCGAGGACCGAAAAGAGCCTTGGCACTAGGAGCACGGCAGTCGCGGCAAGGACATCATAAGCTATGGTTGCCACTTTATGGTCGAGGAGGAGGACGCTGTACAGCCGTAAACAGTAATAGCAAAAAAGCAGAATCAGAATCCCGACGTCAAAGGTGTTCCAGAAGCTCATTAGATAAAGGCTGAAGCCCTGTTCGTTAAAGCCGACTAATTCGTCGAGCATAAATCCAGCACTCCAGAACCAGAACACAAGCTCTAAAGTAGTAAGACGAAATGATCGTTTTTGAATGACAGTGAGAAAGAGACATAACAATACAGCAAAAGAACAAGTGGAAAGCACCTGGCGGTACCGCGGGACCCGTAGGCGGGACAGCTTAAACAGGGAGGCATCCCATGGGTCATATAGTGAAACAGAACGTCTTAGTATAGTTGAGTTTAAGGTCGTATTCTGGAGGTTTGGGCCTCCACGTAAGGACCCGTAGTAGGTTCTAGCAGTTCCGGAAGGTAAACGGTGTAAATGGTCGGCAGCGGAGTGAAAGACAATGGTGCCAGCCCATATTGCTTCCAATTGCTGGATCACCAAGGGATGTGCTAGAAATCTTTTTGCTTGTGCTCGGATAGCGATCTCAAGGCAGGATATACGAACACCTTTTAGAAGTCGTTGCCATCGAGGCTCGTGTAAACTGGTTCCTGTTGATGGTGGTGTTTGTCCTTGCAGTGGATGGAAATCATAGGAAAGAGCATCGATCAACTCCCGCGTAGTATATTCTTTAAGCAGTTTTATGGCAAGGAGCTCACACACCAGGCCCCTTGTATGACTGGCACCACTTATGCCTGGCTTTATATCTGCCTCCTTGCGGAATTGGAGGCAGTTGGCCATTAATGAATAAAGAGTTGCCTTGGAAAGGTGTTCTATGTGAATTTCTTGCAGAATTGGCTTGAGAAGAAATTGAGAAACCTGTGGAGAACGGAGCTGTTCCCAGGTTAGTGTGGTCTCACATCGCGAGGCTATCAGGAGTCGTAAATCATATGTGAGATGATAAACGGGAAGAGAGTCTAAGAAAAGAGCAATTAATATCATTATGATGGAGACTTGGAAATTTGAGAGGAACCAAAATGTGGATTAATATTCCTACCTAGGTGAGGCGCTGAAAAGATGGGTAACAAGGGAGTAGTATCTTCGGCTTCCTGGTCGTCCCCTTCGGCATCGATACCATAGTCATCACTATAGCCCTCATCGTCGGAAATCGGATGACTGCTCCTGTCTGGCATGGGTTGTGAGTTAAGCGCCCTTATTCGCGGTGCATTGATGGGGCTGGAAGTCGACATGGCCGCGGAGCTATGAAAGTAAATTTGGTTGTCCATTGCTTTGGGCCGCAACAAAGATGCAAACATCCTTCGTGATGCTAAGAAAGCAGATGGCAAGGAATAGCTGATGCTGTAAGTATAAACGAAAACAATACTGATGCAGTGTCAAACTGAAACGGCGATTAGGTTTACAGAGAGCAAGAAACAAAACAGCGAAATATAAAACAAAAGACCACCCCGAGAAAGAGAGAGAGAGAGAGAGAAAGAGGAGACTAGGAAGATGAGAAGATCACATAGGAAACAAACTTGCTCCGAGAATGAGCAGATGTTAGAGTAGATGCCTCCATGGCTTGAATTTTTCCCTGCCTGGCAGTCAGCATCGCGGTGGCCAAAGAGGCGTCGTCGTCACGATCAGCCACTAAAAAAGGAAAAAGCATGGAACTGATAAGATAGGCTTTTTGGCTTATGCACGTGATTGGCGCAGATCCACAAGCAAACTTCAAGCAAACTGGAGGGGAAAAAGAGATCGAAATCATCTTCCCCTTGGCTTCACACCAGCCTTGACCGCAGTGTTTGCTATGTTATGTTATGTACACCCGTTGAATGCTCCATGTCCGAAAAGCAAACAAGGATGTCGCTTCATCAAGCTCAAAAGAAGCGATTGCTTTGTCTTGTTAGATGGATGGGAACATCAAGTGTTAGTAGAGTTGTCAACACCAAAGGACACAAATATTCGCCATTGAGCTTCGACACCACTCATACACCAAGTTCAAATCGCACCATGCAAAGTCAAATGCATTGATTGACGATATTAGAAGTGCTGGTACGGCCTAGGTTGTCTTCAATCCTTTGCACGGGGGATAATCCCAGCAGATTAGTCGCTAGTTGGATTGTCTCTGGAAATAATAATCTGGATGAATGACGAATCCAAGCGTATACTGGCATCACTTGAGATTTTAAAAAAATCCCCGATCGCTAAGATGGTTGAAGGAGATCATTTGAGCTGGATTTGTGGGGTGGAGCTCCCTTCCTTGCCTCCTTTCGCTCTCTCTCTCCGTCTCCTGTTTTTGACTTTTTCACTCCTACTTTGTTGCCTTTTTCTGCGTCTTTTAGCGTCACTGCGACGACAAGGTTCTTCGTCTCTCCAATCACCCAGTTCCCGGTGGGCCCCCAACCGAAAACCAAACCTCGCCCTTTCAGAGAGGGAATTGAGAGGGAAAAAAAAAAAAAAAAAAAAGTCGTTCTTAAAAATTTTCTTCGCTGTTTCTACTTCTTCCTTTTTAGTTCTTGTCCAATTTCTCAGGACCAACCTCTTCATCCACTCTTTCCACTTGAACTCTGACCTGGGCTTACAAAACCTGCCAGTTCGGAATTTCATATCTCTCCCACTTAAACCTCCCCGCTCCGGTTCTCTCGGTGGATGCGAACCTGACAAGTCATCCTCTCACGCGACAAGTTCTGGAGAGGACGGCGAGATGCCGCTCTTCACGTCTTCCTCTGACGCGAAGTCTCCTCAATCGCCTGTGAGCCCCCGGAGGTCCTCCAGATCCGATTCTATCTTGCCCTCTGCTCCATCGGCCGGCGGCGCTGTTGCTTATCTGCAAAATGAACAACAGCCCCCTCAGCCCGCTCAATCCTCAATTAGCCCCGCCGTGATTCCTCCCGCCTCTGCTCAGATCACCGAGGACTCTGACAGGTCAATTCTTCTTGAGCTCGAAGATGGAACAATCTACCATGGCCTCAGCTTCGGCGCCGAGAAGAGCGTTGCTGGGGAACTGGTCTTCCAAACCGGCATGGTTGGATATCCCGAATCGATAACAGATCCTTCCTACCGGGGTCAGATTCTAGTTATCACTTTCCCTCTGGTCGGCAATTACGGTGTCCCGTCCCGCGAGGCTATGGACGAGCTGGCAAAGGATATTCCCAAATACTTTGAATCTAGCCAGATCCATATCAGCGGCTTGGTGGTTGCTAGCTATTGCGGAGAGGAATATTCACATTTTTTGGCCGAGAGTTCCTTGGGCAAATGGTTGAAAGAACAAGATGTTCCTGCCATCTATGGCGTGGACACTCGGGCTCTTACCAAGAGAATCCGTGAGAAGGGTAGTATGCTTGGACGCATGTTGCTCCAAAAGTCTACAAACGGTAAAGACTTAGTCAACGGTGTCTCTGCCGTCGATGATCAAGACAATGAGAAATGGCGTGAGTATTTTGAAGATATCGCGTGGGTAGATCCCAACAAGAGAAATCTTGTCAATGAGGGTAAGGAAATCTCCCGCAATGAATTGTTGAATAAATAATCCTAATCGAACTCCCTAGTCTCAATTAAGGAGCCTCGTTTATATACTCCTCCAAAAACTGCTCTTCTTCACCCTTCAGGCCGCCCCATCCGTATCCTATGCGTCGATGTTGGTATGAAATACAACCAACTGCGATGCTTCCTCGCTCGAGGTGTTGAAGTTTTCGTTGTGCCTTGGAACTATGATTTCCACACTTTAGATGGCAATGACTATGACGGTCTATTCGTGTCCAACGGCCCTGGAGATCCAGCTACTCTATCTTCCACCGTTGAAAATCTCGCAAAGGCTTTGAAAGACTGCCGAACTCCGGTCTTCGGCATCTGTCTTGGCCATCAACTCCTATCGCGGGCAGCCGGTGCAGGAACGATCAAAATGAAATTTGGTAATCGTGGCCATAATATTCCATGCACGAACATGCTATCAGGCCGCTGCTATATCACATCACAAAATCACGGTTATGCGGTCGATTCCTCAACCCTACCCGAAGGGTGGGAGGAACTATTCGTTAATGCTAATGACGGAAGTAATGAGGGCATCAGACACGTTTCGAAGCCATACTTCAGCGTTCAGTTCCACCCCGAGAGTACACCAGGCCCGCGTGATACTGAGTTCCTTTTTGATGTTTTCATCAACACCATCAAGAAGTGTATTGAGTCTCCTTCGGCATTGAACGAGCCGGTTAGCTTCCCTGGTGGTACCATCCAAGACAATCGCGCTGCCCATCCTCGAGTCTCGGTTAAGAAGGCTCTCATTTTGGGCAGTGGTGGTTTGAGCATTGGCCAGGCCGGAGAATTCGATTACTCTGGTAGTCAGGCCATTAAAGCTCTTAAGGAGGAAGGAATTTACACCGTCTTGATTAACCCCAACATTGCTACAATCCAGACCTCCAAGGGTCTCGCCGACAAGGTCTACTTCCTCCCTGTCAACGCTGATTTCGTGCGAAAGGTCATAAAGCATGAGCGCCCAGACGCTATCTACGTTACTTTTGGTGGTCAGACTGCTCTTCAAGTCGGTATTCAGCTCAAAGACGAGTTTGAATCCCTCGGCGTCAAGGTTCTCGGTACCCCAATTGATACCATTATCACTACCGAAGATCGTGAACTCTTCGCTAGAAGCATGGAATCTATTGGAGAAAAATGTGCCAAGTCTGCCTCTGCCTCTACTCTTGAAGAGGCCATGGAAGTAGTCAAGGGTATCAGCTTCCCTGTCATCGTCCGTGCTGCCTACGCCCTAGGTGGCCTTGGTAGCGGTTTTGCGGATAATGCGGAGCAACTTCGCGATCTTTGCTCCAAGGCATTTGCTGCCAGTCCTCAAGTTCTTATCGAGAAGAGTATGAAGGGCTGGAAGGAGATTGAGTATGAAGTCGTTCGTGACGCACAAGACAACTGTATCACAGTCTGTAACATGGAGAACTTTGATCCTCTAGGTATCCACACTGGCGACTCCATTGTCGTTGCGCCTTCGCAGACTCTTTCCGACGAGGATTATAATATGCTCCGCACTACAGCAGTCAATGTTATTCGGCATCTTGGTGTTGTTGGCGAGTGTAATATCCAGTATGCCCTTAATCCGTTCTCGAAGGAATACTGCATTATCGAAGTCAATGCTCGATTGTCCAGATCATCTGCACTTGCCTCAAAAGCAACAGGGTATCCATTGGCGTTCATTGCTGCTAAGCTTGGTCTGGGCATCCCGCTGAATGAGATTTCAAACAGCGTCACCAAAGTCACATGCGCTTGTTTCGAACCCTCTCTTGACTACGTTGTGGTTAAGATTCCTCGCTGGGATTTGAAGAAATTCACCCGTGTCTCCACTCAGCTCGGTTCCTCTATGAAGAGTGTTGGCGAGGTCATGAGTATTGGTAGAACCTTCGAAGAAGCCATCCAGAAAGCCATCCGTGCCGTTGACTACAACAACTTGGGCTTCAACGCCACCAATGCATTGATGTCAATCAAGACTGAGCTCCAAACTCCTTCCGATCAGCGATTGTTTGCTATTGCGAATGCAATGCATTCCGGTTACACCGTAGATGATATCTGGGAGTTGACCAAGATTGACAAATGGTTCTTGCGTAAACTTGAGGGTCTCAGCAAGTTCGGAAAATTGATTAGCAACTACTCCGCTACCACTGTGCCTGTTTCCCTTGTCCGACAGGCTAAGCAGCTTGGTTTCTCCGATCGCCAGCTATCCAAGTTCCTAAGCTCTAATGAGTTGGCAATCCGGCGCCTTCGAGTCGAAGCAGGCATCATGCCCGTAGTGAAACAGATCGATACAGTGGCTGCTGAATTCCCGGCTTACACCAATTACCTCTACCTTACCTATAATGGCTCTGAAAGCGACATTCCATTCAATGACAATGGGGTCATGGTTCTTGGATCTGGTGTTTACCGAATTGGGTCCTCTGTCGAATTTGACTGGTGCTCCGTTCGGACAATTCGCACGCTTAGGGAACAGGGTTACAAGACGGTCATGGTCAACTACAACCCTGAGACTGTCAGTACAGATTATGATGAAGCCGACCGACTCTACTTCGAAAATATCACCCTGGAGACCGTTCTCGATATCTATCAGTTAGAGAGTTCAGCTGGAGTTATCATTTCCATGGGTGGACAGACACCTAACAACATCGCATTACCTTTGCATCGTTTGAACGTCAACATTCTGGGT
The DNA here is from genome assembly GCA_001430935.1 of Amauroascus verrucosus. Taxonomy (NCBI): domain Eukaryota; kingdom Fungi; phylum Ascomycota; class Eurotiomycetes; order Onygenales; family Onygenaceae; genus Amauroascus; species Amauroascus verrucosus. Next base: position 8,864 of record LJPJ01002826.1, read on the forward strand.
ACCTCTCCGGAGATGATCGATGCTGCTGAGAATCGTTACAAGTTCTCCCGGCTGCTTGATCGTATCGGTGTCGACCAGCCAGCATGGAAAGAACTCACTAGCATTGAAGAAGCAACCGCGTTCTGCGACAAGGTCAAGTATCCCGTGCTTGTCCGTCCTTCTTATGTCCTCTCTGGTGCTGCTATGAATACAGTGTATTCTCAGGACGATTTAGCCAACTATCTCGAACAAGCTGCCGAGGTTTCAAGAGACCACCCTGTCGTTATCACGAAGTACATTGAAAATGCCAAAGAAATTGAGATGGATGCTGTCGCAAAGAACGGTGTGATGGTTGGCCACTTTATCTCCGAGCACGTTGAAAATGCTGGCGTCCATTCCGGTGATGCCACTCTCATTCTGCCGCCACAAGATTTAGACCCAGAAACCGTCCGTCGAATTGAGGAGGCCACTCGCAAGATCGGGAATGCCCTTAATGTGACTGGTCCTTTCAATATTCAATTCATTGCCAAGGACAATGAGATCAAGGTCATCGAGTGTAATGTGCGAGCCTCGCGATCTTTCCCGTTTGTTTCCAAGGTTATGAATGTGGATTTGATTGAAATGGCTACCATGGCTATGATTGGAAAGCCTTTTGTCGAATATCCCCCCGTTAATATCCCCAAGAACTACGTCGGTATTAAAGTTCCACAATTTTCTTTCTCTAGGTTGTCCGGTGCCGATCCGGTCCTTGGCGTTGAAATGGCGTCTACTGGTGAAGTCGCCTGTTTCGGTCGGGATCGCTACGAGGCTTACATCAAAGCCCTTATCTCAACGGGCTTCAAGCTTCCGAACAAGAACATCCTCGTCTCTATTGGCTCTTACAAGGAGAAGATGGAAATGCTTCCCTCGATCACCAAACTCCACCAGATGGGATACAATCTCTTCGCAACTGCTGGTACTGCAGATTTCATCCGCGAGCACGGTATTCCGGTGAAGTATCTTGAACTTCTTGCCGGCGAAGAAGAAGATCTGAAGTCGGAATACTCTCTTACTCAGCATCTAGCCAACAACTTGATCGACCTTTACATTAATCTTCCTTCTAGCAATAAGTTTAGAAGACCGGCGAACTATATGAGTAAGGGATATCGCACACGTCGTATGGCCGTCGATTATCAGACTCCTCTGGTTACCAACGTGAAGAATGCAAAGATTCTGATTGAAGCCATTGCTCGTCAGTATGAGATGGCAGTGCAACCCATTGACTTCAAGACCAGCCATCGTACAGTGGTTCTTCCTGGTTTGATCAATATCGCTGCATTTGTTCCTGGTGTTGCAGACGTCGAATCTTCGGACCTTCAATCTGTGACCAAGGCTTCTATCTCCGCGGGGTTTTCGATGGTTCGCGTCCTGCCCGTTGGCGTTGATAGTTTCGTTACTGATGCTCGCGCGCTGAAAATCGCGCAACACAACTCCCACAAAGGCACTTACTGCGACTACAACTTCTCCGTTGCTGCGACGACGTCAAACGCGGATCAAATCGGTCAGGTCGCCGCCGATGTTGGATCGTTGTTTATTCCTTTCAACCATTTGGCCGGAAATATCAACAAAGTTGCCACCGTCACTTCGCATTTTGCTTCTTGGCCGTCCAGCAAACCGATCATCACCGATGCTAAGGCCACCGATCTTGCGTCGATCTTGCTTCTTGCTAGTCTCCACAATAGGAATATCCATGTTATGAGCGTAACTTCAAAGGATGACATCGGTCTGATTGCTTTGAGCAAAGAGAAAGGACTGAGAGTCACCTGCGATGTTGCTATCTACTCCCTGTTCCTTTCCACGGAGGACTACCCGCCATGCGCGCATTTGCCGTCGAGGCAAGACCAGGAATCTCTCTGGGAACATTTGGACACCATTGATGTTTTCAGCATTGGTAGCCTGCCCTACCAACTCGCTGGCAAGGAAGCTACTCCGGAGGTTGGAATTGCTGAGGCACTTCCGCTTCTCTTCACCGCTGTTTCTGACGGACGTCTGACTTTGGACGACATCACTTCTCGACTCTACGACAATCCCAAGAAGATTTTCGAGCTCCATGACCAGCCTGACACCTCCATTGAAATTGAGGTCGACCGTCCGTATATTTTCCAGAGCGAGGGAGTGTGGTCTCCTTTCAATGGCAAGACGCTCCGAGGGTCGGTTCAACGGGTCACTTTCCAAGGCAAGACATCTTGTCTTGACGGTGAGTTGCTTGGCGATGCTGCACTAGGGACAGATATGTCTGCATACTATCTTGCCCCTCCGCCATCACCCTCTATCAAGGAGCCTCCTAAATCCCCTAGACGTGATACGTCTGTTGGACGACGCCTTTCCTTCACCTCTACGCCGGTCGCGCGCCCATCACGCTTGAGACATATGGACGCTATCACTTCGCCGGGTAATGAGCTGGGCCCGCCTCTGTACGTCCAGCCACCTAGCATGTCCACGGCATCTCCATCCCTGCTAGAACTTCTCGCACACTCTTCCTTTAAACAGAAACATATTTTGTCGGTGAATCAGTTTAATCGATCAGATCTTCACCTGCTGTTCACTGTCGCGCAGGAGATGCGATTGGGTGTTCAGCGTCAAGGAGTTCTTGACATTCTCAAGGGACGCGTCTTGGCTACGTTGTTCTATGAACCTTCGACCCGAACCTCCGCTTCCTTCGATGCAGCTATGCAGCGCCTTGGCGGCCGGACCGTTGCAGTTGCTACCGAACATTCGTCGACTCAGAAGGGTGAGTCACTACAAGACACTGTTCGCACACTCGCTTGTTATGCCGACGCGATTGTTCTTCGTCACCCGCTTGAGAGCAGCACTGCTACTGCAGCTAAATTCTCTCCTGTTCCTATCATTAATGGTGGCAATGGAAGCATGGAGCATCCTACACAGGCTTTCCTCGACCTCTTTACTATCCGAGAAGAATTGGGCACTGTCAGCGGTATCACGGTTACGTTCATTGGTGACTTGCGTTATGGCCGCACGGTGCACTCCTTGATCAAACTCCTCCAATTCTACGAGGTCCGCGTGCAACTAGTGTCTCCCAAGGCCCTGTCTCTGCCAGAAGATGTTCGCCAACACCTTGTGGCATCGGGCCAGCTTGTCCTTGAGACTAGCGAGCTAACTCCCGAAGTTGTTGCTCGCTCTGATGTGTTGTACTGCACGCGCGTGCAAAAGGAACGGTTTGAAGATTTGAAGGAGTACGAGCGACTCAAGGACACCTTCATTGTGGACAATTCTGTTCTCAAGTATGCAAAGAGCCAGATGATTGTGATGCATCCGCTACCAAGGAACGCGGAGGTCGGTGAAGAGGTGGACTTTGATCAACGTGCTACGTATTTTAGACAGGTGAGTTCCAGTTCTTAATTATGCCCTGTGTCTGGACTTGGCGTACTGATGATTTTTGATACAGATGAGATACGGCCTTTATTGTCGTATGGCGTTGTTGGCTTTGGTGATGGCGCCTTGAGGTCATCAGTCCCAAGCGATGCACGGACGAGGGTTAGATACGGTGCACAGAACAAGTCTATATGATGAGCAGAGCGATCCTTTTCTTTATTTTTATCACTGCCGTGCTCTTTGCTTTCTGGTCTTTATCTATATCAAAAGTTGCGTTGGTTTTTTTTTTTTATGATCTAAGTACATAGATATATAGCAGGATTTATATGCGTAATGAGCTCTATGTATAACTAAGGATTCCGTCATGTTTAGGAATGGATTTGTATATTCAGCATTGGGTGGTGTTGGTGTTATGTGTGATGTTTGTTTTGTGTTTTTTGATTTATTAAGTTTTTATGTTTTATGTTTATTTTTTTTTATTATTTTCTTTTTCTCCTATCTCTTTTTCTCCTTTTTGGGCGGTTTCCAGTTAGGCATTTCTTTACGACTGCGATGATGACCATGACCCTGTACATAGCAGAATAATGTCCTAATTTCTATCTCTATTATCCCCTTTATTATCTCGTTCAATTGGGTTTGAAGTCTTGTATGCGCATCCATGGTTATGCTTCAGAGCAACGTCCCAGTCATGTGACTTGGCTGGTAAACGTGTAGAACCAAAGCTCACTTTCTCAGACCATCGCTTATGCCACTCGACCAAAAGAGAAAGTCAAGAAAGACATAGCATGGTGGCTCAATGCGCCTGCAGGAGCAGTGCGAATGGCCATATCCCATAGATATGAAGCGGGCGGTAATACTATCTATATTACTATGCGAAGCGTGGGATAGTATCTGCAGTTCAATATCGTGATCTCGAACCTGAGTCCCGAAGCCATCCAACAAGTCAAGATCTATCGAGGAAAAAGCAGGGTAGGCAAGCCAATGATTTGGTCCTGTCCTTCAAGGAGCTGTTGCTGCGTTCTCCTGAGCAAATGGTGGAGCTTGATGGAGCTCGCCGAGATGGTGTGGGAGGCAATGAATGACTTAGTCTACCGGGGAAATTCAGTGCGGAATATAGACTGACAGTTCGCCTATCCGTTTCATCATATTGGATCTTACAATTACGGTAGATCGGATTCTATGACAGAAATGAACTAATGATTGATAATTTCTGTTTTTTGTTTTATTTTTCTAGCGAAAAAGAGAAGAAAAGAAAACAGGAGGATAAGAGAAAATTGAGACTAGAAGAAGATGGTATAGAGCATCAGTGACAGTATTTGTCGATAATGGCGTTGAACGAAGCATCTTGCAGAAGCTGTGTCGCGGTTGGGCGTTCTTTAGGGTATAAGATAAACCCTCTATACAACATAGACAGTCAAAGCTGTAACTCGGCCGGGTCAGTTTCAGGGCACATTCTTTTGACGAAAATTGCAAGGGTGGATTCTGGACTTGGCTTATTGTCCTGGACATTTTGGCAAATCATCTTTTGCATGTGATATTCACTTTCTCCCAAACCCAAAGCCATGACTTTGAGTGCTGCATCTCTGTTGTCCCGAATATCATGGGCCATCCAGACAGTGGGGAATCCACCATGGCCTAGTTTATTCTCTATTTGATATCTTTGATTGAGCACTTCGCCGATACGGATAGGATAGAAGCCATGAGGAGTGTCCTTCTTGCAATATTCAGCATGGGATTCAGAATATTCACTAATATCTCATTCCTCGTCTTCAGTGGCGATTTTGCCGTAGTCGGCCGTATCTATGTCATCGGGGATTGTCGCTGTAACGACCGTGCCGACTTCAGTGCTAGAGGGTGCCATTTTTATGGGCTTTTCTGTCCGTCAGGCTGGCGTTACTCGTTGCTCCGGAATGAAGATTTTGGACGAATATATTGTGGAAAGTGGTGGAGGCGGTGGATGGAAAGGACAAGGCAATAGAAAAGAAGGATGATTGACAGTAACTAATGTGGAAAACGATTCTTGGAGCAAAGGATGATATGGGCGGCGGAGTATTAGATAGTAGTCACTCGTTCGTTACTAGTTAGAATGTAACTCCCAATCCATGTAAACTTATCCCCCCAATAGTTATAGTTGTTTCTCAACGGCAACCAAGGCTTTGTTTGAGGCTAGGCTTTCTTGTGTATGCAGGTTCTTTCTCACTTTGCTTTTTCTCCCTTGCATCCACAAATAGGCATAACTACCCGGTAAGCGCTTAGGCAACCGGCTAGTCACTGGCTTGTGAACATGGTGTGAAGGTGGATAGCCTGTGCACTGGCAAGTATGCTTAAACAACATAGTTCAACAATAGCTAAGCGTGCAGTATTTGTGTTGTGAGAATGAAAAGGATGATTAAGAAAGTCAATGATTTCTACAAAAGGGGTGTAAAGTCTTCCAAGACTATCGTAGCGGAAAATCAGTTTCATAGAAGCTGACTAGGAACTGTATTTGACTCCTATCGACGATGCAAAGGAAGTAAATAGCTGATAAGACCTTCGTAGAAATCAAGTGAAGACCCTTCTTTGGAAGGGAATTTATTAATTATTACTACTACTTAACATAATTCCCAAGCGAGTCGGCCACTAAATTCAAAATATCTTCAACTCTCCAACCCATCTGATTCAACATGCAATTATGCCACCAATTCGCAAGAAAAATGCAAGAAGCTCTATAGAGATAGAGGTAAAGCTTGAACTTGCGATAAATGCCATCAAAAGTCAAGAAATAGCCTCAATTCATG
>LJPJ01002860.1:0-12739 GCA_001430935.1 Amauroascus verrucosus
GTGAGCTGGATTACCTAACAGTAGTAGGTACGGTACAATAATGCTTATGTGATCAAATTTCTAGATCAACAGGCACATGAATTTTGTCTCAAGACGAAATTCACAAGACAAGGAGCCTGGGACAATTCTGCTATACCCTTGGTCTCGGAACTTCTTTTGTCCTGTGTTAGTATAGTTATGACAGCATACCTCACAAGTTTGTGGTCACGGGCCCTAAGATGTAATAAGACCGTTCTGCTCATAAGAACATTCTCTCCTTTCAAATACTGTTCTGATACAATAGATATGAGAATGAAAAGAAATAACACGGAAAATCAGAACTAGACCATTCCATTATCAATTTGTCACTTCAGCTTTTGACCACGCCACTGAATCCTAAAATTGAATCATAAAATATCCGAGTCCTGGGATTCTCTACTGGGTAGCTCAATTCTTCCACCTGCCTGATGAGAATCGGTTTCATCTTGCTGGAAATTCTGCCAATCGGTCTCTCTGAGGATCCTCTTCCTTTTGGAGCAATCACTCGGTGGCTCAATCATGTGCTCGGGGATTATTAACAACGCATTGGACCCATCTGCTGTTGCGGCTCGAAAACTGGATGATAGACTAATTGTTCGCATCTGCATATCTGTTACTAACATTTCCCGTCGCTTGTACTTCCACAACATTCTCTCTAGCAATGATGGGTCAGATGGATTGACCTGCAAGACTTGGTCCACTTTCCACCCATCCAAATAGATATATAATGTAATAGGAACTGTGCCCTCGATGGAAGGTTGAGTCTCCAAGGGTTGATTTGCCAGCTGAGGTGGCCCTAACTCTTCTACAGTAACATTCTCACTGCCTGTGCCAGGATCAGTAAGTGTACTTCGACTTATTTTACTAGAATTGTACAAAATCTCTGGGTTGTACTCAAGCCTTTGAGAATTGGCAGATTCATCAAACCGAACTCGGGTGATGCCCACCGTTGGTTCTGATGTCAAATGAGACTCAAAGGGTGCTGCTGTGGGCGAAACTCCTCGCCATTCAGGAGATATGGATTCGGCTTCATGCTCGTTGGCAGCAGTGCTAAGTCGGGTCCTCGCTTTGTTCTCTTGCCCTTGTTTTACAGGTATGATTGATTTAACAACCGAACTTTCAGGGTGTGGTGTATCTGCTGCTCCCTCAGTGTAGTTTCCTTGGTCTTTCCCTATACCTCGTGCGGTCTGTATATTCACAAAGGTAGAATTAACATCTTCAATTTCCTGTTCCGGGTTGTGGATCGCTGCAGCAGTCTTCTGCTTTATTTGAGATTGCCTAATTCCAGTGAGTCTGTTCTGGGCGGGCTTCCCATGAGTGTGATCACTTCTCCGCTCACGCCACATCTTCATCATACTTGGCAAGTCAAGTTGCGTGACTGGTCTGGAGTCACTGGTAGAAAGAGTATGGGCCTCAGGTAGAGAGGTATTTCCAATCCCCATTTGTAACTGGGAAAGAGTTAATGCTTGCTCCTGTGCCGCCCACTTCTCTTCTGGTGGTGCATCCTCAGCCCCATCCAGCATATTTTCCTCTGTGTTGTCCTCCTGTTCATTCGCATGCTCCACGGCTACTATCTCCATGGCTTGGCCTGGCTCTGTTTGCTCCTGTGCCGCCCACTTCTCTTCTGGTGGTGCATCCTCAGCCCCATCCAGCATATTTTCCTCTGTGTTGTCCTCCTGTTCATTCGCATGCTCCACGGCTACTATCTCCATGGCTTGGCCTGGCTCTGTTTGCTCCTGTGCCGCCCACTTCTCTTCTGGTGGTGCATCCTCAGCCCCATCCAGCATATTTTCCTCTGTGTTGTCCTCCTGTTCATTCGCATGCTCCACGGCTACTATCTCCATGGCTTGGCCTGGCTCTGTTTGCTCTAAACTTTCCATCTCCCAAAGAGCGCGATCCTGCATGTCATAGTCGGCTGCCTCATGTTGCTCCGCAACATTTCGCACTATTTTATCCATGTCTATGTCAGCCCTGTCATCATAGCCTTTGTGCTGGTCATATTCCGTGCTTCCTTCATTTGCTCTCTCTGCTGCCTTATTCTGTGGCAACTCCACCCGAGCTGCTTGTGCAGCCAATAGATCTTCTTGTATACAGCAAGCCATGTTCTCCGCTGTATCTAGCTGGACAGGCTGTTCCATTTCCCTTTGCAATTGCCTTTGTTGCTCTGCTTCTAGCATTTGACTGTCAGGGTCTTGCCAAGTCTGTTCCTCCCCTTCCTCCACAGCCCGTTCTCCTATGTCAATAAGCCCTTGCGCTGAACCAGTTGAAGGAGCATAGTCGTCCATCGGTAGATCTTGCGGGCCACACATTGGAGTATTTTCCGGTTCAAATAACGGTGAGATGGGCTCAGAGCTGGATGGTGAGTGGCTGATTGTTTGGGAGATGGTTGGTAGTGGCCCGAAAAATGCCAAATAGACACAGCGTCTCACAAAGAAATTGCTAAGTCTGTCTGGTATCTCTGTTGAATGCATGTGGTCCAGGAACAGGAGCGGACGATCCTGCAAGAGAGCACTCAATGTTGGATGCCCACAACGAGCCTTTCGCTTCACTGGGGGGCCCAGGAGGACTGGTGCAGGAGTTGCAACATCCTTAGGAGTGGCATTTGTAAAACAATCCACAATCAGGTCAATCAATGATTCAAAAATGGAATTTTCGTACACAAAACAACCAGGTTTGCGAGCTCTAAGTAATGCATCTCTGGCAATCAACCGGTCTGGAGATTGGGCAATAGAACTCATGATTTCGCTTGACTGAAATCCTAACCGTCGTGCGAGGCAAGCCATATCATATACTGCAAACTCATCTGCGGTGGCGCTCTGTGGCCTGGCTAGTCGATCCTTGCGCTTTGGACCCCGAGGCATCTCAGGAGAATGGCGCATTGCATAGAGCCACATCTGCCGATACAGAATATCAAAATGCTCTGTGGAGGACATGATCCGGCTGGAGAAGCTGGATTCAGAGGTTTGGACCAGGCAGGTCACATCACTGCTATTGGAATGAATGCTGCACATTGTCTCACGTATGGTGGACTTTCCCAAAGTAAATAACCGTGTCATACAATGTGCCCAGCTTTCAAAGCACTTAAAATCTTCAAAAAAGGAATGCAAAGATGGAACCAGGCCACTGAATGACTGTAGCTTCTCCCATATGGCTGTCCGTTCGTTTTCACTAAAGTAAGAAAACACCTGACCGCTGAGTATGAGACCACGCACCTTTTTAGCTTCAACACTTGGTGCCATGAGTTCAAGTTCCTCAACCGTATGCTGGTCAATTTTTGTCACAGATGCAGGCTCATAATTGACCAAAGAGAGCCAGAAATCCCTCACATACCCCAGGTAGTGGGCGATTTCCTACTAACATTAGCATTGGAACTGACAATAGCTTGCTGGGAGAAAACCTCATCGCATTTCACCGCCATGACTCGATGGAGCATGCTTATTCGCATTGCACTTCGATGGCCTGGTATTCCCAACACACCATCAAAGGCATGTCGAAGGCGAGTATTCTTGGTGAGTGAGTCCAGACGAGCTTGACTATTTGGACATAATCGCGCCTTCCACCGCAACTCTTCATGGAGGTTTCCATCATTCGCATACTGACGAATTTTGCGGTAAATCTCTCCATCGCTGGGTGGCTTCTCATTTGAATATTCTTCAATGAGAGTAGTCTTCAAATCGTCACCTATGTCTATATGGTACGAATAGATAGTTAGAGCTTTTTAGAGAAACTAGAACAGCAAAAAATACCATTTAGATAAATATCGACAGCCCACCAGCGGTGAGCTGGCGACAATTTTTCCAGCCCGGCAGCGATGCGGTGTCTTCCATGAAGTCCCTGTAGTTGCCCTGGTTGGAATCGGAGATGAGGAAAATCCGGTTCTGTGTTTGTCAATAAATCACGTGCACTGACCCTCGCCCTCTTGAGAGCGATTGTAAGATGCTGCCGGTGAACCATGACAGGTACATGATGCGCAAGAGCCAGGTTCCGGCATCCTTCTTCTTGAAAGATCCTGCACAGACGATCGATGTTCTTCCGGTCAAGCTGCCGGTTAGACTGGGAACTAAAACAAATCTCATCCAGGCTCACTTTGGCAGTACCCTGGAACTTGAGACGTCTCTCAGTGGCTAATCGTGTTTCTCGTTTGGTAAACTGAAGCGACTCCATGTTGGTGCAGAATCTTTGTTTGTTACCTCACAAACTTCAAGATGTTACTATGCTGGCCCAGTGGCCCTTATGGCGTAAGTCAAACCTTTTGAGGCCTGAGAGACAAAAACGGCTTGCACACCCCTTTTAGCATGTTGATACCTTCTCTATTTATACTCTCCTTTTAACAATTTCCAAAGGTCCCACCACACACTCTCACTACCTATACTCAAAGAAATGGACGCACAGGGAGATAAACGCTCCACTCAATTCAACCTTGCACCTTTGCGAGGGCTTTCCAAACCCCCCCGAAAGCGAAATGGCCCTGATAGTTTACAGGGGCGGTTCCAGCCAACAAAAGAAAAGCAAGATCACCCATCCCAGCAACCTACTCAAAAACGTGAGAAAAAGCCAAGGGATCTAGCTCTTCCTGCCATAGTTAGGCTAGGAAAACGGGCCTCCGAGGCCATGGTAGTCAGGAACGAGTCTCCCTGGCACACATTTAACCGCCTTTACGACATCGAATTAGATGTACAGGTTACAGTGGTTCAGCATCGCGTTCGCCCTTCCACAGAGCTCTCCCTAAGGAAGTTTCCAATGGCGGCTAAGGATAATATTTTGTCAATTATGAACAACATGCGGCATGGAAAAATAATATCCGCTATTGAATGCTTTCAGGATCAAGATGCTTTGTATATCACTTATGAGCACCAGCCTATCTCCTTGCAACACCTTGTTCTATCGCGAAAGTGGCTCAATGAGGTTCAACTAGCCTCAATAGTTGGCCAGGTAATCTTTTTTCTGACGGTCCTTTGGCGTTCACTAACCCGCAATAGCTTCTCCAGGGAATTTCTTACTTTGTGTCTAAGAATTTTGAGCAAAGCTCTCTAACATGTTCTGATATATTGGTTGGCTCTGATGGAATAGTAAAGATTGGCAAGTTGGCCCTATCAAGTTTCATCTACCTAAGGCTTATACAATTCTAGCAAATTTACAATACTGGCGCGCACGGTCATCAAAACAGCACGTTCAAGAAATTCGAGCGCTCGGAGTTGTGGTGATGGAGCTTATGGAAAAGGACACTAAGGAAGGTGGAGTAATTGGAATCAATGATCTTCGACGCTGGCCCTCTGACTCGGATGCTGTCACATTCCTGTCAGCAACCACTTCTGTAGACTCAATTGACGAATTGAAAGAGGTAAGTCCTTGCTGAAGTTATTATTGCTTTAAATCTAATTTCTCCTAGCACGCACTTCTCACAAAGCGGCATTGGAGCGAGAAGTATCTTATTGGGCTAGTTTCTTTTGCCCTGATTTCTGTGCGGACATTCTATTCAAACTATAATTGACCAGACTTCCGCTCCTAGATTCTCCAGTATTGTTATTTTATTCCCTATTAGATTTAGCGTCTACCCCCTTACTGGTCTACTTTTACTGGAATTGTGCCAAAGATTACCGATACCACAATGTCCAGTTAATCCCTGTACCTTCCGTGTTTGTTCTTCATACTCTATTGCTACACAATGACCAAAGATATTGATCTCTAAGCTTTTCCCAGGACCTATACCCAAGTAGCTAACAAACAAAGTGTCAGTATTCCTTAAGCCTCCAGTGATTGTAGTTATAGACCTTTACCATCTAGACATCCCTCGTCCACTCATAAGAACCATATGTATCCCTCTATACTCGCTATACGGTTGATAACTCCCCAGTATACTTATAAGACCTTGGAAAATGCCCTCTCTGTTTGGGGAGCAATTCATCAATACTAAAAATAACCGACAGCTGCCCTCCATCGGCCGAAAAATAGGTTTAGCTTCTTGACTTTAGGACTGGAATCAAAGTGTCTTAAGTGGGATACTGGTTTCGCCTTCAACCCATGGTAATAGCCATGCTAAAATATTCGCCCCTACATACAGTTTATGGTTATCCTTACTACGCACGGTTTTGCCCTGGCTGAAATTCCAACTCGAGAAATCTTACTCTCTTGTCCAGATGGTGTCGAATAATGCTCCGTAGATGGTCGCGTAGTTTCTTTGAAGCCGACACTGAACCGGTCAGCACTTTTTACAAGGCATTCATTGGACATCACTTACCCATAAGAAGTACATCTAACTGATTATCCCAAGCTGGGAGTTGCCTCAATGACTTTCCCAATATCTCTTCCTCCAGTATCTGATAAAAATCCGCACTTCCGTGATAGAGGAAAGCACGGTTATGTTTTCCCAGTGGCAGTTTGCTTCCAGGTGTAGAATGATCGTAGCCGGACGCAGAAAAGATTGAGATGGTGAGAATCTTTCCGTATGTTAGCAAGATTATGAGAAGGGAAGTTCCCACGAACATAGCTATCTCCTACACTATCATCCAGCAACAATTCATTAAGCAATGGCTGTGCGGCGATCGCCGTATCTGCTCATGCGGTTAGTCATAGTGGTCGGCTGTAAGAAGTGGCTCTTACCAATTGTCTGTAGTTGCCAGACAAAATGGACCCGTCGGGTTTTAGAAAAATCCTTTCTGTAGCAATGAAGCTGTTGCCTAAGGTAGGGCAGTACAGCGGAGATGCCAAAGCCGTCAGCTACCATGATGATGGTCTTATAACTGTCTGTTAGTTCGCTAACGCCATATGGACCGCTAAAAAGAGCCGAGAGTGAAATGGAATTGCTGTTATTGTCAGGCACATGGTATTCTAAGGCGGCTGAGAGGCGGTCCCTGGGGTGTAGAAACAACTCCAGCTCAGCTTGTTTTCCCGGTGAAGATGATGTCACAATAACAGGGTAACTCCGAATCAAGGACCACGAACTCGTGAGCTTCACTCGTAGATTGATATATTGCCCCGGACGTACATCAAGGGGCCGCGATAGGAAAATCTGCACTCTAATAGCAATAATGGCTTTCCTCTGCCGGCTATCTTTGACATTCTCCTTGATGATGTACGTTACCGCAGCTCTAGGACGTCCATGAGGCGTAAGAATAGCATTGCGATAGAGGAACAAGGCAAATTGAGATGTTGATGTCAATACAAGCAAACCCAGTAGCCCATAGAGATACCCTCGGGCAAAAGACAAGTGCGCTGGAATGTGGCGCCACATTGCATATATAAAGAACCAATACAAACCATGGCATATCCAACAATAGAAGTCAGAGGAGATGCCGCAGAAAAATGGTAGAGAGAGTAACATTAGAATCCCAAAACCCACTGCAGCCTATTTCAATCAGCAATAAGTGTAGCGTGTTTAGAGAATTCACGTACCATGAGGGCAAATATGTTGTCAGCCCTGGTTATTGGGAACTTGCCGCCTACTGACATGGTAGTGACGGTGTGCAGTATCACCAGAGTAGTAGCCATCCAGCCTACCATGTGGTGGATTTTCCGACACGTACGGAGGTAGATCCCCAATGCGCTTGCAAAAGAGTTCAAATGCATTCCGCCAGAGAAAAGGCCCATGTTAACAAGCATCAGCGCTCCTGCTCGACGACCCACATATGCAAGAGCCCGTGGATGCGGAAAACATAGACAACACACATTGGCCGCCACATAGAATAAATAGATAAGCACATCAAAAGGTTTCCACGGACCAATCAAGCGATGGCGATTAATGAGATACGGATAAGTAAGATACCGTGAAATTGGGATGAAGAAAATACCCGTAGGATTTGTTGGGTACAAAATAGGTACAATACTTGTTAAATCCATAAAGTAAGCAATAATGCGGATTAAGAGAAAGCTTGCAAGGATGCTGCAAGCAGCGATTGCATATATCTCAGGGGCTTCCATGGTGTCGCAAATGGCTATCTCTCTCAATAGAAATAACCATGGGACTTGGCTATAGATAAATCATTTGGACGTTCCGGAAACGGGGCCGCGGTCCAATATCGACAGAGGTGTCCAAGCGTATGCCTATAAAACCGGCGTTCCCGAAGGGAGGTGGCAAGGCGTGCATTTAGACAAATATCCACTAGGCATGTCATCAAGAAGCAATGAAAACCATACATGATGGAGAGAGCAATGTTGACAAGTGCTTTCTGAACATATCCGTAAGAACACTTACCCCATCCTTGAAGGACCTTAGATAGTAACAAAAACAACAAAACCTTTTAACTGAAAAGCATGAGGCTTGTCTGTTTCTCCCCGCACCCAAAGAGTAGTTTCGCAAATTGCATGTGAGGGGATAAATAAACTGCTATCAATCAACAAACCACAGGGTGAATAGCTGCGCAAAAGCTCTCTGTTGAAAATGGACCAAAAATCAAGGGGAGTTGACGTCATGAAGGGCCTCCCTCGGGAATATCCGTTCAAAGCCAATGCACGGCACGGCGCGTCTCGGTTCACACCATTACTCCCTACTATTCCAGAGGAGATCTCACCACTTGACCATCAAATCCTCCTTAATGGAGGAACAACCTCGAATCTCGAGCGGCTACCATCACGAATGCAGTCGCATAAATATAGATCCTCATCTCTATACCTAGATGACCAGCTCCACGAACTTACATATGAAAATTCTTACCTGAAAGGGGAACTCTCGCTGCTTGAGGAATATCGTTACACTCTTTTGAATCTAAAAAGCAAAATGGCACTCATATTTGAAATGATGAAAGAGACTTTAAATGAAACAAATGACCGTTTGCAGCAGGCAGACTGTGATTACCTGAAGCTCTGTGGGATTGAGGCAGACAAGAGAGAAAGTGGGGGTTATATCTGATCACTGAGTACTTTGTTGACAAAGCCAGTATTTAATCTTTATCTTTTGAACCAATCTGTTAAAAGTGATAAATTATCCTCTATCTAAAATGAATTGTAAATTCGGGAGAAAAAAAAAATCTAGTTAAGAGCTTTTTACATTATGTCCAATGGGGATGGAAGAAGAGTTGATTTTTATAAAAAGTTGATAATTGAAATCTAATCAAGATGAACATCATGCTACTAAAGGAGGAAAAAAAGCGCATGCAGACTAAGGAAAGTGGTCTTGCGATCCTGATTTTATGGATGGGCTTAGCCTCTCTGTGCAGCTTTCTCCCATGGCCGAATGGGATGCGCCGCCCAACGCCCACCCATCACCATCGTTCTGAGATTCGGATGCTTTTCTTCCACACCAAGCTTGTTCAAATTCTAGCTCGCGAATCCGCTCTTTGTATCGATCAAGTGTCGTATTTAGCCTTGCAATTATGGTCTGCTGTGCTTGTGAAGAGAAGAGAAGTTCTTGGACTATAACTGGTTGTCTGAGCACTGATGGCAGTGGATTTATTTCATTCATCAACTTCCACAGAGTTTGGTTTTCTGCATGCAAGGACTTCAATGCAAGTTCATTTATCACATGTTTATCCCTCTCTGAGATAAGATCTTGATGTAGCATGGCCTGCTGTGCCTTATTCTCATGCAAGGCAGCTTCAAGAGCATCATGGTGTAATCTCAAAGCATGGACAGAGCTTTCAAGCTCTCTGCAGCGGTTAAGTGTATTATATAGAGTGAGCCTGTCATGGAGGCCTTGCTGAGGAGGGCGGTCAACGTGCGTGGCCAAAAGTTGTGGAATCCTAAGAGGATGTCCATGGAGAGTGCGAAATGCACAACTGTTGTTGTATGGAGTGCTGAAAGGTGACAGCTGCTGTCCTCTTAGCTATTTGACAAATCAATTTAGAGGAGTTAAGTCTTACTGGAAACGCAAATGGATATGGTATCTCTGCCATATTGAGAAGACCAGGAGGTGTGACTTGTTGAATGCTAGTTGAGGGAGAGAACACGGAAATGAAATTGGGAGGAACAGGCTTTAAGAATCTCTCCAGGTAGGATCCGCAGATGGGACTAAGGCCGCATAAATATACGTAATCCCAAGGTCAAGCAATCACATTCCTAGGAAGACAAAAGTATGTGCTTCACCTTCCCTGTAATAATCCCTTGCAACACATCCGCTTTCCCCAAGAGCGAGTGAGTACAAAACTTTTGATTTAAGCGAGAGATTATGGCTGATTGGCCTCTCATTGGATTCCAGACTCTCGGGACCGTGTGTTTGCCACTGAGCCATGTAGTTTTATTGTATTTCAGGAGGGAGATGACCGGGGGGGTCAAGTATGTCATGAAATGTGACCCACTGAGATGGTACCTCACCCCCAAGCCGAACAAAAGATAAATAGACAAAGCAAAAACCCTTCGCATGGTGCCCCTTCTGAAATCATAGAATTACTTTCCATAATATTGTTGCCTCCACTATGGTGAATCATGCTATCTCAGAAAACGAGTGGAACTCTCTTATTGCAGTGGCCATGGCCCTTAGCAACGATGGTCATGTCAACTATCATACGCCCCGGAATGCAGAAATTGGGCAATTCACCGCCTATTCCCCAAGCAACAGTCAGGCTTTGTTCCCATTCAATATGAGCCCTAATATCCAGCCCGGGAACTCGCCTTTGCCACTCATGGACATGGCTTCTCCGTTTGCATCCAGTCCTCTTCAACAACCCACGGAGATTGGGAATCATTCGCGCCGCGAGTGTCAGGAGAAAGCAAATATAAATCAGATAAAACTGCAGTAAAGCCCCTGATGAAATGGAACTACAAAAATCATAATACTAATATCTTTATAGGCTTGATGAGCTTGCAGAGTGGGTTAAGATTTCATTGGCTTCTCTTGGTACAATTCTCTGATGTTGACTCTAGGAAAATCCAGGACTTGGAGGATAACATCACAAAGATACATCAGTGGGCAAAAGCAATGACTCGAGTTACCAATCAAATCATCACATATAGTTCACCACATGAATCGCCCGCCCGAGAATCGATAGCATAATGGAAACCAGTCCTCATTTGTGAAGCTGTGGGCCTTCTGTTTTATGGATAATTTTCAATCTCAATTCTAAAGTGTAACTAGACTCCGAACTGGTTCCTCAAAGTGACCTTTGTAAACTTTAATTTAAATGAGTGGGATTTGTCGCGTTGTTGTTTTGCTAGATTTCACACAAAGAACTAAATTTTCTAAATGGACATGTGTGGATCTGACTAACTGCTTGCGGGTTAGCATATCAGACGAAAGCCTTGAGCTCACGAAGTATGGATGTACTTCGTACTTCTGTAGACCCTGTGGATCCTTCGCTTGTACTCCATAATTACCAAGGCAGAAGTCTTGCTGGAATCGGGCACCCATTTCAGCGCTGCGATATCAAACAGTAGTGCAAGTCAATTCAAGTACCTATTACCCAAATGTATTTGCGATTTGGTTATAATACAGATTTAGCCTTGTCTTAAATGCCTGATTTACTTGAACCCATTTGTGAAATAAATCTTCACATGAGAGAATCTTGCTTTGCTGCTCATAAGAACAAAAAGCGTTTTTCTCTAACTACCAGTCAGCTCCCTACAATGGAAAGTCGGAATCGCTTTGCCATAGTTATCATCTTTGTTGCAGCCTCCATCCCATGCGCTATACTTAGCCTTCTATTGATTTGCGGTAATCAGATGCAGGATGCAGGCATTGTGGTTGTCAAGGTAAATAAAAGCTCCCCTGGTACTGGTAGACTCAGTTAAGTAAGAGTGGTTTTAGTTCAAACCTGTCCGCGCCCGCATTTGGAGCACTCCCACTGTCAACCTCCCATATTGGGAAACACAACTAAATGAAGTACTCTGGACCAATTCTTTGAATATAACTGTTCAAAAAATACCCGGTTTATTTCATCCAACAGCAACTCGTGCTTCTGATTCTTTTGAACAGATCTACAACATTGTCTCAAAAGCTGAAGTGGCAGTTGAAACTGCCATAAGCCATGCGATTCCAAAAAACTGCACAATTGGAACCAAAAGATACTGCTTAGGGTATACTGATCGCAGAGACTGCAGAGATTTGCCTGGAGATCTTACTGGAACTCTATCCCCATTTTACAAAGACAAACGGGGACTAAAAAAGTCAAGACGAGTGAAAAAGATCATAAAAAAATCTGTAATCAAAAGTATCAGAGGGTTTCTGATAGTTGGCTTGGTGGTCATGCCCATTCTTGCCGCCCTTCTAGCTTGCACGGTTTGGAGGCCAGGCCTTATCAGGAGAATACACACAATCCCTTTACCATTTATTCTCATTTCTGTTGCTTTTCTTGGTTGCATTACTTTTATATCATTTGTTGTGCCTATGGCGATCATAAGCTCCTTGGTATCAACACTGCAACAGCTTCCACTACACGTGGAAAAAGGGAGCGCCTATACATATTCTCTCGGAGATTTGTGCTGTGCCACTATCATGGTCTTATGTGCTTTTACTTCAATTACACTGAGGATGTTTGAACCTTAGGTATGACATTTGCTTTCGAAGATCTTCTTACACTCTTATTATCCTTTCTTTTATTGTTCTGGTTGGAGAGGGCTTCACTGTTCTACAATATCTACTCGCCTAATGTGCCTTTTCTGATCTTTGTGGTTTATACAGTATAATTAATTTGTACAATAGTTTTATCCTCTAATGCACATCCATTAGTTCTAGGGAAAAAGCTACCAGGCCGTAGCGGCGCTACATGTGGGGGAGATTGGACAGTCCTGCCTATAAACACAGCCCATGTTTCTCTTTCTTCCACTTTCAATCTAACTGTTAGTACCGACGGTT
>LJPJ01002859.1:0-18819 GCA_001430935.1 Amauroascus verrucosus
GACTCGCTTGGGAATTACGTTAAGGAATTTCACGCGTTACTTACTAAGGCTAGTTCAAGGCCACAGAGCCCCGAAGGAGCTAGGCCTCACTACTTAGCTATAGGCATTAACAGCCCTTAAACTTTCCTTCATTATTTCATGAAGCTAGTACTAGCAGGGGGATAACTAACTACTCAAAATATTTCGATGGGGAATCTTCTGAATCGGACAAGCTCATTATCCCTTTGCCCAATATCATTACGCTTCGGCGGACCTGCCTTATGTCGTTTGCCCGTACAGGACACCCCCTTGGCTCGGATAACCCCCTTATAAACATATACACCTCAGTTCTCTCTTGTAAGAAATTGAAGCCTTACAGTTTAGCCTTCTCGAACTACTAGTTAACTGGCCCTGAAACAACGGTTCACTCTCATTATTCAACAATGCCTAGCTACCACTTTGCCGGGAATTTAAGACAAATATGCAATTTTTGCTCCTCACAGTGGCATCGATATCGAAATTGGGACTCAAAGGCCAGTGAGCCGAGCAGGGCGATGACTAGGCGCTGGTATGTCTGGGGTTCGGCCTATCTTGTCCTGTCTTTCGAAAGCTCAGGTGACAACTCTGATAAGCCGGTCTTCACTTGCACAGCCGCGGCCCCTCATTTTCACAGTTGACCCCGGACGCGTCCCTAAACCTGATCCCGAATTTGGAGCCATTTCTCAACTATTTTATCGTCTGCAGCGAGATCCATCGTTGCTTGTGCATGCTCTATACTTCATGTATACTAGTCTGCCGTGCGGGTTCTTGCTGGTGGTGGTGCTGGGTAGCTATCCTACCATACACATTTCAATACTATATGCTCCCTTCAGAAATTGATGCTTTTATCAGGACTCAGGAATCTACAGGATATCATACGTACTATCTAGTGGGCTCACCACTAGAGGGCGTTAAATTCTTTTGGCCGAGCGGCACACAGGTTGGTCTCCCTCGACGCGATAGCTTTTGTCACCAATTTAAAAGTCTTCCTAGATGGCCTAAACCCCCTTTCCCCCAAGTTATGATGATGAAAGATTAAGTTGCCTTGATTTCTCACTAATCTTATCAGAAAGAGGGTCTGAAAACGCATCTGCAGATATAGTGATATGCTGCTACTGATACCTCCTTACGACAATGTTCTTTCTGAACATTACTTATTTGTTTCATCTTCTAATAATGACTGTGATGCTTCACACTTTAGTAGTGATCATACTCTTATGTTACTGTTTGCCTGCTGAGTTCACCAATTTATCTTGGCTCTAAGGAATCTGTGAGTTACCCGGATACGCCTGTCCCCTTTCCAATCTTAACCACAATATCTTGAAGACCGGCCGAATCTAGGACATCAACGATTTGATTTGGAGTCCTTGGCCATATATCGACTTTCGAATTATGTCCAGGAATAGCAAGATATGGGAGCTCGGTGACGATTGTGTGAGAGAGAGAGAGCTTCAAGAAAATCACATTCTACCCCAGGTCCAAGACACTCATAGTGAAGGTACCAAAAAGACCCCGGAAAACTGCCACTGAGTGG
Source organism: Amauroascus verrucosus (assembly GCA_001430935.1). Lineage (NCBI taxonomy): Eukaryota > Fungi > Ascomycota > Eurotiomycetes > Onygenales > Onygenaceae > Amauroascus > Amauroascus verrucosus. The sequence goes on from LJPJ01002859.1 coordinate 1,553, forward strand.
CTGCAAACAAATTGGCCAAGAATGTGATACATATGGGCATACAATTCACCTCAAAGCTAAAGAGCCTCTCATCTCCTGGGATCTCGAAAAACCTCAAATAGACTTGGAGACCTATACTTTCGAAGATTTCAAGGCCTTTCTTTTGCAACGTTCGCTAGCTGCCATTTGGCAGGATGTTAGCCGAGTGGCCGCATCTTCTAACTCCAGCAAGAGCGTCTCGGTTGTCCAACAGTTCATCAAGGGGCTTAATTCTTTCGAGCGTATGGCGAACAAGCTTCACAAGGCAGCAGGGGTTGCGTTCCATGCTGTTGCGACTTCATTGCATTCTAAGGGCGAGTCCGCTTCTCTTTTACGTGGTATCAATAAATCATTCCGACTCCTCAACTGGAATCTAAATACATCATTAGTGCAAATTTGGATTGTGCCAGGACTCAGGAATCGACGGGACCTCATACCATCTAGTGGGCTAACCACTAGAGGATGTTCTCCTTTATGCACACAAGTTTGATGGTTTCTCTCGACGCGACAGATTGCACCATCCAACTCACAGAGAGTCAACTGGTGCTGATGCCCTAACGAAAGAGATTTGCGACGATAAATCCTCCGGGTTACGCATCAAAGCACGCGTGATATTATTGACATTCTCAGCTATTACGTTAAGTGATTACGATCGCTTCTCACTCCCAGTATCGAAAGAATCGACAAAGTGGGGGCAGGGCCCAGATGGTTTTCTGTCTCCTTTCGAGGAAGCACTCTAGCAACAACGTATGTCGCATATCATATGACTCCATTAGATTAATCATTCCTGGCGTCAGAACCACACAACTTTCTTCTCTTGCCTGCCAACTTGGTTATATGGCGACTTCATGCTGGACAATCACTATTGTGCTACCAATGTCCGTCCCTTTCTCCTGAATGCATATTTCAAGCGCGGTCGCTCGACAAGGTTTACGCACGGCAGCTTAAATCCAACTATGCTACTGGATAATACTCGACGATACAAGTGATATTCAACTGTCTTATAGTGAAGATCGGACAATCTTACCTGCAAATGAAGGCACTGTCTTCTCTAGCCGTGGCGACTGTGGGGCATTTGCCCTTAACAATGCTGGCGATTTTGTGGGAAACGTGTTTTCAAACGTTTCCAGTATGAACCCCAATTGAAGTGATCTTTGAGAATATCAAAGGCAGTGACTGGAGCTATCAATCTGCGCATTTCGATAACAACCAGTGAAAATGTCTCACGTACTTGTCTTTTGAATCAGTTAGCAAAATAGGCATTATTCTTGTTGTTGATAATAAAAAAAAATGTATGACCCATTTTTTGTTCAATTATTTTTGGGAAAGAGAATTGCGAATCATTGGAACTTCAAGTAATGAAGGATGTAGTTAATAGTAAGGATAAAAGTGTGTTGATTCCTATCAGGGCCGCCGGAGCGATGATAGGGGGTACAATCGGCTCTAATTGCGGCGCCAAGCTCTAGAGAGCACAAGCTCCAATCGCCTTTTGCCGCAGCGGGGTTATCTTGAGCAGACAAACGTCAAGTAACTTGGGGCAAATGTCTTCTACGGTTATGGGACTACGGGACTGACTAGAAGGCTACTAGATTGTTTGAAGAGTTATGGATATGGACGGCAACGACCTTTAGCAGATACTTACATACAGGGTAATTTGAAAGTAAATGCTAACGGTTATCGGCGTTGGGACACCGGCGGAAGAGGGAGAGGTAAGTACTAGTTAACTAGTTAATATGTAAGCAAGCTGCAAGGGCAAGGAAGATGTTTTCTCTCCCCATGGCGACTGCAGCAGGTCAACATGTCACTCTAGTAAGAGATATCGAAGAATATTCCGTCTACACGGTACCCAAATAACCCCGAATGCATGAATACACAAGAGCATTCATGCATCGGCGTGCGGGGCGCAGAAGCTCCCCTGACGCCAGCGAATAGAAACAGTATTGTGTGTAGATTGTATAACTAACAGCGGCATTCCATGCTTTGACGCCAAAGATGATCAACAGCAGGTTTGGCGGAGGGGCAAAGTGTCGTCAAACTCAGGTAGGCAAAGACTTGATGCGGGGAATTTCGGAAAACAAGACCCTGCACCAAGACCCAATTCAACGAAAATCAATGGGCCGCTGGCTCGTCATCGAGATCAGTCCAAGTTGCCGCTGTTAAGCTGGACTCCCGTTCCTCAAAAGGGTCACGCTCTCATTTAACTTCTTCCTCTTTTCTCCTCCTCTCTCCTTCTTCTCTTTCTGGTTGCTAATCCCTCTGTACCATATTTCCTCCAAATCTCAAAAGGTAGAACTCCCAAATCCCACCATTCCACAAAAACAGCGGAAACCCTCTTGTCGGTGAACGAATAAACAAAACTTTCCACTGTTCCTTTGTTTATTGGAACTTCTGCCTAACGAGAAACAATCTCTTCCAGGTCAATTCCTAAATCTTCGAATTCGACATCAACTTGTCTCAGTTCAAGTTCATATTCAAAGACAGAAAGTGAGTAAATGGCCCTCAGTTTGACGACATTGACCTGCCTTGCACTACTGGATTCCGTTTGCCCCTCCTTGGCTTGCTCCGAAATCGCGGGGTACTTTTTTTTTCCGGAGGGATCAAATGTTCTGGCTCTCAGAGCTATTTATCTCCCACTTCGTCCAATTGCGATATTCAACTAACAAAAATCAACCCATTTACACAGCTATCTTCATCAATTGTCAAAATGGGTGCCCTCGATGTTCTCTCCCGCAAGTCTGGTGTCATCGTCGGCGATGACGTCTTGAGACTCTTTGAGTATGCTCAGCAAAACAACTTTGCCATTCCTGCTATTGTAAGTAATACATATGCTCTGTCGAGCTAGGAAAAATAAGCTAATCATCAATATTTTGGGATGTAGAATGTGACATCCTCCTCTACTGCCGTGGCCGCACTTGAGGCTGCTCGCGACAAGAAGGCTCCCATCATCCTTCAGATGTCCCAAGGTGGTGCCGCCTACTTCGCCGGAAAGGTAAGCATAGGACGGCCGAAAGTCGTTCATTTTCTCAATTTATCGGAGTCATTGGCTAAATTCCAGCACACAGGGTGTCTCCAACTCTAACCAAGAAGCCTCCATTGCCGGTGCCATCGCTGGAGCTCACTATATCCGCAGCGTTGCACCAATCTACGGCGTTCCTGTCGTCCTTCACACCGACCACTGCGCCAAAAAGCTTCTCCCATGGCTCGATGGCATGTTTGATGCAGATGAGAAATATTTCAAAGAGCACGGTGAGCCATTGTTCTCCAGCCACATGATTGATCTCTCCGAGGAGCCGGTCGACTGGAACATCGAGACCACCGCCAAGTACCTTAAACGCGCTGCCCCAATGAAGCAGTGGCTTGAGATGGTAAGTTCTTTCGGATGTAGCAGCCCCACCGCTTATGAACGAACTAACAACAAACCTCATAGGAAATCGGTATCACTGGTGGTGAGGAAGATGGTGTCAACAATGAGAGCGTTGATAATGCTGCACTGTACACTCAACCCGAGGACATCTTGAACATCTACAACACACTCGCCCCAATCAGCCCTTACTTCTCCATTGCCGCTGGCTTCGGAAACGTCCACGGTGTCTACAAGCCCGGAAACGTCCGCTTGCACCCTGAACTCCTTAAGAAGCACCAAGCTTACGTCAAGGAGAAGACTGGATCCCAGAAGGACAAGCCAGTCTTCCTTGTTTTCCACGGTGGTTCCGGCTCCTCCAAGGAAGAGTACAAGGAGGCCATCGGTTATGGTGTCGTCAAGGTCAACATGGACACTGACATGCAATACGCATACATGTCCGGTGTCCGTGACTATGTTCTCAAGAAGAAGGACTACTTGATGACCGCTGTTGGCAATCCAGATGGCGACGATAAGCCCAACAAGAAATACTTTGATCCGCGCGTGTGGGTACGTGACGGAGAGAAACAGATGTCCGCCCGAACCCAGGTTGCCCTCGATGATTTCAATTGCTCCAACCAGCTGTAAATAAAATAATTTCGCATTTTCGTATCTCCTAAGCTGGAGACTTTGTGTCAATAAAAGGACGAGCCAATGTGCTTAGAATGAAACAATGTTTTTCCTCCCCTTTTGACCACGGATGGTTTTGCAGCAAGGAAGGTAGTTCTTTGTATATTTGTTGCGCAATCGGCAACGTTAGATTCAACTTATTCTACACTACACCTGCACGAAAATGCTGCCCTGAAACCACCCACTCTGGGTGTGAAAGGGAAATGGGCCACTGCGAAACCATGGTTGTCCATGGAGGCTTGAAACGCAGGTTAGATTGGCCGGGTGGGAATGCCTGAAACAGGCGTTTCCGTAGGACTGTGAGGACGTTGGTAGGTTGGGGGGAGCATCTTTTTCGTACGAGTTTGACCCTGCAATCCGAAAACCCATGGCTATATTATCGGTGTTTTTGGTGCCTGGAGAGGAAATTTTCTCGCGGCTTGCGGTGGGAATCAAATGGGGAGAATAAGCTCGTTGTCCCTTTTTTTTTAAATTTTTTTTTTTTGAGACCTAAATGCCATTGCTTAATCCGAAGGCCTTTTCCTCAGGTCATATGGATAACTAGACAACAGGCACCTCTATTTTACCCAAGCAGAGAACAGCAGAAGAGAGGTCCTGCACCCAAGTTCCCAGTTTTTTAGTTCAGCCAACCAGTTAAGGCGAGCGACTCTTGACTAGCGCCCAATCTCACAGGTGAATCATCGCCAATGATATCCCATCCCTGAATTCCACCCTCGAATCCGTTTTCATCCATGGGAAATCACAGGGCATGAACTCTGGAGCAAAGGGGTACTGATTACTGGAAGAGGAGCAGCAGCCGTGCATCTCTCTTTCTCTCTCCCCCTCTTTTTTTTTTTTTAAAAAAAATATCTCTTTTTTCCCTTTTCGCCTTCAACCCTTCTCTTTTCTGCGTGCTGGGATGGCGGCGAACCACGGCTTGGAGAGGACGGGGTGGGTCGAACGGGGGAAAAATTGCATTCTCGTAGGGCCTCGATTCCTCAAATAGCCACGCGATGGAGAAGAGAACAGGGTCTTGGTTCTGGGCCCCCTGTGCAAGTGTACCATTTGTATGTCAGAGTGGTTTTGATAGCGTTAAATAGTTCCAGTCCTCTTACGTAGGCCTTTTTGTTATCTCTAATCACTAAGAGATCCTTCTCTCTCTTTTTTTTCTGGGGGAAGTACTTTAACTATTCGTTGCTTTGACAGTTAAGAAGGAAAAAAGAAGTAACTAATGGAGTGAGCGTGTGAGTTGTCAACCTTCTCTGACTGTCTGGCTGGTGATACAGTCTCCCCATCTCTCACACTCTCTCGTCAAGCCCCTCTTCCATTTTTCGCTCGCGTTGGGCCATGGGAGACGAATCTCACAAGACATCTTAGACATTCTTACAGCATCACTTTCGTTTATAGTACGCTGAAGTCACTCGCTGATTCCCTCGTTCCTACGATCACCATCGATCACCATCGATCACCAGATCTTCTCCCCACACCTGAATGTACTAGGAAGCCCGCACGTCTTCAATCGATACAATCTATTAATAGCATTTCGGCTCTTTGTCTTCCTTTTTCATCGCAAAGGAAAAGAAACAACTCTTTATATTTCCTTTTTTCCCCTTCATTATTCCTCTCTCTTTCGCTTAGGATATCTGTTTTTATCGCAATCCGGCTCCGCTCTTACTCCCGTTCTTCCCGATCAAAGAAGTGCTGATCCGAGAGATAAAACGACCTCCCCCTCGGAGCCGACTACGTAGTGAGAACGTCTGGCAATGTTCTTCTAGGTGCATCGAACGATTGCGTTACGGCTGGGTAATATTTGGTTTGGGGGGCTGCGAAGCGGGACAGGACTACATTTCGAGATGAAAAGAATATATTCGAGGCAGGACCCTGGTGGTACCTCCTCTGCGGACAAATTTTTGGAATTGCTCCAAAACCCTTTCCAATCAGCTGTAAGCTTCTGGAATTTCCTTGGTTCCCCTTCCCTTCAGGAACCACCGTCTACACTGCGACATGTGACATTTTTTTTTTTTTTAACAAAGCACTGACCGTTCATCTTCTTGTCTAGTTCCAAGAGCGTGCGTTCTGGGCTTCATTGGGAACTTCAATAGGTATTACGGTCGGCCTTGCCCTGCTTTTCTCATTGTTTCGCCCGCGGAATTCAGTGATTTACGCACCAAAGTTAAAACATGCTGACCGCAAACATGCGCCGCCGCCGTTGGGAAAGGGAATATTCGCTTGGGTAACTCCCATAATCAAGACCAAGGAGGATGAGTTGGTGGATAAGATTGGAATGGATGCGACGGTATTTCTACGATTTACACGAATGTGCCGAAACATATTCCTAGTTTTGAGCCTGATTGGATGCGCCATCATGATTCCAATCAATGTTACCGGAAGTGGTGGTGTCAACATACAAGGACTATCAACCTTCACGACCATGACGCCACTGTATGTGACCAGTCGGAAAGCTCTATGGGGCCTGATTGCATGTGCGTGGGGTATTGATGCCATCGTTGCATACTTCCTTTGGCACAACTACCGAGCGATGCGAAGACTAAGGAGACGGTACTTTATGAGCAAGGAATTCCAGCAAAGCTTGCATGCGAGAACGGTCATGGTTACCCACATTCCTCCTGCATATAGGACTGATGAAGGATTGCTACGACTCACCGACCAGGTTAATCCGACAGCTTCCATTCCTCGGGCCTCAATCGGTCGAAATGTGAAGGAACTCCCAGAGTTGATCGATGAACATGAAAGGGTGGTAAAAGAACTTGAAGAAATTCTAGCGAAATATTTCAAGGACCCTGACAGACTGCCTCCAAAACGCCCGACTTGCAAACCGATCAAGGATTTTAGGGGAGAGAATACTCCTGATAAAGTCGACGCAATCGACTATTATACGGTCCGAATTCGAACTCTGGAAGCTGAAATCAGACATGTCAGAGAGTCAATCGATAAACGAAACGCTATGTCATATGGGTTTGCTAGCTGGGAATCCATTGAACATGCCCACATGGTGGCCTTTGCTGCGAGAAATAAGCACCCGCACAACACAGATATCACATTAGCTCCACGACCCAACGATATCATCTGGGCAAATTTAGCTCTGAGCAAGACTGACCTTAGGAGAAAGCGATTTATGAATATCATCTGGTCGACGATTTTGACGGTGATCTGGATTGCACCTAACGCCATGATTGCCATCTTTCTGGCTGACTTGTCGCACCTGGGCTTGGTATGGCCGGCATTCCAAACATCTCTAGCCAGACACCCCAAAGTCTGGTCAGCTGTTCAGGGTATCGCCTCGCCCGCGATCACATCGTTGGTTTACCTCGTTCTCCCTATCATATTCCGTCGCCTCGCAATTCGTGCAGGTAAAGCAACCAAAACTGCTCGGGAGCGGCACGTTCTCCACAGTCTCTATGCGTTCTTCGTTTTTAACAATTTGATCGTTTTCTCGGTATTCTCGGCGATATGGGCCTTTGTGGCCACTGTCATTCAGGAGGCGGATAAAAACAAGAATGCCTGGGAAGCCATTACTGCCGGAGAGTTTTATGTAAACGTCATGAGGGCGCTATGCAAAGTTTCGCCATTCTGGGTAACCTGGCTACTTCAAAGAAATCTAGGTGCTGCAGTTGATCTAATGCAGCTCATCAACATGATCTGGGTATTCATTGCTAGAAGATTCTTGAGCCCCACGCCGAGAAAATCGATAGAATGGACCGCTCCCCCGTCATTCGATTACGCCAGTTACTTCAACTATTTCTTATTTTATTCGACGATTGCGTTTTGCTTTGCATCCTTGCAACCTATTGTCCTCCCAGTTACAGCTCTTTACTTCGCGGTGGATTCGTGGTTAAAGAAGTATCTTCTGTTATATGTCTTTGTTACCAAGACAGAGTCAGGCGGCCGATTCTGGCGCGCTGTTTTCAACCGCATGATATTCGCCCTTATCCTTGCCAACTTCATTCTCGGATTGGTGGTCAAGGCGAAAGGCTCGTGGACGCCGGTGTACGCGCTGGTCCCACTTCCTTTCTTATTGCTGGCGTTCAAATGGTACTGCAAGAGAACATTTGATGATGAACTGTTATACTATCATCGGGCAATCGTTTCTGATCCCGAATCTTCGACCGATGGGAAATCAGGACGAAAAGCAGGGGAGCGTCTAAGCTCAAGATTTGGTCACCCTGCACTGTACAAGCCTCTTACAACACCTATGGTCCATGCAAAGGCCGCTGATGCTCTAGAGAAACTTTTCCAGGGACGTCAAGGAGTAAATGCTGGCGCTGGTGACTACTCTGACATTGCAATGCACAGAATGTCAGCCACCGAGCCTGGCAAATCAGAGAATCATGAGGCGCCATTTGAAGTTGTCGCGGAGAATCAGCTAGATTTCTCTTACTTCAAGGACCGTCCTGATTTCCGTGAAGAATTTGGCGGTGGCATCTATGGACGGCCAGATGATCTGATCACCGAGCGGTCACATACGCCAAAGAGTTTCTTAGCTGGGAATGGATCCCCGTCATCTTCACGAGCCGGCTCACCTGCTCCGTCAACTCGTTCTATGACTTTTAATGGACCCCATGGACGATTCCCGAATATTTCGGACCATCCAGCCTTCCAGTCCGCTGATTTCAACGCACCCGGATTCTACAAGCAGTCCAACGAGAGTGAAAGGAATTTATTGAATAATCCTCAAGGGCTACCGATGCGATCTTCAACAGACGTGGCTTCCTTTGACAGGTGGCAAACGGAAGGGTCGGCAAATTACCAGTCATACCAAAGTCCGTCCCCTTACGAGCCATACCGGTCCCGCTAAAAGATCTCTCTCTTTTTTTGATTTATTTATCATTCTTTTTGTACGTTTTGAAGCCACATGCATCATCTGGGAAATATAAATCGAGGAGTAAACAGGGATCTGTAGGCACGGGATTTTTTGGGGTATATATAAATGGGTTTGCTGCTTTTCATGTATAGCGTCTTTGGGGATGTTTGGGAAATGCGCCTACTGTGCTCTTCTGATGAATATACAATTATGCTGTGCTTGTCACGTAAATCTCCTGTTGCATGAGGTAGAATTTATCTTTGATGCCCGACTTTGCGTAGAGATGATTATTTGCGTGGAGCCGAGACAGTCGATCAGCTGACACTTTGCCTTTGGAGGAAACGCCTTTCGGCTTCAGCCTACAACCTTTTGCGTGCCGCTTCACTTTCAGCTTTCATTCTTTTCTCCCCTGTCGCTGAGATGAGGAGCGAAGGGAAAGTGCAGCTTTGCACATGGTGAACGTGCTTAAGATCGCAGGATCCTGTTCTTGGTGCCTATTGACCAGTTCAACGGCTCCGTATCTGCCGTTTCCAACATCTCGAATGATACCAGTTACATCCGCAAGTTCCCTTGTTGTACTGTACGGAGGGATTTTGCAGTGACACAAACTATCTTTTGAATGAGAGTTACATCATTGTTTTCAAATTAACCAGTTTATACTTGGATATGAGGCTGCCTCTACTATTAATTAATATCTAATTACCTGGAAACAGTGTTGTTCAGTGAGACCAAGGCAAAGCGGGGAGGACACGCCAGGGCATCGGTACATTGCATGAGAATAACTTGGACGTTCGATTACTAAATCGAGTCGGCAAAAGGATGACCTGGTATTCTCTGCTGCCAGCGGAACTCACGGCCTTCGAGGGATGGCTCACTCGCTTTTTTGTAAGGTTCATCCCATCCCATATTTTCACCTCCTGTTCCCGTCCTGTTGCCTAACCCCCCCCCCCGGGGTTTGTACTTCCTTGCGTTTCGGGCGGAAAGATATGCTAATTTGGGCTCGCTCCCGCTGCTGAGCGAACGCTTTTGCATTAGATTATCCTTGGCACCTTAACCATCGGCCCCTGGGCCTTCCTCATTCTGTACGATATCCTCCTGTACGTGTGGCGCGCAACAACGTATGAGATCCCCTTTATCGGAGGCCGAGCGAGGGGTCGACGGAGACCTGTTGCGCCGAGCCTGAGTGAACGGCCGAGTGGAAGGCGAAGAGCATTTAGTTTGACGGGTACGACGTCTAATGGATGCAAGGACGAACGATTGAATGATGGTGGAGATACTTCGTTTTCTTCTTCATCTTTGGGGCTTTCGCTTTCTAGTGAGGGTATAATGACTGAGGGTGAGGCCAGCTCGACTGGTGATGGTTTAGATTGCACGGAAGGAGTAAAGCAACGGAAAACAGACTAAGCGTAGCTTTCTAGGGAAGAAAAATTGAAAGTACGCGCACTATCAAGCGGAGCGATGTCGGAATCCCGCGTGTACCCTTGCGAATGCCACGCGGATGAGCAAGGATTGAGTTCTCCGAAGATCTTCAAGAAAACTCCATCTTTTTGGTCGACTACATTGTCCTACATCATCCCACTCATTTTCCAACCCCTCCTCTGCAAGCCTCACAATGTACGCAAATGCAGCTAGCCGAGACCTGTTCAGTTGCCTTATTTGGTCCGAATTCGGAACTCTTCTAGAATGCTATTCGATGCACGAGATATCGTCGCAGTAGTGCACTGCCCCCGGTGTGCATAGGACCCTATAAGCCGGCTATTCCTGCGTGCGGCATGTGCGATGACTGGACGGCTGGTTAGATTTCGGGCGAGGCTAAATCACTTCTCTTTTTTCTATTAATATCTTTTACTGGGAAAGATCGGAGTTCTTCCTGGCACTTTTCTCGTCTTTCTTTTCCTATTTTTTCATTGTCGATGCGATTCTGCTGGAAGGCGTTGCACTATTCCTAAAGATTTCGGTCCTGATGACCTACTAAGCAATCGACATGTTGCTTGGTTTTGCGCACAAGTTTTCAACCCCAACCAGTTCGATGTTAAGAATATGCATTTATTTGCCTTCTTCCTTTCCGTTTGTGTCTCCGTGCATTATCCAACCCTAATATTTTTGCTTCAAGACAACGAAGACCTCACCGCCCATATTTACAAATAACGGGCTGCCCAACCTCAGCACTCGTACAACGGAGCAAACGGCTCAGATGACGAGAAAATGTGACTTGGCCAGGCTGATACTACCAAGAATCCTACGCCTGAATCCCACTATGCTCGGATTTAGCTGTCCGAGTTTCCAACACGTGCGGATCACTCGTACAGAGCCCATTACAAGCAGGACCGGCTAGCAGGCCCAGCTAGCAGGGTCACCAGAGTTGCCTCGGTCAAACTGTGCCCCATTTACGTCCGACAATAGCCTGCTTTCTGCAGCTACCCGTTTGCCCTGAGCCAGCCTTTTGCCCTGGAATCAAACTATGGCAAGGAAATGGCGGCCTGATGCAATTTCGGAGAATCCGAATAACCGTAGCTCCCTTGGAGAGGGCGAGATTTCGAATAGATATTAACTTAACAACAGCCCCGTTAATGGGTTCCGCTCGCCTCAGATTTGATATTTTAAGTCTTCGGTTGTTCTACCAGCACAGTTTGCTTTGTCACCATAAATTTGACTCTCGAGGAATATAGACAAAATTAGAAGCACTTTAAGAACCCTTTGTCGTTTTAGAGCATTGACTATGGCGAACATGTTTCCCAGAGATGAAAGATACCGATCTACACTTTCGGGCGGGCCGTATGGCGTGAGTCCTCGCACCATGCCCTCTCGAGATTTTGATATTGCTCTCCAGCAAGCTCAATATGGAATACAAGCACACGATTGTGCCAACTACGCACCTGGTCCTCATGTCCCTTCTTCTATACAGATGAACTACCCGCCTCAGCAACGATATGATGAAATGACACCATACAACAACGACGGCTTAGTTACCATACAGGAGCTCGTGCGGAGAACGAATCTGGCGGTTTCATTAGCAAATCATAATGTGAATCCGCGATCTAATGTTTCCCAGGTGCATCCGATGATGTGTACGGATGGGAGATTTCCGGTAGATTTTCGAACGCCAAAGACGATCGAGGATATCAAGATGCTAGATTGTAAGCTATGGTCCCTATTTCATTGATGTTTCCGTCCTTCTATAGTCTGGGGATATCTTTTTTTGGAGGTTAGAGTCTGACGTGACTCATGGGTATTAGCTACACAGATTGATCGTATCCTTCAAGACTACAAGATTCCGCATGACATGCGATCGCTACTTAATATATTGGCATCATCCGGGACGAGGGTGCATGCTGATACTGTGAGTTCGAGTAGGTTGAGACAGGCTAAATTGCAGCTTCTCTTCGAACATCTGGGCGCCACAAGAGTTGTCGAGGAAGGCGGATTCAAGAAATCTGTGTATTGAGCTACACCATTATTCGTGTCATATTCTCTTCTTTTTTGACTCTATCGAGGGCAGAAATCGTCAAACCTTACTCCAGGGAGTTTTTGTGCTGAGTTAGCCATGTCTTTTGCTGGTGGAATGAGCTTAAGCCTCGGATTTTTTTGATAATTTCTTTCTATGGGACCACTGTGGATGGTATAATACGAATAGATGTCGAAGTATATCAGCTCTCTCGGACGCTATTATTACATTGCTTCTCTCCTCCCTGTAGGGTAGGTACCATTACAAGAGCTGGATCAAACTCCCTTTAGCGTTTCCCGCCAATGTTTGAGCGGTCCTGCATTTTGCAACCTGCACTACGTCCGCCAACGGAATCATGCTCAAACAACATCACACATCAATGATTTCGTCAGCGAATATTTCTGCGTCCTTCTGTACTATTCACTACTGCGAATGTTTGTTCTTGTATCCCATCTAAGGCTTGTACTTGCGCCTCAGCCATCAAAATGAAATCTCAAAGCATTGCCACTACGATGGCACTGATGCTGGGTCGATGTGGAACTGAAGTCGCACTTGTCTGGCCATCTAAACAGCTCAGAGGACGATTTGCGCTGTCGCATAGTCTGCGCACAACATATCACTACTTTGAGCATGGAAAAGACTTGGTTGCGGGCTTTCTTTGGATCTTGATATTTTCGGCCGCCATATCGGAAGTGCTTACAAGCCTGACCAAGCTTTGTAACATCAGTTCGACAGCATTCCATCGTCCGTTGGTAGCTTTGAGAAGGGTCGAAAATTTCAAATCGCCAGAAAGCTTCTTGGGAAGTTATCAGTTGAACATAACTATAAAAAGAGACCGGTATGTCTGTCGACGAACTACCTCGCTACCTTTTGGATTTCTATGCTTTGTGATGAGGAATATTTTTAATTCATTTAATTTTCTCGTTGCCCTCAAAGGGTCTCGGCTTTGTGAAGATACACATGGCTTGAGTCTAATTGCGCGATTTAGGGCTACTATCGAATAATAGGTCAAAAGAGCAATGAACAGTTTTTCCTTCGCCGCATTTGTGTTTTCAAAAAGAGATTTTGAGTGTCTTAATAGCATTCGGAGTGCTCTTAGTTTGTTGCCTAACAAGGTACGATATCAGAAGTCTGTGGGATTGAGCTAACTAACTGTAAGCTTGGCGGGGACCCTCTGGTTAAGCTTGTGGATAAGTTGGGGAAAGCCTTAAAGCGCCTAAATCAACTCGTTTCTTACCCCCACAGCCGCATTCTCCTCATTCTCTTCGTCCGAACACAATATCAGTCCTCTTCTTCGCGTTCCATCGTTATTGCGGAGAAACACAAACGTGCATCTACGCGTATAGGATACTTCGGTATTACACATCTTTCTTGCAGTGGTATGTCCTGAATTCCGTTGTGGTTCATAGTGATCCAGATATGGTAGAGATTCCGAGGCTGACTCCATGCATAGGGCGCAATGCTATTCGTCTTGAGTGCTGGGACATTTTTTTAGATATCCAGTTCCTAGGTAGAAGACCTTTATCGCGGTATTTAGACGGTACCTTTAGACCTTACTCGGTCTTTCATACATCAACGTATGCTGGAGAAGAAAAAGAATTCCCAGATCATTGTAGCGACCATCCATAAGACAACTTAGACATCATTATGGACCAACAAACCATAGCCAATTTGGACATCATGCCTTACTTGTCGAAAATAAGAGAATTCTTCGGAACGTCTCAGATGAAGCCGTCCAATATCTTGATATTTGTGGGCCTTTTGACAGTGATATGGTACCGAAGAATGGCCGAAGTGGTATGTTGATGAATCTACTACATGCTTAGCTACTAGTGCCCACTGGTGCTAAAAACATCGAAATAGCAACGTTCTAAGAAATTGAGAAGAGTGCAACTCAAGAGTGCATCCGAGTTCCCGCAGATTGAGCCGCTAGAAGACTTTGAATGGGAGAACACTGAACCATTACAGTTGAGGCCATACAAGCCAAAATATCATCTCACAATGGGTATGTATTCCAATGCCAAACTTTGAGATCCTAAATACGCGATGGAAGCATCCAAGCTAATAGAACGGTTAGCTCTTGAGAACCTCGACCCAAGTGAACTCATTCCCATGGATAAAACATACAAGGAGCGAATCGATCTCCGCCGACAATTGCTCAAGGATCATCACGATGTCGTTCTAGGCATTAACAAGGACGAACCCGGCGAAGAAGATCCCCAAACACGTGCTGCTGTAGGTGAACTATACGAGTTCGTCATGGGAGTGTACTTGCCTCGCAGATACCCGAAGATGTTCAAGCTCATAGAAGCTGATTTCGAGTCCGGAAAGACAATTCTTGTCCAGAACCAAATCACGAGGGAGATGCTACCTACCAGACTAAATCCAGGTAGGCCGACGATCACGGCTTTAGAGACCTTGGCGAAAAGCGTGGACGAAGAAATGCTGGTTTTATTGCCGGAGAAGGAGACAAAGTCTGACAAAAAGAGCAAGCAAGATAAAAGCTCGAAAGGCAATAAGCAACAGAAATCTAGCGAGGCTCCAAGAGAAAGTGGAGAGCGTAAATATGTTCTCGAAGCTTATGCGACGTGTTTTCCGTCTGGCTTTGACACTCGTACAAAGCTCGGTCGGCGGCTGAGTGATATACATGGTCCAGTACCTGGATATGAGCAGAAATTGGAGAAGAGTATGGACCGATTCTTTGATAAATTGGAGGTAGACAAGTTTGTGAAGCGGGTGAATTGGACAATAACTACAGACGCAGATTTGTTTTCGGCATTTGGCGGAGTCCATGGCGAACAGGGGGAGGATTTGAGACAGTTGAAGTTGGAAGAGATCAATTTGGATAATGTGAGACCCCTTTCTTCTTGCTTCTTCGCCTTCTTTCGCCGTCATTGTTGCGCCAAAGAAAGGGTATAAATTGGGCTGACGGAATGGAAATTCGTTTCCTAGACGTTGCTTCGCTGCGAGAGGCAAACTCTCTATCGACTACCGACATCCGGTGCATTGGTATTTTCATTCCATACATATCGCTATCCTATCAAGCAAATCAAAGAAGAGGGATCTGCAGAGGATTTGGCAGTGGCTATCGACGGATTTGAAGCAGGAAGTGCACCTTTAATGGGGCGTTATAAACGCGTCCCAGCCTGGGGAGAGGCTGTGAAGCAGTACTTGAGGAGCTAGGTTGCGAGATTTTTTGCTTTTTTCCTTTTTTCCGTGGATAGAGCGGAGTTGTTGAAATATTTTACTGGCCTTTCAAGGGGAATATTATAATGGTAATGAGCCATATATAGTTGGACTTCCTTCAACCTTTTAGGCCCTAATGGGGGCCTCTTTAATTTTGTTTCCTGGCCACATTATAAAGTGGTAATTATCACCGCTACTGGTCTTTTCTATCTCAGTCGCTCCAGAACTTTGAGCAAATCTGCAGACACGCCCATTGCAGTTACGGCACCACCTGCACCTGCACCTTGAACAATAAGCGGCCTCTCGCCATACCTCTCAGTGTAAAAGCTGATGATGTTATCACTGCCTTTTAGCCCAGCAATTGGACTTCCCTTGTCAAACTTCTCGAGCCCGACCCTGACCGTCTTCCCAATGACGTCGATGCTTCCAACAAACCGCACCACCTTGCCCTCGGCCTCGGCACTGTTCTTAATTTCCTCCATGCTGCCATCAAATTCACCGAGTCTGCGCATAAATTCGGCTGCTCCAGCACTACCAGACTCTAAGCTTGCAAGTTCGGCAGGAATCAAACTTTCGACTGGGAAAGCTTCAGGGCTTTCAACTTCTAGACCGGCGATGCGTGCAAGGATAGTCAATTTACGAGCAACATCCATGCCGTTAAGGTCGTCGCGCGGGTCAGGCTCAGTGTAGCCCAATTCCTTGGCTTGGGCGACAACTTGGCTCCATTTTTGAGCAGGAGAAGATGTAAATGCCGAGGCGGGAGCGAATTGATTGAACAGGAAGGATAGAGTGCCCGAGAATACACCTTCAATGCGCGTTACCTGGTCACCGGTGGCTACTAGGTCACGCAAGGTAGAGATAACAGGAAGTCCGGCACCGACGGTGCTCTCATGGTAAACGAATGCGTTGCCCGTGGAAGCAGCGGAGAGTATATCTTTCCACAGTTGTAAGGATGAAGAGAATGCCTTCTTGTTAGGCGTCACGATACTGACACCCTTTCTTAAGAAAAGCGGGTAGGCACTGGCGAGAGTGGGATCAGAGGTATTGTCAACCAAGACGGCTCGTCCAGGTGCTTGAGAGAGATAAGTAGCTATTTGTTCAGGAGTCCAAGCGCCGGATTTGACCAGGGAAGCGGAGGAGCCAGCAGATTGCCAGTCTGCGGCGGGGATTGCGGGGCTGTAAGAGGGTGTTGGAGAAGTGATGACCTGGGAAGAACGGGCGAGGAGAGCGAGAGAGGGCGCATTAGGAAGACGGGACAATTGAGAAAGAAAATGGGTTCCGACACCACCGACACCTGTATTTATTTGATTTGAGATCAGTGTGCATTCAGTTTGCCAGTTTGAGGGGCATGGGTGTGACAACTACTAACCAATGACTCCCAAGTAGATTTTGTTCGACATAGCTGCGAGAGCTCAATTAAAGTGCAAGATTCAAGTCAGGGGCTTTAAAGATTGTGAAGATGTCTAGGATATGGGAGAATTAACAGTCGAATGAGAATCAAAAGCAGAAGAGTGAAAAATGACTGACTTCTGGATTGCGTTATCGGATCTAATTGATTTAACTATGTATTTTTAGCCAAAGTCAATAACTGGTAGCGTCTCTCCTTGTAGTTAGGGAGTTTCTGCGCGAAAGAACTATTTAACAGAACAGGCGTATTCTCTGCTGCATCTAACTAGATGAATGTACAGAGCATGATTTCCACCTTGAATAACAAACAGAAGAGCTCGACTGATGGTTACTTCCCATCGCCCCCGCGAAACACGTCTAACGTAAGCTATCACCTACCG
>LJPJ01002898.1:0-132105 GCA_001430935.1 Amauroascus verrucosus
GATACGGTGATTTTGGTGGCCGGCTCGGTGTGGAAGTACGTTAACTTAAATATCGTCAAGTCCTAGGCTTGGCGTTCGTCACTGAACAATGCAACCAATGCACTACAAGGCAAAGGTTGACTTATGTTTCTCGACAAGCTGTGCGCACTAATTATTGGCCGTTAATACAAAGGCAAGTGTGGTAATTTCTACGTCTGAGTAATGTTGAGGAAACCCTGCTTCCCAATACATATGGTCGGATGTGCTTTGCTACAGAAGACAATTAAGTCGAAATTCTCCTGGCCATATTGTGAGTGTGGATGGACAACTGTGATGTGCGTTACAACTTACGTACGCCTTTTGCGGAGGAGAGTTATGCATGAATGGTTCATTAACTTGAGCCTCAATGGGGAATAACAATGGCCTAGGTTCAAAAGCTCCAAATAGACCTCAATAAATACTCAGTGGCCGGCAATAAGAATACTCAGATGGAAGAATTTATAGCCGGGAACTTGGGATATAGACATGAAAGGGCGACATTAGCAAAAAAGGAACGGCTGGAAGAGGGAATAGGGCATTACAGGTTATCGTCAGAGAAAGCGAATATAAGCAGAGGATAAGCTGAAGACAAACATTTCCAAGTTGATGTGCACCAAAAAGAAAAGTAATCTCCTGTTACCTCTGTATCTAACCCCAAATTTCATCATCACTCAATACAAGATCTGCATTTGTCTGCACCTGCAGTCCATTTTTCTTCTTCATTTGCTTTCGCTCCTGGCGCGTAATCATACGACTCGGAGTCAGCGGTGTGATAGGAGTAAACGGCATATATGGACTATATGGGGTCTTGGGAACGCCTGTTCGAGGACCTAATGGCCCAAGAATACTTTCTCGTTTTTCGACGATGGTGGTTTTGGTTGGAGGAGCGCTCAAGGGACCATTATTGAATGCCACGCGGAATGGAAGCGTGGATGTGCTGCTACCTGCGCTACGGAGATGAAGAGGTAAGGGACCACTGAAGGTAGTGTCTTCGGATGGGCTTCGAAGATGTTCAGGCCTTGGGGTTCTGCTTTTCCCCTTTTGCTGCTGCTGCTGCTGTTGTTGTTGTTGCTGTTGCTGTTGTAGAGGGTTGAGCGGTGGAGGTCCAGGATGGTATATGCGAGGCGAAAGTGGTTGTTCTGGGTAACTCTGTACTCCTACTTCTGGGGAGAGAATTGGCGGGGATATGGGAAGATTTCGAACAGATTCTCGCCGGAGCTTTTTGGGACTGCGAGACTTTGAACTAAAGAATGACAGAGCGGAGAGTCTTGATGACAATTTGTCACTGTTCCCAGGAGACGTGGGATATCTTTGGAGATCTGGAGTTTCTTGGTAGGAGAACTGCGGCGAGTGTGGTTGTAGCTGTAGTTGTAGCTGTAGCTGCCTTTGTTGTCGTTGCTCATGGAACTGTGGGGGGTAAGGTTCAGGGTAGATGGGAGAGGGTAACTCTCGCGACAATGGAGATGTAGGCGTTACGGGTGAGAGAGACTGGAAGGATTGTTGTCGCGTCCTGAGATGTCTGAACTCGACTGGGCCTTCTAGCGGAGAGCGTGGAGCCTGACGAGGCGATCTTGAAGGGGAATGGCATCCATTCGACTCGGCTTCTGCAGCTTTCTGGGCATCATGCTCCATGACAGCGGCATACAAGCGTTCCATCTCCTCCTGGGCTTTCACCCGATCAGCCCGGACAACGTTTTCATCCACCGTCGATACACTCTCGGCGCGAGAAACAGGAGTATGTCCTCGAGACCAAGGCAAGCTGAAGGATCGTTGTTTGGGCTTTTGTGGGCTGTTGGGCCAGCCATTGCTCTCTGTTGCACTCATTGGGCTAGGCCAGATATTGTGCGGGGATTGAGGAATGTCAAGTGATATTGCGTTCACGGGCGATCGCAACGGCTTAAGCATTTCCATTTCCAATGTTCGATTTGATTGCTGTGCACTTCTCCGAAGGCGTCTACCCACGGTAAGCAGGCAACCCAGGAAGACGAATACAAGAAAGACGTATGCTCCGACAACAGCGACAATCTCTCGCCAAAGAAGACTCAAATCACGAACGGGAGTGAGCGAGCCTTCTTTGGGAGTAGGAGTAGGGCCATTCAACTCGTTCAGGTCCCGTGGAGGATTAGGTCGGCCCGCGATCGAAACTGCGAAGGCGACTTGGAGGAGGAATGCGAGCATGGAAGAAGAGGCTTGAGGAAAGGGAAAAATCAAATACAGGCCTGGCATGTCGCGACTCAGTCAGTTTTGTTATTCCATGTTTCTACCCTGCATGCAGTGAGTAGAGACTTGCTCCTCGTGACACCAGAAGGCAGATTACGGTCACTTTTGGGGGCTTGAAACACTGCTATCCTGATGGCAACTGTCAATCGGCATCCAATCCAGTGTGAGAATATGGGCTTTTTGAGAATGGGATCGAGGAGATTGCGTTGGGAGGTTTGCTACTGGGCGGCAGGGCAGGGTCCAATGAACAGCCCAAGGCCCGTTCGTATCGGTGTCTTGCATCCAACAACCCTGCGAGGGGCGGAAAAAAACAAGGGCCAATCGATGCTGGGTATCGCTCCGAACTATTTTGAGGGTTTTTCTGATTTTCCGCACTATGATGAGGGGCTGTGGCGTTTGCGAGCAATGATTTGCTGGTGGCTAAGCGCCCAAAGGGATAGTTACAGGCGTTGAGATGCAAGGGTCGAATCAACAGCGACAGCTCGAAGATGACCATCCTGGCCTCCAGGACTAGTGCCAGCCTGGCCAGTTGCATCTTCCCTTCGATCTGCGGACTGGCAAGCCCCGTCACATTCCATCACATTTTGCGGAGTAGTCACATCCTCATTCATGCGCCGTTAAAATGCGATCGCCCACATGAAAAAGTGCTTGCTCGAATCCGGCTCGGAGTTTAGTTTGCCTGCGAGAGGATTGCGCGACCAGAATGTCTCACAAGTTCCGTCTGTGCATATGCGTTTTACCAGAAGAGAATTAACTAACCAAGGAAGAAAACAAAGCGCCCCCATCACGGCCTTGTCTTCAGAATCTGAGCCATCACACTGCCTCCAGCAATCGTAGCTCCTTCGTCCGTGACTTCTGGCAAATGGCCATGCTGCTCCTTCACCCTTTCCCCCACGACTGGGATCATGATACTTTGAGTAGTAAAATGTTTCTCTGCATGCATTGTTTTGTTCTATTTCGTTTTTTGCCCAGCGTTTCATCTCCAACGTTGGTTTCAACCTCATACTCTACAAGGCCCATTCCAAGAAACTATCAAATACACACATAAAAAATCCCAATGATCAAGTCTCACATCCAAACTCTGACTCAATAATATTCCGACTGTGAAAAACTGCGTGCAAGACATGTCTGGCCTGCTGTCAGCCCCGAATCAACCGACATGCATATCCCCGTGATGGCCGCAGCCTGCTTGCTGCTAAGAAACGCCACCGCGTTGGCTATATCCTCCGGTTCAATAACATGTTTAAGAGGGTACCATCTCATCGCTTCTTCAAAAACCTGGGGGTTTGCCTCAACGCGGGCCTGCCATGCGCGTGTACGAACAGTTCCGGGAGCTACGGCGTTGGCGCGTACGCCGAATTTTCCGTATTCTACCGCAACGGATCTTGTGAAGTGAATCAGTCCGGCTTTGGCAGAGCTATATCCAGGATTCCCAAAGACTGATAGGCCATTAACGGATGCAATGTTGACAATGGAGCCTCGGGTTCGTTTTAGGGATTCCTCGAACGCATGGAAACAAAGGAAACTGGCATCGAGGTTCAGGGCTGTTTCGCGCTTCCAGACTTCGGGCGACAGTTCGTGTAGTGACCCGGCCCAGGTTGCACCGGCGTTGTTAACCAAGGTGCAAACTGCACCCAGTGACAAGACTTTGCGTGCCATTTCCTGGACTTGGCGGTTATCGGTAATATCACATATCATGATGCTCGTCTTCTCTCTGCCTAGGGTATCAGCAACGGCATTGGCTCTCGCTTCGTCAATCTCTACTAGAACAACATGCTCATGACTTTCTAGCAGTTTAGCCGCAATGGCACGACCAATATCCCCCCCTCCTCCAGTGATAACCGCTATCGAATTCATCGGAGACAAATGCTGGTCTGCCATTGGATGCGTCATCGAACAGGATTATCGGTTGACGAATGTCCTAAGTCGGACCAGAACAAGCTTCAGTGTCGCTGGAATTGGATGTTTCTTTCTCTCTCTTTCCTTTCCCCCCTTTATATCCCCCCTTTAAATTCCTGTTGGCCAAAATCGTACAGCGGAAGGCCAATCTTGGGGAATTATATAACCTCGGGACACGCACACCGTAGTATTGCTGCTGCTCGCAACGACAAAAAAGCAAAAACGAAATGGTGTATAAAGCGGGCATCAGTGTCTATAATTATACTTCAGATCAACCTACCTTACTCTGGGACCTCGTGAAGCCCTCCTTTTTTTCTAAAAAAAAAGATAGACATCGCCCAGAGACCTGCGGGGAATTACACACCCCACTGCACACACGCATGGCTAAATGTACTCCCCGTATCTCGCCAAAGCACCCTTGAAGACGCTCATTTTATCTGCAGGCCACAAAGTTTGTTTTGGCGCCATTGTTTCATATCATGTCTGCATACGACAAAACCTTGCTGGCTTCGTGTGATGACGACAAGTCTGATGAAAAGAATGCGTATAAAGGTGCGGAATTTTGGCGTGCCTGCAAAGTACGAACTTACCCGCTTTACCAAGGCATTTGTCTTTAACATTCAATGCCCTTTATTTATCTTTCCTTGTTCTAGGCGGTCTACTGGAGGTTGGGGGAAATGGGAGCAGTGTCACTGAATTGCAGAAGCGGGCTTGATATGGTGACACACGATGGTGTCAAAGCGTCTGGAAGCAGTTTCCACTCGCGAAGGACACGCTTCCCTCTTTAGATTCTGGGAAAGAAGGCCAGCTGGCTTGAGAATACTGGGTGAAGCCTTCCGGCAAGTGCGATAGGCTGGTTACCTTGGGAGGCTATAGCATCCACTATGTGATGAAACCTTTCGATATTTCTAGAACTGGGATAGCATCCTCACTATCCATCCACTTACACCTCTTATACTCCAAAGCGAATTAGAGCAACTCATCAACTTGCATGTCATTGTTTATATTACCCCCGACATACTTTCTTGTTGTACCTCCCATTATCATGGGAAACAAGATCTCCGCTGTCAACGGTGTCCGATCGCCAAACTTCTTTGAGCCAGGAAACGCAGTTAACGAGGTCTGGCTCGGAAAACTCGAAATCATCTCTCGCCTTCCCTTCGGTGACTCAGACATGGCCCAAGCTGCCTGGCCTAAAGGAGACTACCCAAAAATACCCTGGCGTCCGTTTATCATCCCTCTTCGCGCAACTGTTGACAAGATAACCCGATCTATAACCGATCCAACTTCGGAGGCGGCGGCCAAGTGCTGGTGGCCAATATTTGTGGAGATGATGTCTAAAACAAACTGGGAGAGAATTTTCTGGACCGCGGAAAGGGCAACTGCGATTCCATACATCCTATTTGTCATTTGGCTTCACTTCGGACCAAATAGTTTGACTCTGTCCACAGTCGTTGGCCCCTGCCTCGAGTACGGCGAAGAGGATGTCGCTTCCCAGCCACGATTCAAACGCTACGCGAGCTGGCTTCGTGTACTTATCGCGCTTTCTATGCTGACTATAGCACATTTTATAATTAACTTGCAGAGATTCGTCACAATTTTTGACTGCACGGAGACTGCCCATACGACCCTTGTAGGTCCTAGTGGAGTTGAATCTTGGTTCTATTTCATTTTGGTCATATTGGGGCACTACTGCTTACTTCGGCTTGGGTGGGCATTTGATGAAGCCTGTGTTAAAAGTCGACCCGGCTAGACGTGCGCTCCGGCCCGTACATCATGACCGCATGGTCGGCATTGACACTGGTAGAGATACTGTGTTGCTCTGGCCAGTATCTCGTTTCGCGAAATCGTCATAGCGCGCGGGGGGATTCTTGAAAGCGGTGTTCTCCTCGACTTCCGGTTCACCAGTTAGACGCAACTCTTCAAAACACCGTCTCAAGCCAGAGCACTGCATCATTTCCATTTGCTTGTATTTTATTTCCGCATGAATTTTCACGTTTCAAATGCGTCCGGTTATCCATGGAGAAGCGGTCAAGCTTGCCGGATCGGATAGCGGAGTATCAGACATAATCGGGAAAACCAATACCAGAAACTAAGTACACTGGTAACACACAAATGCAAAATCTAACATCCAATGCATTATTAGTTTTCACGTTGTTTCCCTCCGACTCCATAGGTCGCGCCAAAATTGCTTGAAGCCGTAGCCCTTGGATCTATCTTCGTCATAGACTCGAACTGTGTGACCAAGACCTAAAACTTGTTGCAATGCGCCTGTATCGCCTTGTGTTGGAGTATAGCTTAATTCGTGTGATCTTTGCGTAGCTCTGCTATGGACTTCTTCCGCCAAGGAAGGAGCCACATCCGCATAGCAAGAGTCCAGTTCACGTTGAAGATTAAGATACGGTCGCTGGGCGACTCGCGGTGCCTGTAGGTTGTAAGAACGGATAAGTTCGTTCAGTTTCTTTATTTTTAATTCGTGATATTCCTTTTCAACAACGAGGTATTGCGGATCTCGTAAGCAAGGAAGAATAGGGAGTTGCTCAAATTTAGATTTAGTAGTTTCAGCCGAAGAAGGATTCAAAGTGATTTCAGGCTGTACTGGAGAAGAGTCTTGCGAATGCGGTTTAGAAATTCGGGACAGGCGCCCTTCGTGGTCTATTTGCGCCATAAGCTCAATGCCAGTGATATCCTTGTCCACCTTATGCGAAAGGGGTTTAGAGAATTTGTTGTCTCTTGCTTCCGCTGCTGCGTATCCCTGAGCCCGTCGGACTTGCGTTTGCAATGTACCGCCTTGACTAGATATGAGTCGTGCAGCATGCCTTTTCCAATTGCTTCGTAATTGAGTACGCAACCGGTGAATCTCTAGTTTCAGCTCCTGTTGCTTTTGAATCCATTCTGGGGTTATCTCTTGTTTTTGCATGATCCGATTCATAAAGTATTCCGTTGTGCCTAAATACGGGCTTTCCGCTACATGGTCGCGTTCAACGTTTTCCCCTTTGCCTCTAGGGATATTTCGGAACTGGCCTTTTGCTATAGCGTTTTCGATTCGTTCGTTTGCGAGGGAGCTCAGACCTTGAAGGGACATTGGGAAAGCTCGCGCGCCGGGAGTGAAGCGATCTTGAAGTTCCCGCCGGTACGCTTCTCGTTCCTCTTCGGAGATACGTGAGTCCTGGCTTAGTTCATAAGCTTCTTTGCGTTCTCGGGCTCTTGCGATCCGTCTCCCAGATGACTGTGTGGATTTGGGATTAGGTTGAGTATAAGCCGGGGAGGGGGTAGGACGCTTGAATGGTACTCGTAGAGGCTTATTAGAATCATTGAGCATTCGCAGAACTGAATCCTGGAGGTTTTCTGTTCCAGTCCAAGGGGCGGCCGCGGCAATGTCTTGTGTTCCTCTTCCGGCGCTCCGCTGTACGAGGAGAGTTAGCAGAGCAACAATCGATCATAGAGAAATGATTCGCGGATTTGAACTTTACCGGCATATTTGCAATCGAAAAAGCCTGTGCATGCTCTTTTTTGAACGAAGTGGCAGCTATTCTCTCCTCTAGTTGCTGCTTCAATTCATCAGAAAACCCAGCCTGTTGCATATTCTTTATCGCGGATTTGCCTCCCAACATTGCTTCTTCGGACATCTCTTTCATCCGTCTGGTTAGCGCACCTTCTCCCCCTTCAGTGGGTCTATCATTTTGCTGGCCATCTTCAGTAGAGGCGGCGCTTCTATTCTGGTTTGCATCAATCTTAGTCGATAGTAGCCGAGTCGTATGCGGTTGATGATAGAATGGGTATTTGGTCTCAACGCAGTGCGCATGCCGTAAAAGTAGCTCAAATTGGGTCCGACATCTCATTTCGATCGCTTCAAGGCTATACGTCTAGGTGATCCTTCGCATGAGTTCTAGGGAGAATTATCCGTGGTCCCAACAAGCTTGTCCCACACTTTGTTGCACCATCTGATAACTTTTGGCTTATGTCAGCAAAATAAGGTTCAGCAAGTCTTGGCATTTTCAAAAGTCCGTCTTGGTGAGATTTGGGGACGACGAACTGGACGGGAACGCCAATTAACGAAGCCGGGGACCGAAGGTGATATCTTTGCCCGCTAAATTAATACAATTGTAACACGGATACTGAGTGCCACGCTTACTATACCTCCTCGACGCCGCACTCCACTTCCCCCGATCAGAAATTCTCCAGTCATGCCTCCGAAGGGCATTTCTACTCGCATGAAGGCTGTGCGGCTTCAAACAATCCAGAACCTTAGAATTCAAAGGCCGAACAAACACGAGCAAAGCCCATGCCAGACAGCTATGAGTGCCGTTCTTAGTAAGTCGAGTATTTTCCAACCAAACCCCAGAATGAGATAGCAACTTCCTTCGGCATCGGCACGTCCTGAAAATGAAAAGGCTAACATAGCTACCTGAATGCAGATTGCTGGGCATCGTCAGGACATAATATTCAGGGTTGCCATGCGCTTGAGCAGCAACTAAGGCAATGCATGGACACGGCCGTATGTGACAATTTTATTATCGTCTCATAATTCCTTTAATACATTTCCTGCTGTTTTCAGATTGACCGCTCTCTTACTGATATTGTTTTGTATGAAACAGAAATATCAAAAGCCAAAAAAGAGCACGATCAACTACCATCTTATGCGCATGTTTCCTAAGATCTCCGGTCCGCGGAAGAAAGACTAAATTCGGATTCTCCCTTTCTATCCTCGATCACGTCCATTCTTATACGGCTGCCTCGACCAAATAGCGGTGCCGGGAAGTTACCTGCTAACGGATTAGAGGGAAAGAGGAACTGACATAGCCGGAAGCTATTTGAGCTGAGAAAGGCTTTAGGACGCAAATTTGTCTACGATTCAGCATATCAATGGAGTTTGAGGGAAAGCTTTGGCTCCGCTTCTGGGAAAATCAAGAAAGTTTTAACTACGGTATTTTGAAGATGATTCTTAGTCTTGGTGTTTGCGTGTACATTAGATATTGAGAACTTATTTATCAATTTTCAATTTCAATCTATGTTTCAAACTTAGATACGATAATAGTTGATAGGGATATCTACTAGGGGCTCTAAATGTCTTCAATGAAATATCCCGGGCACGGGAAGTTAGTCTTTCCACCGACGAGGGGGGAGGAATCTCTTACCAGCGAATGTGGCAATAAAAAAGTAAGGGTTTTAATGTCAGGACAGAAATCGAGCAAGTTCTTGGCTCACGCACGATGAAATCTCAAAACCAGTTTATTACTTGTCGGGCGCACCGTATAAGCATCGATTGCTTCAATACCTTCATCAGCAACAATGGTCGTTGTGTAATTAGAGTATATAGCCGCAACGACGAGTTTTATTTCTAGCATACTGTAAGAATCCATTAAGCATGTGGATTATGGCGGAAAACGTTTACCTTGCAAAGCAAAATTGCTGCCAACACACATCCTCCCTCCACTTCCAAATGCCCAGAACCATCGCCTCATGTCTTCCATTTCAGAAGCATCATTGGGTTTAAGCCAACGTTTTGGAAGCCAGGATTCGGGTTCAGGGAAAACATCGGGGTTTTGATGTAAGGAGTATGCTTGAGCACTCACCCTGGTATTGGGCGGTATCCTATCATATCCACCAAGGCTAGACGTTGGCGATGGCGTAACTCGTGGTTGGAGCCCCGGTATTGGAGCATGCAACCGAAGCGTTTCCATGACAATTGCGTTTAAAAGTGGTAGGCCATCGATGTCTTTTGCTGAAGGAAGGTCCGCGAGGGTTTCAACATCTGTGGAATGTTTGATGAATGGCGAGAGGCGTTTCAGCTCCTCGCGTAGCTCATATTGCAGCTCAAGGTTTCTCGACAGTTCCCAGTAGAGATACGTAAGAGCTACCGCACTTGTCTCATGACCAGCAGTAAGTTGATCGTACAATTCGCAGGCTATTTCAAGGCGTAGCTGTTTTAATGTCTTCTCATTTATGTCTTTCCCTCCATTCGATGATAATTGCTTGACCATTGATGTTTTGAGTTGCTTGTAAACAGTCGGTTCCGATTCAATCGCAGTTGTCGAAAGGTACTCTTCTGCATCATCGCAAATCCTGAGGCCCCAGCTCTCCATGTAATCGTTCGCTTTTCGGCACCAGCTTGGAATTAATGGAAGCTTAAGCGCCTCTGCCCATGCAACTACATTCGGAATTTCTTGGTGATAGAACTCGAACGGCTTGCGGGATTGGTAAGCCTCTAACCAATGTTTTCTCGTTGAAACGTCTTCCAAGAAATTTGTCCCTGCAGATAGTCCAAAAATATATGCAGTAATAAAGTCCATCGTAATGGCATTATTAAGTTCATGGACTTCAACATGGTCTGCCAACTTTACGTGGCGTTCTAGTATAGGAAACAGACGCTGAAATAATATCTTGCGAGACGCCATGGCAAGTTGTGGTGAAGCTTGTAAATAAGATTTGGAGTATATATTGGACATCATCCGTTTGCGTATCGAGTGAGGCCTGCTCGCAACCATTGAAAACATACTGATAGTGCTGTACTCCTATTAGAAACATCATGACGCATTCTTACTCATTGAACTGGAAGCATACGTACCCGTAGGCACCAAAGACTCTTGGATACCAATCATGCTTTTCAAAGCCCCCGGCATACACAATGCGAATACCCCCGTCAACACAATTAATGGATAGCTCCGATGGAGCAAGTCGGACAACCGGGCCATATTTCTGATGCGCTTCGTGGATCGTCCTATTTCCTCTCATTCTAAAACGGTTCCATAGAATCCACAGTGGTGATATTGATGAGGTGAAATGTGCATTCGGCACCTTGGAGAGAGGGGATAGGAAAGCCGGATAAAGAATGGACTTACAGACACCCACGACTAAAGCACATATGAGGATGATCGCCAATGCGGTGGGTGATATCAACGCCATTATGAATGGTAGTCTAATGATGTGGCAGCCAACAAACTCAAGTGTGAGAAGGTATCTTCCATCAGAGGTTGTCTCGCATTTATGCGAAGACAAAGTAGGGCTCCTCTTCACGCGGAGGAAACGCGAGCTCCATTCGGGTCCCACCAAATGTGTGTCAGTGCCAAGTACCCGCGATGCATCCAATGGAGATCCACTGGCTAACTAAAGTCTACCTAGCTAACTAAATAACCTGGATGATGTCATCCGATTCACGTGTTTCGAGCCTTTATATTCTAAGCGCCGAAGGAGAACGGTCTGCGAGCGTCCTAAACATGTTCTGAGAATCACCTAATTCATATAAATCATGGATTATATAGCACTCATCAGACGCGTAGTCGCCTACGGAAGAGGCAGACCTAGCGTGGACTATACAAATCAAGGGAAACTGGCGTTATTACCGTCGGAGATCATTTATCATATTGTCACCTATCTTGCAACCGTCTCTTCCATTGCACGTCTCTCGCAAACATGCCGGCGATTGTACGAAGTAATTACTGCAGACAACTACTGGATATTTCAGGCTTTTGTTCGAAGTCAATTCCCTTCAATTGAAACCCCTCCCTTTTGGCTTGATGCGGCGCGGGCCCTGACCTCGAGATCTCGAGCGTTTGAGAGGAGAGCCGTGATCGCACGATTTGTTGTGCCGCCAGACGATGTCCTACGAATTGGCCATGTCCGTAGCTTTCGTACGGACCATCCTACTATGGGATACCGTCCGGCGATTGATAGCTACGAAGTATGGTACGATAATACCTGGGCAGCTAGGAAGGAGGTTCTCGCCTGGGGCGCCGGGCCAGACCTGGTCATACGAGTCAAAGATTTTGGCAGAAAGCATTTAAAAGCTGCAAAATCGAAGGTACCGGCCAAGGTCGTAGTAGGAAGGGTTGTCGGGACTCCTGAAGATTACGTTACCTGGGCCGTATTTAACGACTTGCGCAAGGTGAATAGCTGGGATGATATCTCTGGCGTCCATTTACTAGGTTCATCTCATTCAAAGTGGAATGAGAATGAAGATATCATATTTGGACGTCGAAATGGCAGCCTTGTCCGCATGTCCATCTCACCCGAAACAGGCTCGAGCAAGCTGAAAAAATCATATCTTACTGGGGGAAGGGGCCTTGAAGACACTGACATAACCTCCGGATCCCACGCAGTGCTCGCAGCATCCATGGGCAAGAAAGAAATCTTATTTTTCAGAGTTGATTCCGAAGAAGACGATGTACACCCGTTTACCACTCTCAAGACTACCTCCCATGGCCTTGCAAGACATAGATGCTCACGACTTCTATGTGATGAGAAGATTGTTGTGGGCTCTGATGGAGAATCTGACAAAATCTCCCTGTTTAATTTTAGCCCAGACGGCGTTACTAAGTTGCGAGATTTGAGAATGGATGACGGTGAATCAAGCGGAGTTAAAGCGACGGCCCTTGAACCCTTAACAACGACAGGTTTATCCGGTAGTAATCCTGGGGACCTCTTTTTATCAGGATGGGAAGATAGCATAACAAGGCATGTTCAGAACCCTAGATGGGTACTCTAAAGAAGATAGCATTTTCTAACGAATAATTTAGGCTGCACGATCTCCGCTCTCCAAATTCTGTCGTCTCTGTTTTCACAGATACTGTTGACGATAGCCCAATCTATAGTCTCAAACCGATCGGTCGCGAGCGTTTCGTCGTTGGGACCGGCGTCCATGCTCTATTGAAGATTTTTGATATGCGTATGGGGCGATATAGCTACTTGAATGCTACGCTTCCTGCAACCAATTCCCGCGTCAATTCGATCAATACTTATAATCAAGTCTACCCTCGACCGCGAGCCAGCAACCTACTTCCTAGAAAAGATATATCCATCTTTTTAACCGACCGAATCAAGGGCATGGAAGATAGCTATCTTCGCAGACCATATCGCAATCGAGGACCAATCTACACCATCTCTCAACCATCTCCATCGTCGTCAACCCTTTATGTTGGCGTTGAGGATATTGTTTTCCGCCTCGACATGGTAGCTTCAGATGACTTAGCTGGCAAGAACAAGGAATGGTATCAACGCAACCTAGATTTAGGGCTGAACCCACAGGGTGGTGTCGACTGCCAACCTTTAAACTTGTCCTGTTACGAGCGACCATTCCCAATGTATCAAAGACAAAGCGTGAATCTCATGATTCAAGATAAGCTATGGGCTGCTTTAGGTGAAGAATCCCGTGGTCAATCGTCCAAGAAGGAGTTGAGGATTCCGGGATGGGATCGGAGATGGCTCCACCCTTCGATGCCAGGAACGGTATTGAGGAGGGTCCGCAGCGGAGGGCGTCATTGAATTAACACGTATGTTTCAGATATGATTTGTAGCCTTTCTTTTCGCTCTCGTGCTTTTTAAGTAAATGCAAGGAACGTTGAATTTTTTGCGAGTAGATAAACGTGAAGAAGATATTAAAAATGGAATCTAAGGATGTTCTTAATTCTTGTTCTCTACCTGTACTGTGACGGGAACTCTAGAGCAGTGATGCCACCTGAAACTCCTCGCTAAATATGCTGGGGAAAAGGGGCTCATTGAGGAAAGAGAACTTGGCCGAACGCATCCACATGAGACAGAGTAGCCGTTTGAAGTGGAACAGGGAACCTGTTCAGATACAGCTGACCAAGTATGACACGGAATAAGCCAGCCACTTGGATCCATTTAATCTTCAAACTTGAAACCCTTGCCAGGTCCGATATCAATTGGGCCTCCGCGGTATGAGCCGCGCTTTTTCTTGTTTTTCTCCTTAGTAAAACCTTTGCCTCGAGTGACCGACAGGTCTTTATGAGCTCGTTCTGCATAGGCATATGGAACATATGCGTTGGATGGGTGGTCGTTGGGCTCTTCGCTAGCGAGTGCTAGAGGGGTCGGTTTCGCACCAGTATGTCTAACGGGCGGGCCAGATCCGTTTGAAGATAAATTGGTTTTCGTGGTATCAACGGCATCTATTAGCGTGGTCGGGTTTACTCTGTCAACTTTGGCAATGTTAGACGAGTTGGATGACTCTTCACGCAAGGTTGAGCTGGAGCTAGCGGATGATTCGCGGCCGTTCACGACAGAAACTGGCTTTTGGTTGTCGGAATCAGAGTCAGAAGACTGGGACTCGTCAGGAGAGGAGTCAATGGAATCGCTGTCGCTGTCGGATTCGGGAAGAGGGACATTCGCTGCTTTCTTTGCAATATCTTTGGATTTCACTAGCTTCTTTCTTTTCTCTGATTTGCCAGCGTTGGATCCTGAGGAACCTGAAGATGATGAAGCGGAAGACGACGACCCGGACGTAGAAGACGAAGACGAAGATGAAGAGGAATCAGAATCAGAACCAGAAGAGGATGAGGATGAGGATGAGGATGAGGATGAGGATGAGGAGGAGGAAGAAGAAGAAGAATTAGAGTCAGAATCAGAATCGGATGAGGACGAAGATGAGGACGAAGACGAGGTAGAATGGGATCGTGATCTTGGCAGTTTTTGAGCCTTTTGGCTATCCAACTTAGGCCGCTTTGCTGAAGGAGAGTCCGAGTCCGAGTTTGATTCGGAGGAGGGCTCGGAAGAAGACTCATGCTTCCGTTTTAATGACGTGGCTTTCTCCGTTGCTTTCTCTGAAAGGTTCTTTTTGCCTTTTGGCTTACTGTTGGTCTTTTTAGCTGAGCTGGTCTCACTTTCGGAGGAGTTAGAAGAGCTGTCCAAAGAAGCCGAACTAGGAGAGCTGCAAGAGCTAGAGGATTTGGAAGAACTATCAGAGATGACGGAAACGTCGGACATTGAAACATCGGAATCACTAGGGTCCTCTGATGGTTCTTTGGTCTTGCTCTGGCTGTCATCACCCTTTTTCTCTTTCGCTCCCTTTTTATTTTTGGACTTGGTTTTGTCCGGCTTCGATCGTCCGGCCAAGCGTTGCCAAATTTCAAAAAGTTCAAGCACAGAAGGGGGGTTTTCAGGTCCTTTGGCTTCCTTTTTGGATTTATCCTTTGCAGCGACTCCGGTTTTGACTATTTCAGCGTCAAAGGCAGCTTTAGTTAGATAGAGCCCATACGCAGAGAGAAAGCTTCCAATCATTGCAAGAAGCACAGGGGATATGCTCTTCTTCCCGACCGCATTTTCGTTCGAGTTGTCCTTTGCCTGGTCCTTTCCGCGTGGGTTAGTCGACGAAACATCGTTAAGTCTAGGGGATTCAATTGCATACTTCTTTCCCCTTTGTCTTGCCTTTGCCTTTTCTTGAGCCACCCTTGTTTCCTTTTGGAACAGCCATTGCCACCCGCACAGTACTAGGTGAGGATATAGGGCGTGTCTTGGAGGATGTTCCTGTTCTCGCAGGAAGATTTTTTGAGGAGGCAGAATTTTTGAGAGAAAGGAAGGAAAGCGCATTAGTCCCAATCAGGGAAGGTGGCCGCTTGGGTTCCTCAAAGGTCCGCTCAGTTCTGTACCAATGAAAATTCACTTTTTTCAAGTCACAGGCTTCGGATGATTGTATTGGCTAAATTTCTTTAACTGACCAATAATGTAAACTGCTCGTTTGGAGCTACTTTTGTATTTCTGTCACATGGAACATTAGTGCCAGATTACATAATGAACCTTTCTCGGAGAAGTTAACTACTCCAGATACACCAGACAATGACGAGCAAACAGGTTCGAAGGATCAACCTCAGCTTTGCAAGCAGCCGTGGGCCATGTTTCTTTCGCTAGGTGAAGTTTGGATTATGGGTGATATTCTTCAGCCCGTATTACACGCTTTGGCCTTTCAACTACCTTCCTGATTCTGGCCACACTTTCACTTTCCAATAATGAGTGGTCGTGATCGTCACCGAGGTTTCCCCTCAAATCTATCACCACAAAAGGTGCGACCTCCCGGAGATCTACGCAATGGTGGAGGATCACTGCCTGGAGCATCTGGGATGTCACGGGCAGAAAAATTCGAAGATGAAAAGCAGCGGATCATTCAAAGCTGCTTCTTTAAAACGGAGCCGGACGGATCCAGTATGCTGCCCCAAGCGTTCTCCCATCTCTCCTCAGCACACTTTTTGTGCATCTCGTTAACATTATGCATCTTCAAACAGTTATTGAGTCCTATATTACACATATCCGCGTTACAGAAGATGCCATGCATCCCTCAACTCCTCCACCACCCAACACTTCTCCAGATAATAAGAAGCCGAGGGTAATCATCGTTGCTGTACGGAAGTCAGGGAGAGTCCGAATGCATAAAGCCCGAGAAAATAGCGATGGATCGTTTTCTATTGGTAAAACATGGATGTTAGACGACCTTGTCCGCATCCAGACCTTTGAGAATTTCGTTCCCGCCAATCCAGCCGAGCAGCAACAAAAGCAATGGGCGTCAAACGTCGGGTTTATTGTCACAATCACTAAACCGTACTATTGGCAATCAGACACCCCGAAAGAGCGAGACTTTTTTATTGGGAGTTTGGTCAAGATCTATAGGAAGTACACTGGTGGCAAGGTACCAGCACTGGTGGGCTTTTCCTCTCGCGATAAGGAAATACTCACTGGCAACGCACCCGGAGGTCCCCAGCCTCTTAAAGCGCCCAAAATCCCAGAACCGAGTCCCGTGAGGCCTGATCCACGACTCCCCCGCTCGAGATCACCTTCTATTCAACGTAATGTTCCCCAGTCACCGCATTCAAATCGTGCTCCAAGTCGCGAAGGCCCCCGGGAATTTCGGAAGCAGCCATCAAGGGAACATTTTATGCGAACCCAGCCGAGTCAAGAGCAGATTCCAAGAATGCGCCCTCAATTCTCCCCAGCCCAGCCTTTACACACGCCGCCATCGAGAGATGGCCTTTCTTCAAAAGCGGCTGATTCTCCAGTTGGCCCCGAATATACGCCACAAACCTCGTTTTCAGCTGGATCTACGCCAAGAAAATTGGCAGGTCCTGCTATGACCGATGGGAGATCGAATCCGACTGTCGATTCAGCGACCAAGATGCCAACATCCGAGGAAGGCCCCGGAATTCCCCGCTCTGTGCCTCCGGTCATTGACGATCGGCCTGCGACAAGGGATAAACTGCGACTTAATACAGATTTCGAAAGTTTGTCTCCTTTGGAACCAGTAAAGCAAAGGCACTCGCCACAAGAAAAATCTCGTGACGATGTGCCCGGAATACTGCGTCCTTCTTCGGGGGGCTCTAAAGGAAGCATTGAGCAAAAGAGTCTTCGCGCTGATACTGAGGAAAATTTCGTCACACCCCGGTCGACTCCTGAACCCTCAAAGACAAAACTAAGACCTTCATCGGCAGAAAGCATTCCAAGCAAGGGTTCCGATCCAGAACTACTACAGCGGCCCAAACCCGGTGAAACGAGTACGCCACCTGTCCTTCCTTCGATCTCCGTGGCCCCGTTGGATATCGAGCCGACTACTTCAATCGTTGATGACGACATGTCTCGTAGACGCGAATCTGCCGAGCCAGCTCCGCTACAGATTAGTATTAAGAAGACACCAGCATCTCCTCCACCAGAGGAAGAACCCCACAGACCGGGCCTTGGCCCAATGGTAAAGAAGAAAGCTGGGAAAGATCTTGCCAGTACCTTCCGGAGAGCCGCTACAGCTTATAGTGCCTTTAAACCTCGTGCGGGAGGCGCTGGGGAGCGATTAATGGCGGCCAAAGAGAAAACCGATAATGAACCCGATGGTATTACTAGTGTTGTTCCAGCACCTTCCTTACGCACACAACCCAACGAGGCTGGAAAGGTACTACTTACGACAGAATTTACAGGACTCCAGGAACCGCCCAAATTGCAGGTCACAGATGCTCCGTCTGGGAAGAGCCAACCTATCGGAATCACCGCGCGGAAAAAGCGACCTGTCTCGCCCAGGCCTCTTCTAGAGACCCGAGAAGACAACAATGCGCAATATTGCAATGCACTGGGCATTGATCATAGTCTCCTGAAAGGCCGAGAAATAGATTTTGACCACATTCTTACCGACCTTGGGTGGGATGGCAAACTTAGAGACGGCAAAGTTGCGGAAGATCTTGAGGCAGATATTCAAAGGGAAATTGGCAGAGTGCAGGCGAGTAGCTGGCTTGGTCACCTTGAGTCTCAGGAAGGCCAGGTGAACGAATTAGCACAGTTGTTTGATCGAGTACTAGAGGAATGCGAGGAACTGGATGGGCTCCTAACGCTGTACTCGCACGAACTCAGCGTAAGTTGTCCATCAAAGGTCGCCTTGTTCGCAAAACTAACACTATTCTCGCTTAGACACTAACCGATGACGTCGGATATATCGAAGCACAAGCAGAGGGATTGCAAGTCAAGGTTTCAAATCAAAAACTCCTACAAGCAGAATTACAGAACCTCCTCAAGTCCGCGGAGAGTATCCAGTGAAAATCGCTTCGCGGCGAACACTCGTGATAGTCGTGCGATGAGGTGCTTGGGGTGACATGAATACCATCTCTTCAGGCGTATCTGGTGCTTGGTGCATTTTTTTTTTTTTTTTTTCTGCCTTCGTGAAAATTTTCTCCTTTCCCTTTTAGGAACAAGTTACATACTTTTTAGTTACCTTTGGCCATGAACTAAATACAGATCTACACGTATCGACACTGTATGTTCGATTAACTTATATGTAGAGCACTTTGGTATTGTATAATGTGTTTGCTATATAAATCTAGTACGCTCTTTTAAGAAGACAAGTCGCTAAATGCTGCGAGTCATTTTTTGTTGCCCGCTAAAGTAGCTGAGCGAAAAAGTTGTGGTGATGGGGTCTTGGCACGAGCTAAAATGGACCTTCCCGTGGATTTGGTCGGGACTCAATTCAACCTCCTATCCCCAATCCCGCAACAGTATTTCCTTGCTACGTGCTAGACGACCAGCATTGGTTCGCGAACCCACAATTGATGAATACATTCTTTGGTACAGACCCAGAAGTCAGTACCGTGTCTTGAGACCGTGTGGACAGTTTTCCCATTTTGTCTTCACAACAATTGTCCACAGAGGGCTAGTTACCCCCGGACTAGGGTCCTGGCGTCGGATCCCAGACTCTACAAATAACTGCATGCACTGAAATAGACAGAGGCAAAGCCATGCAAGTGTCCTCAATTTTACGTCCGGCGGAAAAGGAATTGGCAAATTTGTACACCAATTGATAGGTTAATCTATTTTCCACCCCTTCACTAAGAGCTGTAATTCGCAGCCTTATTTTGCCTTGCACTCTCTCTGAACCGGTATGTAGCTCCTCACCATCGGAAAACGAAACTAACATGTTCTTGTATTTGTGCTCCAGAAACAATATACGTAACTGCAATCGTTAGAACTTTCACGGCATAAAGACACGGCCTTCGGTTGCGATCATTCCACAGACAATGTACATGTGACGATACTACTTTCAATTTCAAATCTTCCTCCTGATTCTGTGGGTGAACTCGAACTGTGTTGCCTACAACCCCATCCTTTTAAGACTTGATAAATACTATGCCTTGGCGACCATTGCCCCGGATCGCCTTTGCGGTCGCTGTCTACCCCTTCCAACCCTCCTCTCCCGCCGATCTTCCACTCGAACTGGGAGATGAGCTATACATAATTGAGCAAGGAGGCAAAGATGGAGCGTGGTATAGGGGGTACCTTGTTGCACCGCCATCCCTCCTCGCAGGCCTTACTAGTGTCAAGGGGCAAACCCTAGAAGCTCGAGTATTCTCTGGAATCTTCCCCAAAAACTGCGTAGAGGTTCGCGAGGTCCTTGGAGAAATAGATAAGAACAAAGAAAATGGAACAGCCGCTTCGGAGCCGGTGCATGTTAACGGGCATTTGAAACCTAGAGATGGCAAGACTCCAGATGGTAGCAAAACAAACAGCCTTAATGGCTTGGGAGATTTGAAATCTTCTCGCAAAACATCACAAATAACAATTATTAGGCTAGAAGAAGACGCTAGAAAACGACGGTCGGGATCTCCTTTACAATCACCTTCTATGGCGCTAACACCTCGCTCTACAAGCTCTCGAGACCCTAATGCTCCCAAGCCACCTGCGCCAGTGCCAATGCTCAAGATCGGAGATGAAACGCCCACATCGCTATCGGAACCATTGGTGGATGAAATTGCATCATGTTTGCGAGAATGGCATTCAACAAATATTCACGAGCTTCTATTGTCTAGGCAATATACTGCATTGGAAAATATGTCAAATATTGTCCTAGAGCTAGATCTTGCGCGACGACAACTTCTTCATAATGTTTTGACAGCGCAAGAACGGGCGTCACTACGAGATGCAACCGTGTGGAACCTGGTGCGAGGAAACAAAACTCTAAATGGCGATGTTATTGTTCGCGACCCGAAGCAACGGGGTCGTTTACTTACAGGGGATGATTCGGCAGTAGAGATGGCGAAGCTCCAGTCTGAAATGAGCATGCTTGATGGAGAGACAAAGTCAATTGTGGATACTGTTTCTCTCCATCATCTACTATTCGAGGTGAATGCTGTAACTGGATCAAAGACAGGCCCAATATCTCTGGCGATCAGCCTATGG
The DNA here is from genome assembly GCA_001430935.1 of Amauroascus verrucosus. NCBI lineage: Eukaryota > Fungi > Ascomycota > Eurotiomycetes > Onygenales > Onygenaceae > Amauroascus > Amauroascus verrucosus. Next base: position 20,566 of record LJPJ01002898.1, read on the forward strand.
TTTCAAAATGCAAAGGGAGAAATTAAACAGTTAACGGAGACCTACGCCCTAGACATTCCATCTGCAGAAGCCTTTGCCGCTATGGCCCATAATGGAACCTTAAAGACCCTTTTTACAGAGCTAAACGCTGCTGATATCGGGGATAGTTCTGCCTCAGACTCGAAGCTGTATCTTGTCATTAAGGTGCTTGGAACTGAGTCTGTTAGGCCTAGCTTTATTTCGAAATCGCGGACATCTTCTCGCGACGGGCCTCAAGGAAACAAAACTGCACCAGCACTGAATAATGCCGGAAAAGGCAGCTTAAAGTCACGGCGGAGTATGATGTGGGGACCAAAGACAAAAGGAATGCCGCATCTCGAGCAGGCCGAAATGACACGGCCTCCACAGACAAATGAATCGACAAATACTGGATCAGGAGATCCTGAGAAGCCGATCAAAAAAGTGCCAGTTTTGCGTACAGCTGGTATTGGGGTGCTGGAAATCGGCCCTTTACTCAAAGGAGACAAAGATGTGGATCAGATTATCAACATCTGGTCTCCTTTGGGGCTCACTGACGAAGAAGATAATTATACAGAAGGGTTTGACGATGTTCTCCGCTCGTTGCTTCACAGCCCTACAGGCAGGTATGGTAGATGTTATCGCGCTTCGAGACTACATGCCCACCTCTACCCCTTCTCCAGCGAAGATACTGATAGCCTTATCCGAAACAATCCGACATTGCTTCATGATGTGACACAGACGAGAAGAATTGGGTTTCCGGCAGCTCCAACGAAACCCCGATCTGACATCTACATAAACTTATCGAAGGTCAATATCTCTCAGGATGCTTTACTTTCCCATCCTATATATGGCCAGGTTTCCGTGCCTCAGGTGACTGGACTACGAAACTTGCAACTTACTTTAGAAGCACGAAACGCTTCTGGCGATAGGATTGAGCATTGTATTTACCCATCTTCAAGTTCTCCAGGATTGACCGCCTGGAGAACTGCAGTTGCTGAGAGAGGCTATGGTTGGAACCAAATAATACGATTAAATATTCCATCGGATCAAGTTCAAGGTTCCCATTTGATTATGAGTGTTGCGGATGCTCCGGAATTTCCGTTTGCATTGAGCTGGATGCCGCTCTGGGATCAGCAGGCGTTCATCAGAGATGGACACCATTCTTTGCTGTTATACGCGTATGATAAACACACTTCGAGTGTCGAAAATGGTAAAGGGTTATATCTATCCCTTCCTTGGAGTGCGCTTGGGAAAAACGAGTCAGCCAAAGATGAAGCCGTAACAGGACCACTCGCAACTCTGACCCTCGAGACAGAACTCTGCAGCACTGAGTACTCCCAAGATCAAATTTTACTTGGACTCGTGAATTGGAGAGAAAAGCCGGCGACGCAGCTTCTCGAGCTCCTGCGAAGAATCGTCTTTGTTCCAGAGATCGAGATCGTTAAACAGCTTCGGGACGTTTTTGATGCCTTGTTTGGCATTATGGTTGACCACGCTGGAAATGAGGAGTTCGAGGACCTCATATTTAGGGACCTAGTCATGGTGCTTGGTATTGTACATGACCGTCGGTTTAATCTAGGACCTTTGGTGGATAAATATGCGGAACACCAATTCAATTTTCCATTTGCGACTCCATGTCTAATCCGAAGTTTTCTGCGCCTTCTCCAAGCCACCACCGACCCGCAACAAGCTCGGAACCTTCGTGCAGCCTTCAAAGTCGGCAGACATATTTTGAAGTTCATAATCAACGCCAGGGGCCAGCAAAAAGCTAAGGAGGAATGCATTGGCATCACAAACATCCAATCGACTTTTAACCGAGACCTCCATTCTATCTTCGAGTCTGTAGAGTCTCTCATGCAAAATCCCGCCCCAAATTTAGTAGGTAGCAAGACGCTTGCTGTGCAACACTTCCATACCTGGCTTCCCGAGCTCCTGAACGCGCTCGGCAAAGGTGAAGTTGTCGATATCGCCTTCAGTTTCATGGATGCATGCACAGATGTCAAAAACATGTTGATTCTCTATAAAATCTTGCTGATTCTGAACTACACAAGGCTACCCTTGTTTGAAGGGCCGGATGAAAGGAAACGCCTCATCTCTAAGAGCATTCATTGGCTCGCACCGTATTGGGGAGAAATCTTGGAGGTTACGGACCAGTATCGAGATCAAGTCCGTTTGTGTTCGTCGGTCGTTGCAGAGCAACTTAAAAAACCAGACCCAGAGCTTTTCGAATACATGCCCAAAGCCGTTGCCTCATATTGCGCTATTGTAGCTGACGGTGTGGAAGAAACTGAATGGCTATCTTTGCTTTTTAGCAAATCCTTCCCATTTCAACTGAAGCAATCGAAAACGAAGCAAAAATTCGACGAGGCACTGGTAGAGCTTTCTGCGATCATCGCCGAAATGTCAAAATTACCGAAGCAAAAACACTTGTCTCTACCACATGATGAACTGGCAGTATTTCTCTCTCATACGTTCAATGCTCATAAATCCATCCTTGATTCCGAAGCGTATCCAGCAACATGGCTAAGCTTGCACATTTACCACCATCAATCCATTATGAAAAGTTTGGATGATCTCTCGTCTGATTTAATTCAATCATTCCTTCCTGCTCCTGATGAGGCAGATAGTTTCGATATGGAGTTGTGGAGGTTGTTTTTCACCACTCTATTAAAATTAGTGTCAAGCGACGCTCTAGCCCTGGAAACCTTCCCTGAGCAGAGACGGCGAGCAGTGTGGAAAATTGCGGGAGATGTCCGTGAACACGGCGCGGAATTGCTACAGAAGACATGGAGATCCATTGGCTGGGATACGACCGTCGAGGAACGAGCACAATACGGATTGACAAAGCTCGGGGGGTATCAGGTACAATATGTCCCTGGTCTCGTCCCGCCAATTATTGAGCTTTGCCTCAGCGTCCATGAAGGACCTCGGCGCGTCGCTGTGGAGATCTTACAAACTATGATCGTGAGTGAATGGCAGTTGAACGAGGACTTGTCAATGGTTGAGGCAGAGATAATATCTAGTCTCGATGAGCTATTCAAGACGAAAAACCTTAGCGAAAGCATTACTCAAAAGCTCTTCATCAACGAATTGCTTGAGCTGTTCGAACGATCGTCTTCCCCTGATGCGGAATTGATGGTCACATTAAAGGAGCTCATCGCGACCGTTGATGAATTACTAGATCTCCTAGTTGCTTCCCACAATGGCAATATTACGGAAAGCCTTAATACTATCAAGCTAATGGAGTTCATGAAGGATATGGAACGCGAAGATATTTTTATTCGATACGTCCACGAGCTGGCGCAGGGACAAACTCGGGCACGTAATTACACTGAGGCTGGCCTTGCCCTTCAGTTTCACGCTGATTTGTATGAATGGGACATATCGAAGACTGTTCCAGCACTTTCGAACCCCTTCTTCCCGGAGCAAACAGCCTTTGAGCGAAAGGAAGCACTTTATTTTGGGATCATTCAACAATTTGAAGACGGAAAAGCCTGGGCTCATGCCTTATCATGCTATCGTGAGCTTGCGGATCATTATGAACATACGATAATCGACTTCTCAAAGCTCTCAAGGACCCAAGCATCGATGGCTCGAATCTACGAAGCGATAGTAAAGGAGGATATCCTGATTCCTAGGTACTTCCGCGTCACATTCAAGGGCCTAGGCTTTCCGCCGACTTCGCGAGACAAGCACTATATTTTTGAAGGGTCTCCTTCAGACCGCATGGCCACTTTCACCGATCGTATGCAGAAGCAGTACCCAGCTGCCCAAATTATTCATTCCGGGGAAATTGAAGACCTTGAAGGCCAATTTTTGCAGATTGCGCCCGTTAGTGTGCATAAGGATATGAGCCATCCAGTTTATCAGCGCCCGAAGGTGCCGCAATCCGTTCGAGAACACCTCTTAACCGCTGTGACTTCTGCTTTTTCGGTGACATCTAAAAAACACATGAGTGGAAGTCACGTAAAAGAACAATATGTTACAAAAACAATATTTACGACAGCAGAGCCATTTCCTAATGTCTTGAGGAGGAGCGAAATCGTTGAAACCGTAGAAATTGTTTTAACGCCTCTGCAAACAGCAGTTGAGCGAACGTCTAGGAAATCACAGGAGCTACTGATACTTGAGAAGAGGATTGCATCCGGAGATGATACGAATCTGGCTAGCTTGATAGACATTCTACGTCCAATGCTAGACGCCGGATCGTTGTCACCCACTTGTGTCGCCAAGTATCGACAGTTCTTGATCGATGAGGAACCAAAGGGTGATGCTGAATATGATGACGAGGACGCTGAGCGCGTGGAACCAGTTGACCCACTTAAAAATGCACTAACGGTTGCGCTGGTTGATCATGCTCTTGCCTTGAAGCGTTGTATCGCCTTGTACTCACGTCCAGACTTTCACGCTACATGTGTTGAGCTTACTAGGCAGCTAGAAGCTATTTTCGCGCCTGAACTAGCAACTCCTGTGATATCAACCTCCCAGAAAGCGCAACCCGAGCCGGAAGAGTACATGAACGGAAATATTTCGCAATCGCCTCCAACGTCCGAGCCTCGTTTATCCGGTGCTAAGGTGGATTCAGGACGGCTCATTCACGACAGCATTGCAAAACCAGCCGAAAAACCTCCTGTTAGCAACCGTCTAAGTCTTAACCCATTTAAACGCTCGAATCACGCGCCATCGAGCTCAAACGCAACGCTTACTGTCATTAGTGCTGCTGTTAGCCCTCAAAAAGATCCAAATAGTGTTTCTTCAGACCGTCCAGCCAAGACACCAAATTCAACCAGCGCAAAATCAGATCACGGTCGTGAGATTTCAGACTCCATCAGCCGATCACGCAGTCACTCGCGCGGCGGAAAGAGTGATACGAGCCGGAAAAGAAGAAGTTTTTTCAGCACCAACGAAAAGATTGCCGTAGGGGCCATTGACGCACATCGGAACACTTCATCAGTTCCACCTTCAAGTCCACCAACAGAAGATATGCGGACAACACAACAAAGGATAATGGAACGAGCGAATAAATCTCGAGCGCAACAAACTCAAAGAGATTCGGGCAGGTCCAATTCTATCCCCAACAATAGTACGCAGCGTGCAGGACCGCGGAGTAGTACAAGTGATGGCCGTCCAATGACATCAGACAAGAACATAGCACGTCCAAAGACGGCCCGTAGTGCTGCAAGTGACCATGTCTCTAGCAGCGGCGGAGTACGAGATTCTATGATGAAGCGGTTCAGCTTGTTAAAAGTAGGCCGGAAAGGCAGCAAAGCCAACTTCCGTGATGGAAATTTGGGAGGTGTCTTGAGAGAAGAGTAGTATTCTCATATTCGTCACTAATTCCTTTTCTCCTTTGTACTCAGGATCCCTAGAGGATTGGCTATGATAATCTCTTGGGACATTCTTTGCATATGGTTGACCTTTCTCGCGGCGGATGTATTCATACTAATTTCACCTTCTATGTTCATTTTACCAACCTTTGGATATGAATTTTTCTTTTGTTTTCGTTTCCTAATTTTGTGTTGTGTTCATTTCAATTCACTTGATACCAAATTTTCATAGCTTTTGCCTACCAGTTCATTGCCTTCTAGATGAGATACTTTTAACACTATTTTTAATGCCAAATTTTGGTTATTTACAATCTGCTTATCCATTTGCTAGATCCTTTCCCCCCATATCTACGGTAATTACTATTTTTGGTCCTCTTGCGAAATATCATCGCATCACCAGTGGATATGTACTGTACAAAAAACCAAGTACTCTGTACCATCATCTAGCAAAAGAGGGAAATTCCTATGTTCGGCAATCGTTGAAGTAACACTAGGCCATTCGCTCATCAACCAAATAACATTGCCAGGTCAATGACTTGTTCATTGATGATCGCTATGTAACACAAACTGAACCAAAATAAAAGGATAACAAGGGTGGGATATCAAGCTGTTCAGGTAAGCGCAGGTAGGAAAACAAAGGAAAGACAGACACCTGCCTCATTATTCCATTGCAAAAGCCAAGAAGAACCAAAAAAGCAGAGGACCAAATATAAAAGGAAAAGAACTGAAAATAGATACGCCAAAAAGAAATAAATGCACCTAGTGAAAGAAGGTTTAAACGACCGCAGTTTGGTTGTGGTAAAGGTCACAAGCATGAGGATGTTGCAAACAATACTTTGGTTGCAGAGGAGCAGCCATGATACCGTTTGCAAGGAGGAATTCACGGAAATTCAGAATTCGCTGTGTCATACTTGTTGTGCGCTTCTGGCCATCCTTGCCGACATTGCCCGACCAAACCAACTCGCCGAGTGCAGCAGCACGAGGCCAAAACTTAGAGGAAATGACGACGTCGTCCACTTGTTCGGACCACAGGGGTGCAACTGCGCCTAAAATACGTTTCTTTTCGTCATCAGTGAGGCCTTCGGTGAAGTCGTAGTCGTATATTCGTTGCCAGGTCTTGTATGGGGCGCACCAGGAACCACCATCGCCACCGTAGTTAAAGTTGGGAGTTTTCGGGTCGGGGTTTTCCATAACGTTGTAGCGTGGATCATTGCCAACCCAGCCACCATTGCCGCAGTCCAGGTACATGAAGTCAGCAGAGGAAACGATGACATCGTAGCCTCTAGCGGTAAGATTTTTGATATGAGTAATACCAGCGTTCCAAGATTGCATGATGGTGTCCTTTGGGACCTTATCGGCACGCATATTTTCCGAGAGCAAGATATCTTCCCACATAACCAGGCGCCGGGTTTTCTTCTCCTTCTTCAGCATAGGAACGAGTTTGTCAACCCAATGTTGGAGTAGATCGTCAAATGAACGAGAAGAGTCCTGCTTGAACCATTCGCGGACATATTTGCTCGTGTTGTAGCAGTTAGGTTGGAGCTCGTCACCGCCAACATGGAACCAATGATCGGTAAAGATTTCGGTGAGATCATTGTAGACTTTCTCCACCACCTCGTAGGTTTTGTCATTCGCAATATCTAATTGACCAGGATTTGGCTCGACGGCAGTGTGTTCCGCCCAGACGTCGTTAGACCACCAGGAATCTGCGCAAGCAACGATGTCAGGATCAACCTCTTTCCATCCAGAGGCCGAGTGGCTGGGCATGTCAATCTCCGGGACAACGCGAATACCACGGGCACGGGCATATTCGATAACTTTGCGGACATCGTATGCAGAGTATGTTTCCCTGTGGGAATAAGCGTCTTTTACCATCTGCGGATATGAGCGAATCTCAATGGGCCAGGATTGAGTGTCGGTAATATGCCAGTGGAGCATATTGAGCTTGGAGAGAGCCATGCCGTCAATTTGCTCAAAGATCTTTCTCAGGCTAATGAAATTACGGGCGGTATCAATCATAATTCCTCGGACAGGATAGAGAGGAGAATCCTTGATTTTGACTGGCTGTTCCACCATGAATCGTCCTTTATTTGCAGTTACAATCTGCTGCAGAGTCGTAAAAGCATGGAGGGCACCCCATGTTGTTTTAGCAGTGATCTCAATGCTATCTGATCTGTCCGAGATTTCCAAGGTATATGATTCATCGACGCCATGTTGCAAATCGGCCTTAGTATTTTCGACATTGACGTGTACTTTATAGATAGTATTGCGACGTCCAAACTCTTCACGCTTCTTGTTGCTCACCGGGAAAGGTGCAAAGGTGGGAATGGGAGCTTCTACCACCGCTGCTGTCCATCTCAGGCGTAGAATGCCTCCCCATGTACGACGCCATGCCGCTTCGATTGTATGGTCCCTCGGGCCGTTGTACCTCACGTTCCAATCAAGGTATCGAGGTCCAGATTGACCCCATTCAATTTCTCGTGGAGCGGGCAACGGGTTGACTTTAACTGCTTGACCGAGACATGCCAGCAGCGGAACTACGAGAGCTGCGAGAGTATAAAAACGCATAATCTGGGAGATTGATGGGTCACCCAAAAGTGAGAGCGACTTGGATAGTTGTGCGAGTGTAGCAACTGATTTGTGTTTCAGGTAAATGATCAACGAAACAAGTGAGGAAATTTTTTTATAGTTATATCAAGGATGAGCCTTGATATCACGATCGACTAGGTTAGGGTGGTCAGAGCTCTGCAGAGAAGCGAGAAATTAGCATGAAGCAGCATAAGCTAGAGGGGCTATTGACCTGTGCTTCTCTTGAGTTGCGTCTGCGATGTGCAACCCTGCCACACCATTTTATAAAACGCTCCACCCAGGTCTGAATTGTGATCTTGTAGAGGGAATCTCCCTTAGATTTCGTTGAAGAGTGAGGGAACAACAAGAGATTTCCCAGCCACCAAATGTAACATGAATTATTTATAGGGTAACGGTGAAGATGCAATCCAGCACTGAGGTCTCTCCATTGTTTCTTTGATGTATAGTTTTAGAGCAGGACAAAGGTGAAGTGGTGCAGCCATGACTTTGTTGTCGCTGTCAGCTGGCCCAGAAGGCGTTGCTAGTGTGACATCCAAGCAGATGCGACCAATGTAACGCTATCAATGCTTTCTTGAGCCCAGAATGATCGGCAGAGTGAAAATCATCTTATTAGCATTGACCACTGACCAGGTGAGCTTGCGGAGGATTTTCTCTTGCAATTCGGCAGGTTGGTCCTGCGTAATTTTGGCGCTGCGGGTGACATGGTCGCGGGAGATTAAAAAGGCCGGCCATTTCGCCCTCACATCCCTGCACACCACGCTGCCGACTTCGTCCCCAAGACCCTTCTTCTCCCCTCTCCATGGACCTGTTCTGCTTCGCTTCGCCGAACAGAATGCTGCTCCGTTTGCGGAAAAACTCATATGTACAAAAATAGAGAGACGACATTCCAGGCGAACACGCCTTACGCGGGAGGAAAGAAAGAAATGCAGCCGGTGGTCGCTAGTTACAACAGTATTATCGGTGTGACTAGCTCTCGGGTTGATGGAAGGAGGCTTATGGAGCACAGCGATGACAAAAGCCAAAAAGGCATGCATCTGTGCACTCACACAAAACCTTTCGCGAGATCCAGATTTAATACAATCCCTGCGTTATAGCCACCCAAGTTCATAATATATGTCTGCAGAGTTACATTCTTGTGGGACTTTTAGACCGGTGGAAAGAAGAACGTAACTTAAAAGACTTGAATTCTTGCATTGATGGGCTGGCTCATGAATTGTTAACCGAGACGAATATTTTAACACCAAACTCTGCGGACAGCATCACTATGACAAAACTTTACCACAACATCCAGGGTACTAGCAAGTCGAAACTTTCCTCCAAGTGCTCCTCTCCAATTTTGATATCCGTTTTGGTCCTCGACCGATATGACATTGCATCATTTTTGTATCGTTCCTGGATATCTAAATCTGAACCCATTGTTGCGTGTATTTGTGATAACTTGAAGTAAGCACGGGCCAAAAAACCTTCAGGTTCCGGTAAGCTTTCTAAAATCACAAGGCTCTTTTCAAGCAAATTTCTATGCAAATTCTAATTAGCTTCAGATAGAGTTGCCTGTTTTGGGCTGTACACACATTGCAGATGCGAAATCTCCTCGATTACGGAGTAAATCGGCGATTTGGTAGAGGGAGTCACAAGTCTTGTATCCATCGCCAAATGTCTTCTGGCGAAAATTAAGGGATTTCGACCGTAAGCGAAGAGCATCATCGGCGAGTCCTTAACAAACTCGAATTTTACTCAAGAGTACCATATCACTAGCAATGGGTCAGATGACAAGACGAGCTTGAGGAAAACATGTGCCTCATACCTTGAAAAGCGTGGGTTGTCGGCTCTTAGAAAGCTCTCATCAGTCATATTCTTAGGCGAAGGACACCTCCTAAGCATCTCCTCCGCCTCATCAGGTTTGCCCTCTCCAAGAAGGATGCTGCCATATTGCTGTACGAGTTTCTAATCAACGGACTATTCGTCTCCAGTCGAATGTCGATGACCATCCGCTGGTACTCCGCAGCTTTCTCGAAATTTCTCAATTCAGTGTAAGCAAGTGACATTTGGTTGAAGATAAAGGCTATAAAACCGTCATTGGGTGGCAACAATTTTTTCGGATGACCAGACATTCGTTAAAGCAATCCAAAGCTCTTTTTGGGCGGTTAGTGTCTAGCCAAAGGAGGCCTAGGACGTTGATCCCTTGCCCATAAGTAAGAGAGTTCTTACCTTGCAATGACTCCAGGGCTAGGCGTACAAGTGGAAAGGCTTCGTGGCATCGTTCACTCTCGTAAAGGAACCTAAAACATGTAAGATGTACATTTTAAAGAATCTTAGCTGGTAACACTCACCAACAACAGCGAAGGAGAAGTTCAGCAAACATGGTTGTATCGCAAGCTTGAATCCCATGTGTCTTCACTTGAGCGACTAGAAAGCGCACATGAGGCAAGCACATTTCGGACTTATCCCAAGATGTAAACGTATATCCAAAGCCAGCTCTCCAGGGGGATGGGAATGCAGCCCCGAGAAGCCCGGTTGCTTGGTCCATGTGCTTTTCCCGGTCTTTGGTGCCGATGCCTCCTATAACAGCTCCTTGGACGAGTCGATGCATAGAAAGGCGCGAAGATTCTTTAGATCTATCGATCAAGGCGGCACGCAAGAATCTCCTTGGCTTCTAAGAAGCTAATATAGTTTAGTAAATCTCGGATTACGAATAAACAGAGAAGACACTTTACCTGATTTCATCCCCTAGAAAGTGAAATTCATTCTCTCCTGCTTGATGAACTTGGTCATGTGTGAGAATTGCTTCGTCCACGCTATCCGGATCGAAAAACGCAAGCAGATTTTGTAGAGAACTTGCATCTCCTGTCGATCAAGCGAAATTTCTAGACTGTATTTAGTGTGTGTTTATATTCACTAAGTGCGACGCTCTTAGTATGGATCTTGGCGGCATTACGATCATAAAGGGGCAATAAATCAGTTAAGGACAGTTTTTGCTTCACGATGAATTCACTGATTTGTCGAATGGCAAGAGGAAGGCCGCCTAGCCTATGAATTATTTGTCGAGAAAGGTCGATGTCAGCTTGGGAAGGGTTCGACTGGCCGAGTAAATTCAAGACCGCGGCACTTCCAGCTACGTCATCAAAAGGCTTTACGGATAGGCCAGAAGACGCCGGGCTGAAAGCAGCAGCGAAATCCCGAGACGTTACCAAAATGGAACCATGGGGGTTCCCTGGCCAAGCGTAGGTTAAAACCTCCAAGTCATCAGCATTATCAAACACAATAAGCCATCGACAATCTAGCATATAGTTAGATGTGTTCCTAGAAAGGGAGTGACTAAATTCGCAAACTTACCGGTATTATGGAGCCAGGCTTTCACCTTAGCCATAGCAGCATGGATATCTTCTGATTTTCGACATTTGGAACCAGACCAAGTTTTTGGGCAACCCAAAGGAAGTCCTGTGTCATCTTGATCGTGTTATCTGTTGAAATCCAGAATATGGCATCAAATTTAATTCGCGCACCGTTTGGGTATGCTAGGGCTATTGCTGTTTTGTCCACTCCGCCCATGCCATACAATGCAATGACTTGTTTCGAGTACCGTCACGTTTAGGATCAAGGGCTTCTTTAAGATGGCTGAGCTCATCCTCGCGCCCAATGAAGCGTTTGTTGAAGCTTAGGGGATATAGTAACATGGCAAAACCGCGTTGCTAGTTTTGTTCTCTTAAAATGCTCTCAGAACAGATCGTACTTCATCGTGTCTGCGCTCAACAGCCCACACTGGCGCCGCCTCAGCCTTGGCCTCGATTTCCTGGGAGCGGTGCTTCAGGCGTACAAATTGTTCTTTGAAAATCACCATGAAATTGAGGCCATGTTTTCCGAATCAGATATTTTAAATGCAATAAGTAAACATCAGAAACAACAATGTGGCAAACTCACGATAAGGATGATCTCGCAAAAATTTGATTGTCCTGGAGCAGAAGCAAACGATCTCGATATAAGCTTCCACCAATGCAAGTTCAAACGCTGGGTCCATTGGCAGGGTTTTCTCATAGTTTGCAAATTAAAGAGCTTATATCTTCTAACATGTCGAGCATCTCATTGAGGATGCCTTTCAATGGAGACGCAAGCTATCATTTTGATCAGTTTCCATCAAAAGATCTTGTAAGTGGAAGTTACCGTTGTAATGATCCGTATGCTTTCCCAAACAATCCCAGTGGCCTTTGGGTCTGCTCCAAAACAGACAGCCAGAACGGTAGCGAAGTCATTGAAGCAAGATATAATCGGTTCGAGCCTATGCAAAGGGGCCGAGGAGACAGGCGTGCCAAAATATTTAATGTAATTGAGGAGTTCTTCCAGGCTAATAATTTGATCCATAGGGAAAACACGACTAAGACGGTAAAAATCTCGTTCTTCACATGGTGAAGGAAGTACAAAGGATCACAGATTTCGAGTGGCTCCCCATTGAATACGTTTATTGACCCGAAAAGTCGTCGTGACTCCTTGGACTGGCCGAATAATAGGCGGTACGATAGAAGGATTTCGCGGAGTAGTTGAGTGACCTCAATCTCCGAGGCCCAGTTTTCATTCCCTTCGTTTTGAGCTGCACAGCTAAACAGATAGGAGATTAGTATAACTAGCTAGTGTCTTTGAAATGGAAGTCAAGAGCACCTACGCATGTATCACGCCCTTGGCACCTTGGGCTAAAGGTATATTGGCCATACAACATGATGGAAGCCGGAAAAGAAATAATGTATTCGTTGCTCTATCGAATTCCAGGTGCGGTGCCATCACATCTATCCATTTGACCTTCACCCGAGCCATGGACAGTAGCACCACTACATTGACCTCCCTGGGGTTGACGATGGTTATTGTGTCAAATGCATGGGAATATTCGGAGTCATCGCCAATGCAAACATCCCGCGCCGGTAGCATGAGCCCGAACCCTAAGAGAAAGTCAGACAAAGAGTATTTCACCCGTGAGTGATCTTGTTTAAGACCAATAAAGGCCTGCCCGAGGTGCCCATCTAGAACATCGGTTATTGCCAGTTGTTGAGGTGGCACAGTGTTGAAGGAGGCCTCATAAAGCATAGTCTGCCATCCTATCGCAGCAAAAACCAATGTCTTGACGACCTGGCTGTCATCATGATCTCCAGCTTTGATGAGATCTAACTGCAGTACTTCTGTCGGCGATGTCAGCAACACTACATCCGACTTTTGCCAACTTGGCTACCTCCCGAAATAGAAGAGGGAATGATCGAAGGCGCTGGGAGACTGAAAGAGGTAAATGTTTACGCTGGCGGTGCAACCATGGATCGTACCACCTGAGATTGGTAATATCTTTTGGAGAAGTCTGTACATCATGCGGCAAATAGTACGGAGTACTGGCCATCTGAAATCCTGAACTCCTGCCCACTCATTTGATCTAACTATCGGTAATATCATAGTATAACTAATGAAGATACAACGAGGTGAATGTCAAGCTGGGTTCCGACCATTCTTAAATACAACCAACAGCCAGCGCTCGCTCGTATCAGGACGCCTTGCCTATGTTGATGATGGAGCTTTCATATGATGCTCTTGTAGACCATACGTTTGTTGACACTGCTGTTTGCATATTTGGTCGACTGGAACAAATATGATTGCTAAATACGTACCTCCTACATACTAGCCTAAGGCACAAGGTACTTGATGTAGGTACAATCTGTCAATGCAGTTAGCCGGATGACAAGCAGACAAAGAATGCAGCTGCGGCTATCATACAAGCGAACGCCGCCTTGAAGCAAGGGGAAGCGATTACCGGTCGGCTGTTGCTCTGCTCCTAACACCCCCTCCCCCCCTTTCTTGAAGTCAGTCCAAAATTTGCAACCTGTTTGCTAAGGCCATCTTCTTTGGCAAAGAAACTAACCGTATTGTTTCCATTGAATTGATGCGAGGATCAGACGGGCTCATCAAACATGGATACGTATGTCTTCTTGTTCAAGTAGAAACTCATTACAAACAGGCTAACCGAAGCTATGCAGTTTGAAACATCCGAAACTGCCAGATTGTTACAGTCCACTTCTCATCAAAGCCTCAGAGCGATATCGTTCTGAACTCAAAAACGGTGACGATGATGCATTTGAAGTAAAAAGTCTGAAACCCCGAAGTTGGAAGGAGATGTGGAAAGATAGGAGGGACTCTGTACAGTGGTATACCTTCTGGGTTGTTGCGATATTTGGTGGGATAGGAGTGGTTTTAGGAGTGGTCCAAGTTCTTTTGCAGGCAACGTAGTTGTTAGTTAGCTAGATTAGCTTAGGTAGTCAACTCTGAAGACATTTGTCTTCGGATGCCTTGTTCATACTTTAAATGCTGCATTTAACCCTGCAATCGTTGTGGAACAAACGCAAGGCCTCGCGTCCTCAACAAAACAGTAAAGGATCGCACTCTAATACACATAAAAAGCTTGCTAAATGACGGTAACCGAGGCCATGCTCTCCTTTTCCCCTTCACCCGCTTTCTTCAATGTGGATGACAACTTCCTTGTGCCAGATGCAAATTCATCGATAGCACCAGGCAGGTTATCCGGCTCACTGCCCAAAACCACAGTTCTCAGTGGCCTATTAAAAGTTCGATACTGAATCTTACAAAGATAGAGAAGCCTCAAGTCGGGTTTTGCCGGATTGCTAAACAGATTTCCCTATGAACCCTACTGTAAATTTCCCGGTGTAGATCAAAGAGGAATCATATTAGCAACAGGCCCATCCAACGACTAAGGCTCAGATGTCAACAACAAGAAAGCCGTATGGAAGTTCATATTGTTTATTGCTTGTTCAAGCTTGTGGAAGTTCAATGTCAACCACCCAGGGAGCATTAAGGGGTTCATATTTCAATGTCATTATGGAAGCATTCACAAACAATGTCTCCGTTCCAAATTTGATAGGGTCACCGCCATCACGGCTTAGGTCCAGGAATGCACACCGATACTCCAACTCCATATTCCTGTCTTGCCGGATCATTTCTGGGTAGTCGGCATTCCAGTTCATACGGACAGCGCCGTAACCTTCATGGATATGTCCAAAGCAATGTATGAGAGGCTTCGCACGACCCACAGCAGTACGGAGATGTTGACATCCGACATTTTCCCCTCGAGGAACCAGATCGAGAAAGCCCTTCGGAGGTCCATGCGTTAACATTACATGGACATCAGGAAATGAAGGGACCGGATTCTGAGCTTCAGGTGGGTTGAAGCGGTCTTGCCCACGATTATAGCCAAATGCCCAACGACAGAACTCTGGCTGATACGGAGTCGCGTATACATTGAGGCGAGCTCCGTTCTTTAATGGAAACGTTCGCAAGCCCTCATCCATATAAACAATGCCATGGCTCCGAGCCTCTTCGCCACAGTACAAATCACGTATCTTAGCAAGATCTGCACGTCCTTCCTTCCGCCTATCGTGCTTAATATAACCGTAAGAGTTGTAGTACTCCTCGTCGAGAGTTATGTCATGGTTGCCGCCAATGACAATTTTCAGCTCTGCATCAGCCTCTTTCAACATGTCAACCATTACCCGGTGCTCCTTCTCCAACCCAACATATGTCAGGTCACCACAGTGAAGGAGGACGTCGGCCGAAGGCAGTGGGCGTCTGTATGGTGTATTCTGATATTCTGGCGGTAGCGGTAAGTGGGAGTGGGTGTCGGATATTATACAAATGCGCGTTTTTACCAGCTCCCCCTCCATACCTGTCGTAATTGAGGAAGTGTTCATTGTATAGGCTTGGGTTGCTTTGGTCTGTGGAGAGGCGCCATTTCTTGTTGTTAGCCGAGCAAAAAACCATGGAACACTCCCAAGATTAGAGAAGCGGTGCCTAAGGTCTCTAATGAGCCGCATTTCTTGGCTTGCTGTCGCTGCGAAAGTAAGGCTGGTGCGTGCCACACGATGATTGAAGGGGATTTGGGGAGCTTGTGAGGAGGAATTTATTCGAGTGGCTTGGGGTAGCTTATCCAGTAGTAAAATTGGTCACGATTTTCATTAAACGAGAAATTTCATTCCGATTGGTAATTCAAGGTAGCCCAGAGTTCTACAAACATCCATGCATTGGTACTGCTCATCAACATAATTTTTGCAAGTAAATGCAGGAACTCCGACCGAAACCCCCATCCATCCCCCATCAAAAAGCATTTTACTTTCTGATAGCACGTTGGTAGAAAGCCAGCTCCTCGCCCTCAAGAATGTAACCATCCACCCGTCCACTTTGGCCAGGTCTCGAAGAGATAACAGCATACAAACGACCTGCCTCAAACTGTCTCTCAAGAGCTGTCTCAACCTTGCCATGAGCAGCAAATCGAGCAGCCTGCTTCTTCTCAACGCTCTTGGACTTCTTGGCCTCTTCAGCGTCGGCGGTCTTGGTCTGGCGTCTTCTGCCCAGAGGCTGGCCGTAGTGTGCTTCGTACCATTGTCTGAAAGGCGCAGCGTCGACCTGGACGACGGCCGACTTGGTAAGGGTATTTGTACGGACAAGTTCGTTGTTCGATGGGTGGTAGGCGACAACGATCACGCGGACTTTGCGAGCGATTCCCTCGGATCCCCATGAGAAGTTGCCGGATTCGAGACGGAGAGCACGGAACTTTTGGTTTCCACCACGAGTGCGAACGACGTGAATTCTCTTGGGGCCAATACGGGTGTTTGCTGGCTGGCGACCCTTCTCGAAAGCTCTAATTGCGGAGACATTTGTAAGAACATAATGCAGTCCCAAATGCAAAGGAAAGCAAACCCTTAAAATGGGAGACGAAGCCGGCGAAAGTATAGTTCGTACCTCTTCTTTCGGTAGTGTGCCCGCTTCGCACCGGTAGCTGAACGCTTGTGGCGTGAATCTCTGGAGATACCCATGATTGCGGTTTCTGGACTGGACTACTCTAGATAGCCAAAGTCGAAAGCAAAAGTCAGCGCAAAGCCAAATAAAGACTAGAAAAATCCTACGTAAAATCCGATGCAAATTCGTCTGGAGTATAATTGCGCCGCGTGCGAGCTCGAGTATCTAATGCTGAAAGAAACTGAGTTCACCTGTCGACCGAATTCGATTACCCTCCCCCGAACCAACACTGTATAAAACGCTTGAAAAATGCAACAAAAGCAATCCTCACCTATTATCTTGCAGTCCTTCGCCAAAGCAACGCGGTGGGCAATGTTGAGGGTTGTCGGGTTGATTGAAGCTTGTCGTCGACAGTTAGGACAGAATTTCGCACAGTGGCTCGCTTGTTCGAAATTGCCCTACCCTAAAAGTATACTAGGCTAGATTTGGCTTAGCGTGATATGGAGGGCTTGTTGCACGCCAACTTTGAAACTCCATCAACGCATCACTGGATTCAGCAACACCCAATCTACGATGACACTCGTAAAGCTCATAATGATTTTGGATCTCCGACCCATATATATGCTCTAATTGCCTAAATGTGTATCACTGATGTAGATACGTAAACATAGCTATGTGGTATACAAATTGGGTCGAAATAAATTCATGCCACTGATCGCACTCCTTTCCAGCCTATCGTCAATTCAATCGCGTGTCCACTGGTATAGATGGGAACCTGCGTTATTCCCCTTGGAACCTTGTCTGCAGAAAAGGTCGTTTTGTCATCTACAGCAAGATTTCCGTCAATCGCCTAGCAAGAGAAATTAACTCCGGTTTCGTCACCAAGCAGGCAACTATAAAGAACATGAAGAGGAAAAGCAAACCCACCGTAAATACACTGGGTTCAATGTTCATGTCGCACTCAAAGAGTGAGTCTATGATGCCACATTCCCCTTTGCTGGAGCTCAATGTAAAACCGTCTCCACAAGGGGTAGCAGTGAAGGATGCACAGGTGCCTGTGCTGTACCAAGTTCCGTAGCTGATGAGGCAGCCGGTCTTTTTCCCGTTAACAGCGACTTGCAAATTTCCCCTCCCTGAAAAGGCACCGCCGGTAGCTGTGGGCGAAGTAGAGCTTTTAGTTGACGTAGGGTCGCCGGAGCGTGTTGACGTCGGACGGGACTGACCCTTCTTCGGGAGGTATTTAATTTCCTTTTTTGGACAGTTTGATGGGGAACCACCTTGTAGAAAGTTAGAAGAAGCGAAAGATGATATATACCCTCTCTCTGTTTGCCTGGGGCCACAAACCTGGTTTAGCCGGCACGTACTTTCCAGTCTGCAAACTACCCTTGACATTGAAGAAGTACCAGACCTCATTCAATCGTGAATTTCTGCAGTTCACGGTGACGTCCATGCCATGAAATTTCGATAGCGTCTCCTCGAGCTCGCTCAATGTATATGTCTTCGATGAATGCGGCTTGATTCCAGCCGCAGCTAAGACCTGACGTCTTACATTAACAACCGCTAGCAGAACTTCGGAAACGCGCATCCAATGTTGCTAACCTTGTAAGTGTCCAATCCCTTGAACACCTCAGTCGCCCTTTCAAAGTAATCAACCACTTCTGTCTGGGGTTTGTACCCTGCATAACAGCTGGTCTCTAACGTGCTAATACAAGTACCGTGCTTGTTCCACTCGTGCTCCCAGAGATTTTCATCGTCGCCTTTCCAATCTTTCCAGTAAGTGCTCATATACTCAAGTAGTTCTCCCTTTTCATGGGATTGTAATATATCAGTGATATTCTTATATTGCCTCTCTTTGTCACAGTATTGCTCGAACGATCCGTCACAATTATCTGGCCTATAACACAAGCTTAGCGAATTTACTCCAACCTGTCGGCCAGCAAAAAAAACCAGGCTCAGGTGAAATTGAAAAGTCGTATAAAAGATTCAAGAACGCACCATAGCCCATGAAGAGTCCATGAATCCTCAGGCCCCGTCGCCGGCTGCGCGTCCCAGAACTGAGTTAGAAGAAGCAATCCACCTGGTGTATTGAAGCAGCAAGTATCCTTCGCGGGACGCGTATTATGGCAACTGAGCTCGACATCTGCAGGGCATTGCTTTGAGGATACATGTGCATCCCTCAGAAGGATCTGAGAAGTGCTGAATGCGGCGGCGGTGTGGAGAGGTGATGTCAAGAGGAGGGTGGCGATGGTCGACCTCATTATTTCGCCCAAAGAGACTCAAGAGCTATAAGGACCTCGTTGCCTGCAAGCGGTGTGATGACTTGTAAGTATTAAGCAAGCAAAGGCTTTGGGTGCGAGTCCGCTTATATCTAATGGCGACTGGCCCCAGCCTGGAGCGGTTTCTTTGCGACTATCACGAGACTCGCAAGTTCATGTGGTCTGCATTTCCTCCGCTCCCGTTCCTGATAATTTTCTGGCGATCAAATAAGATCAAGCCGTCCTCCCATTCTCAACCTACCATTCAGGCACCAGAACTGATGATTCGCTGCCCTTTGAAGAGTGGGACCGCCTGGAGCTCGCCACCAGGTTGGAAAATGCATTGGTGCGGGCGGCTGATTTGTCGGCTTGGACGGTTCCCTAGAAGCAGGCCCATGCTCAACGATCTGCAGGAAGGTTTCAGAGCCCAACCAGCACAACACCATTATGACTCCTAGTTGGCATTTCGAGACAGTGTTCAATAAATGTTCATATGCTAGCCTAAATGAGTTGCAAAAGAATATTCACATGGACGGTCTACCATCGGCGTACTCCAAGCAGTACTGGCCGAGAACCGGAAAATCTAATGGGATATTTCGGTGACGCAAAAAAAAAAAAAAAACTACAAAAACTTCTGTAACAGAGTCTTCTTAAATATATTCTTTTTTTCCCCTCCAGAAGAAGTAATGGAAATTAACGAAAACGCTACAATCCCGCAACCAGCATCAGGCCATATCCAATAGTGACGACGACAATGAAAGATATCACACTGGCGGGAATACCCCGGGAAATAAAGTGCTTGACTCGAAGATATCGCTGTCCGGTCTCTGGAACTTCCATCATGATAGCGGCTAGGAAGAAGGCGTTAGTTTCATGCAAACAGAATCACAGGTTGAGATAAACCACTTACTCATATTTGGGAAACCACTAGTAGGCAAGCCCATAGCAACGGAGCATATCAACGCTGCTCCCATGACTAATAAGTTGGGATGAGGATGTTCCATTGCCGCACCGACTTCTTGTACCAGCGGAAGAAGGATCAATGCTGCCACTGTATGTGATATAAATGTAGCGATAACTAAGATCAACGACGCAAATGTAAACATAACTCCGTACAAGCTTAGGTCCTGAACCTGATGCGTAATACCGCGGGCAATCGTATGTAAGAGGCCTGAAGAAGTAACCGCTTTTCCGAGACAGAGACCACCAGATGCAAGAATGATAATGGTCCACAAAAAGTTGTTGAAATCCTCCTTGTTCAAAACTCCGGTACCAAAGAAAAGCACTAACGGGATAATTGCGATGACACCCATGTCTCCAAACGTGCTTTCCATTTGATGGCTAACACACCACAGAACAATGGTAACAAGGGTCACAATCGTGACGAACCACTGCACGCCGGAGAATTTGTCTTTAACTGAGCGAATGGGCACAATGGTGGTGCCTCGCCCAGGACGAAATGTAACGACAAGAAGTATCCATATGAGAAGAATGCAGATGATGCAAACAGGTATCGAAATGAAGAACCATGTACCCCAGCTGATAGGCGGATACATATTCTGTAGTGCAATGATATTTTGAGGCGAAGCTATAGGTGAAGCAGCACCGCCAACGTTGGATGCTAATGCAATCCCCAAAACCAAGGCTTTGGAAAACCGGGAATCAGGTGGAAGATTCCGAAGCATAGGCTGCAACAACAACAGATTAGTATGGAATATGACAATAGAATAGTATTTCTCACAACGGACCTGAATAATAGAATAGCAAAGGACAGGTGCAGCCACGTTGCTAATCCACATACTCAAAACCATGCTAACAAACATATTCGTGACCAGCACCGTTCGCGGCCGTGTACCAGCTTTGCTTAGAACAAAAGTAGCCATGCGACGAGCAATATCATGCTTGGACAACGCAGCAGCAATGGTAAAACCCCCTAGTAGTAGCATGATGACCGAAGTCCACATTGAAGCGAAGGCATATTGTGCGGCTTCTTTGGCGTGCAACCGGGAGTGATCGTCCTCAGATCTCATCACTTGAAGGGTAACGGTAAGGAACGGTATAAGGATCGACGTTACGAAAAGCGGAATGACCTAAATGCGGGATTAGACGGTGGGCTAGTATGATATATGGCCCTAGGGGAAATGTGCGTACTTCGGTTGCCCATAGCAAACTAACCAAAACTAGCATCGCAAGGCAATTTTGCTGTTCCGGTTCAGCCATGATCGGAACAGAGAGCATAAGTGCGAATACGATCAATATTGCGATCAGAGTTGCAAAATTCGATGTTAGCATCCATCTCGGAACAGGACATCTGCCGACAGGGGTGATAATTTCTTTAGTTGGAGGTTCTTGCTCATCGCCTTGTCGCCGGGCAGTCTCTGCGTCTTGAGCACCACCAAGCAATGTATTTCGGATACCCATATTTGCAGCTTGCGCCTTTCGTTCGATTCCTATCATTTCACGCCAAACGGTGTTCCGCTCCCACACAACATGCTCTCGGAGATGCAGGCGAAGTTCACGTTTTGCCAGGGAGAGATCTCCCTTGGTGACAGTATCTGCGTAAAGTCGTTCGATTTTAGCGATTTTATCGTCTAACTGTTGGATGGTGCCGTTGGTGAATGGGTACGCAGTGGAAACTGTGGTATTCATATAGCCTCTTCTTAGGCTTCGGTCAAGGATTTTATCGTACTTTTTTAACGCTTTCGAGAAGCCGGTGCGGTTTAATTGAATAAAAGATTTGAGCCCGCAAAGAGAGACGTAGATGCTGACGATGTGCTTTTTTAAACTGGCACCCGCGTTGAACAAAGCTAATAGATGTGGATCATGATCATATCCATAGTCAGACGCCATCCCTAAAAACCTTGAGTCGCTCATATCACTTATCGCATGGCCATCGGAGGTTTCTCTTCCGTCATGGTCTCTTAGGGACATTGAGCGCCTCCGAATGTCGCGAGATGGCAGTTCCGATCTATCAACATCATCTTCACTTTCGGCATCATCCCCATTTGCAGCCGATTCGCTGACGGTACTTGCCCTGTGTTCACTTGAATGACCTCCGCCGCGAATGGTGCTGGCCCGTCGATTGCCATTACTGAAGCTCAAGGTCCTCGATTTTGCCATGGAATCGGCGACATAATCCATGTTGACTCCAACGCTGTCTGATGTGTACGTCTCCGCCTCACTGACTACGTCTTCCACCTCTTTATACAGGTCGGTCTCTTTTGCGTGGTAAAAAGAGCATACTTTCTCCAGTTCCCCGTCCAGCATTCGCTTAAATATCGAATCCGTATCAATTGGACTATCAAGGAGTGGTGCCCGTTCGACCTCGCCATCTTCTTGTAACTCTGGATTATTTACCTGTTTCTCAAGGGAGTATATTCTATACGAAGCCAAGGAAGGATTAATATTGTCAACTGACTAAATATGAGCGGTAAAACAGGCGGGTAAAACACTCACAGTTTCTTCAAATTGCTATATGCAATATAATGCTCACTCCAATCCGGCACGGCGTTAAACTGTATACTGTGCGAGAACTTCATGATTTCTTCTGAAGTTGCTAACCTCGCTAAAGAATGGCGGTTGAAGAAATTCCAAAATCGGCTTTTTCGATGGAAAGAATTTCTGTCATGCGCTCCGTCCCCACCTTCGAACTCATTGAGCACGCCGCCCTTTTCCCCCGGATCTCTCCCTTGGTGACAGGAATTCCGGGGTTCAATAACCCTTGTCTTCTGCCCCGTTCGATCGGGGAATTTTCCGGTGCGTACCCTATATCTGTTGAGACTAGGTGAAGTGTTCTGCGGGCAATAAGGTTTGGCAGTATTGTGATCGAATTCGACGAGCTCAATGCTTCTCCGACTTGAAAAAGCCAGGGCTGCGGGTGCAGGGAGCTTGCCAAAGGGATATGTAGCAGTAGGTGGTTATATACGGGAGAAAGGCGATGCGTCACTCAAAAAGCAAGTAGAAGCGAACAGGGTGGGTTGGACCAATGTTTCTTTTTGGTTGTGGTGCTTTGACGGGCTCCCAGGGTAGCAGTGAGGTCAGCAGATAGATCTTGAACACCGTTGGTGGAAAACGGGTCTTCGGCTTGGGCCTCGAGCAATCACAATCAACTAGGTAGTTAGTCTAACGGCCGGGGTTTATCCACTCTTCCCGGAGGGATCGTGAATGGGTGAAACTTGGAGATACGGGAGTGTACACGTCGCCTTTCTCAACGGATTCCACTCGATCTGTTGAGTTGAAGTTCGGCAGCATAACGACGTCAGTGAATTTTCGAACCCCTGCCCCAGTGAAGGAAATTTTTGGCAAGGATGATAGCGCGGCTGATCTGCGTGAGGGTTGGTTTTTGTCGGGAGACGATTGGGGCGTGTACCTGCCGACTAATCCTCGCTCGTGCTTGTGATGAGTCGCGCTGATTGGAACGGTCAGGCAACAGCAAGAGTTAGTTCATAGTGAGTGGCGTGGGCAGAGTTCCAACGGTACGGCCCAACCCAGTGCGTGCCTTGATGCCCTCTCACTGACAGATGCCCCTGCTTTGACGCCGCACAGAATGTCAGACAAGCCCGGTTTCGAAGGCGGCCAGCATTCCCACCACGCACCTCGTCCTGTAACCACACGTACTCCCGTGACGCGCGACACTGGCCGTCCTGCTCCTCCATGCGAGCTAGATAGGATCTGATAATCGTTGCTTCACCAGCCTGCTGACCACTCAATCCATCCAGCACTGGTATCTGGCCTGTGAACTGCCGCAACATGTTCTATTGGAAGGTGAGAAGTTGAATAGTGGCAAAATGTGTACGGGGCCCAGATTACGGACTCGACATAGACGGCAAGAGTAGTAACTGAATGGACAATGCTGCGTAATGGTCAAGGCAATTGCAATAATTGTCTGCTTGGTGCCAACACATAGTTACATAAAATATCTAGGTGAATACAATGGGAAATTGAATAACAATTCGATGCTAATCTTGGGCCTTGAGCAGTCCACCGATTACACCCTGCTCTCCCACAAAACACCCCCAATATAACCCATAGATAATTGCATAAAGCGAGCCATGGTTGAATCACTGGGCGGTTTGATACTTGATAAAGATCTCATTTCGAGGACAGTTGAGCTCTTACCAGAGGGTGATTCTCTTTTTCCTTCCGTGGACGTCACTCACTTCATCGATATGGTGACCGCACCACATACATGCCCTCAAAGTCATCTTGATGGAGATGCCAGTAGGATAATGATAAAGCCGGAAAACCGAAACCGTGTGAGCAAGAAAAAAAAAAAGACAGCTATATTGACAAGAGGGAGATTCGAACTCCCGCGGGTTTCCCCATTGCAATACGAGTCATCTTTGGATGGATGACTAAACTGAAGCTTGAGTGCAACGCCTTAACCGCTCGGCCATCTTGCCTTCACGTGGGAGAAGAAGCTACGTTCAGGATTAGGACCTATGGCCAAAGCCAGGAGAAACGATAGTGCACTCGTTCAATACTACCAATATGAGGAGCAAAAATCCATCCAGATACAGCCACATTGATTCAAAGCCAAACCGCCATTTTCTGATTTATCAGTCTTCTGGGATTACCTTGATTTCTAATCGAAGTGGAGACCAGAGAAAATTTCTCATGTTGCCAGGGGTCAGATATTCTGCATCCTTCCAAGCTGCCTTTCTATTCCGAACAGATGGCCGTTTTGATGGCATCCTTCCTTGGAATTCCGTTTCGCGGTCTTGGCCAAGTGGGTTGCAGTGCAGATCATTATCTGATTGATAAGATGATCTTATCTGATTCTTGGTCCTGCGCGAGTTTTTATGAGACAAATCTGCAGGTCGGGCCTTGTATACCAGGATTCCAGCACGCAACCCAATGCTAACTGGCAAATGAGGAAGCTGTTTGAGGGCCCATCCGGTAGCCGGGCTTCCATAGAAGGCATGGCCTGACGGAGTTTGCGCTCGAAATGCCAATATAAAAAGGATCAGTTCCTGGCCGCTTTCTGCCTCTTGATGCCCGTTCATTCCATATTTTCGCTCTGATTCGTATGCAAATTGACTTTGCCTGCCATGACAGACTCCCAACCCACGCTTAATGACCTTGCGGCCAAGATCACTGAACTTTCTCAGCAATTCACTCGCTATCTCCATGAAAATAATGTCGCAGAGCCGACCTTTGCCGCGGATAGTCCAATCAGCTACAGCAGCCTCTCGCCGGAGATGTTCCTGACACGCCAAATGCTATCCGATGCGCTGATGGATATGTGGTACTTGACACAGGGGCCGAGTGAGAGTATATTCAATTATGTTCATACTGTATTAATTCCCTTCTCCAATTCCTCTTTCGACATGCACTTCTAACTTCTATAGTGTATGCCCGATGCCGCTGCCCTGCATATTTTGAATTATTTCGATTTCTGGTCCGCTGTGCCTCTGGATGGTTTTGCTTCGTATCCCGACATTGCTAAACATACATCTCTCCCAGAAGAGGTTGTTCAGCGCATCTTAGCACATGCGACAACCCTCCGCATCTTTGCGGAGACAGATCCTGGTAAGCCATCGTCAGGCATTCAGCATACGTCGCGGTCGGCGGCGCTAGCCCGTTCTTCGGGTCTCAGGGCCCTTGTTTCCACGATCCTGGACGACGCGGGGCCACCAATGATGGTCATGAACGAGGCACTGCAGAGATATAGCCGTGGAAAACCTGGTTTAACAAAAGACATGAATGAGACATCCTTTGCTCTACTACACAGTGGCGGGCTATTTGGCAAGCACGCCAATTCCTGGGAATTCATTGAAAACGACGGAGAAGGCGAGAAGAAAGGCTGGCGTCAGAGAAATTTCGTCGAATTTATGCGCTATATCAAGGAGATCTTCCGCCTCGAGCAGGTGGTTTTAGACTCTTATGACTGGAAGGCAGCAGGGAAAGTAACAATAGTTGATGTGAGTCACAACTTGGCGTTTCAAAGCAAAATTTCCCTTCAAGTATCGAATTAACCAGCGCTACCCCAGGTGGGCGGTTCTGGAGGCCACGATGATGTAGTCCTTGCACAAAATCATCCCGATCTCACCATCACCGTTCAAGATCTGCCTAAGGTGAAATCTGTCTTCGAGTCCAACCTCCCGGCAGACCTCAAAGACCGCGTATCGTTTATGGAACATGACTTTTTCCAGCCGCAGCCGGTCCAGGCTGATATATACATGATCAAGTTGATTCTTCACGACTGGCCAGACAATGAGGCGGTCAAGATACTCCAGGCCTTGGTGCCAGCCATGAGGCCGGGCGCTCGCGTGCTTTTTATTGACTACGTCGGCAAACAAGGTGAAAGTGCAGGACCACCTTTACCTCGATCTGTTCAGCAAATGGGCACTGCGACGGATTTGAGGATGATGGCGCTGTTCAATGCTAAAGAACGGCCGGTTGATGCTTGGAAGCATATTTTTCATGCTGCTGATGAGCGTTTTGATATTGTTAGGGTCGATGCAAACCCCCTTAGCTTCTTTGTAGTGATTGAGGCCGTCTGGCGTCAGTGAAGAGTTATTCTAGGTGGAGTATCTTCAAGCTTCGTGGATAATTAGTATCATGTACCTGGCTTAATACATGCATTGCTTGCCGATCACATCGTTCATACAACATATTGAACATTCATCCGAACAACGTTCCCATCCATATATCCTGCTTCATGTACGCATTAGTCTCGGAGTTAATTTATACTAGAATCGTTAACGGTTTGCTTATCACGACTGCCAATGTAACATCCAACAGGGACTGGCAAAGTTTGATTCTTTGAGAAGTTTTTTGGGTCGACTCGAAGTTATATTTTATAGAATAAATCATTGATAGATCTAGAAAATAGCCCACATTTATAAGTATGTGCATGCATTTTGTTATTGCATATTTTTCTATGCGCACATAAGGTTTAAAATGCAAGCGTCCCTGTTTTGGGTGGCGGTTGGTATTAAATGAAAATCATCTTGACCTCGTATATAGCATAAATTCATCTAATGATGCTTGTGCTTGCGTTCCCAATCTAGCAATCCTTATCAGCGCTACATTCTTAAACGTGGGGCAGTAAGGAAAGCAGGGTCTCAAACTCACCTCTGAGCCACTTCTTGACAAACCGGATCTCTTCAGCCTGAACCTTCTGGATCCTCTTTGGCGGGAAGTCTGGAGTCGTCTGGTTAGGGAATACACCGTTTTCATCCCCTAAAAGCACGTTAGATAAGTCTCATCCCATTACGAATATATCCCACGGAACACGGGATCAACCTACAATGGTGGACGGCGTCGGGGATTAAGATGAATGGCTTGTCAAGAGTGCTTCTCCGTGGTCGAGCTAAAGTTGCATGTGGGGTAGCCTCTCTCCATGGATCAGCCTCTCCATCGATGATTGCGAGACGAGGATATTCGATGTTGAAGCCTCCATATTTATTAACACGGGAAACATCGGCTTCTCCATGAAGGTTAAAAGCTTCGCGGCAGGTAGTGGTGGTGTATTTAAGGTCGATCAACCGAGACACCAAGGGCTTAATGAATCTGGGAACGCCGCTTCCGGTTTGAAGGAATCCCCATCTTAGATACTTGTATCAGTATAATTCTTTGTTGGCAAACTCCGTAACATAGGTAGATTTGGTTGTGGGAAGCGGGCCGTTTAAAAATAAAGATAGAACTTGGTACGACTTACTCAGTGCAAACTTGGTAATTCCACAGTCTCCAGTCCTGTGTAGTATCATCCCTCTTATAGAATGATGGGTCATGAGATCCAAAGCAAGTGTCAAGCGAGCTTCCACGTCGAACGCAGGGAGCAGCATATGTGGCATTGACATATGCAGCATAATTGAGAAGACGGTTCTTGAGTTGTCGTCCGTGCCAGCCGTACCTACCGGCTTTGATTAGAGAGGTCGCAAGCTTTTGTTGCTCGTCTGAGACAGGATAGAGAAGACGATCAGTAGTGATTGTCTCGCAATATTTGAAAAAGTTAGGGCGCGAGATTGCGGGATCCCAATTAGTGCCTTGCCAACCAGAAATCCCAAAGGCAAGAACGTTGACAAAATCATCGTTGTGAGTCAAGCCGCCAAGGCCGAAGAATTCTTTAAGCTGCTGTGTCACCTTGGGGTCTTTTCCACGTAGGGCAATGTTATCCACAAGGTCAACGAAAATTTGAGTTTGCCTAACACAATGTTGAGGTGCATGTTTGCGAGTTGGCTCGTAGTATTGCCAGTAATGCCAAATGGCCTTTGTCACACCAGAAGATGAGATTGCTCCCCAAAACAGCTCCGGATACTGAACGCGAAGAAGAGCCTAAAGAAATCCGTATATAAGAAATATGAATCTCAAGTTGGGTTGATGGTATTTGACTTACAACTTGCGCGCCAGCATATGAACCGCCATACAAGATGTATGGGGTTTTTGGTGCAGTCAAATCCTTGTTCTCAAGCCCCTTGAACACAACATTCTTAGCAAAATAAGCCGAATCAGCATTCGCCTGCTCAGTAGTCAGGAATCGCAGGTTCTTGGTTGAAAAGTCTTCAGTCGGGATACTTGTTCCGTAGTAGCGATGTTCCAAAACGACGCCGACACCGTTCGTTGCCTTGGCAAGCTGAGCCAACATTCCCTTTTGCAGGAAGGGCAGTCGGCCTAGCAAATGTCAGGTCAGTAGTGTTCATTATCCGACAGCATTATTTTGCCTACCTTCTCCATCAGTCTCTCCGCCATGCAAAACAATCACCGGACCGCCATCCTTGTAATGGGTAGCATCGAACCAGTAACGTAATTCGAATGTCCCATTGGAATGAGGCTCATATCTATTGTCCTTGTGGAAGTGATCAATAGGAATTGAGATTGTATGGGCAGGGTATAAGCTCGTCAAATCCTCGCTGGCTAAAGCGGACGGAGCCTTGGCCTAATTGACTACGTTAACATCTGCTTGTGTATAGTCGGGTGTTCGGGTAGAATACAAAAGGGAGAGGGGGAGAGAGAGACGAACCCTGGGCGTAAACTCGCCAATTGGAGTGAGAGGAGGGCGAGCATGAATTGCAGTCGCCCACAGAAGCAGGCAAGCTCCGATTTTGAACACCATGGCGGCAGCAGAACAGTATGGAATAGGCAACGCGACTGCCTTGAGGCTTCGTTCTCCAGTCAACCCCGCCGAGGTTGAGGGTCAGGGCATCGTGCTCCTTAAGTACGGTCGAGAATTGAATACGATGTCATCGCAAGGTAACCCCGTCTCGCTAGAGAATCCTCCCCTCAGCCCAAGGCCGGCCCCAGGAAAACGAGCTCGCGACGCATCTCGCCATGCAATTTTTAATATGGGTTGGGTGATTAAAGAGTATCCACCAAGGTAACACTGGAGACGATCCCTGCAGGAGAAGTTGCTCTGTTTGGAGCCTTGGTGTTCGGATAATCCGTTCAGACTCGGGGATGGCTTGACAAACCGTCCTCCCACAACCGTCCCAATCCGTGCACTAAGCTGAATGTAGTAGGTTCCAGGGATTTTTGGCAAATGGCCATCGTAAAATTGGCATGCCGATCACCCATTTTCCTCCCGTTCTACAAACGAACGAACTAACGACTAGGCGTTGTCGTCATTCGACCACATTGTTGCACGGCAGGGGGTTGCTTCCAGAAGATTTCAGAGCTGACCGTATGTGCCGATGTTCAGCGAAATCTACGAGCGAAGTGCGAAGAACAATAGGAACAGTCAGAGAGGAGCCTGGAATTTGGGCGATGGGGATCAGGTGGACTTCGCATCCCTGTTGTTAGGAGGGATCGTTCCAGAATTTTCCCCACAGGGATCAGAGGCCATCGTGGAGAACAACCTATTAGTTACGGCATCGCTGCAACCCACGGAAAATTAGCACCAAAAACTCCCGACTCCCAGAACACGGCAAACAAAAACCCTAGAAACAGGTCATCTAATCATCAATGGCAGCTGGTCATGGAGCTGTAGTCACTAGCTAGCCTTGACGGGTGACGAACAAACAAACAAACAAACACCAAACGAGCCATCCCGTTGCGCCACGGAACTCTGCGCTTACAAAAACCCGCCCGTCGCGCATCTCCCTCTACTGTCCAGTCATCAAAGGTCTTCATTATGGTCTCTGACGGACTGACTGAGCCTGGCCCTGCTATGCTTCCTTGTTGCTCGAAATTGTTTCTTCATGATGAAAAGGAATTAATTACTGATGTTTTCATGTGCAGTCCGAGCCCACTCCTTCGCGGACACCTACTTAACTAGGTCCAAATCGCAAAAATTCCGTTGCAAACGCCCTTATGCCAGCTTCCATTCTGGCTGCTTTGCCACCTTCGCGTGCTAAGAGTCAACGTGACCAGTCCGCTTGGTATTCTTCCGGAGCCGGATTAAAGCAACTTGGCCCATCAAGCCCAGAGCGTGCATTGCGTCCTGCATTCACCCAACAAAAAAGTCGCCTCATTTGTGTTGACCGCCTCGAT
Organism: Amauroascus verrucosus; assembly: GCA_001430935.1. Taxonomy (NCBI): domain Eukaryota; kingdom Fungi; phylum Ascomycota; class Eurotiomycetes; order Onygenales; family Onygenaceae; genus Amauroascus; species Amauroascus verrucosus. Next base: position 50,942 of record LJPJ01002898.1, read on the forward strand.
GGGGTTCTGCGTTTGATATTACACCTGAGATTCGAACAAATCAAAGTATTGCCGTATGGGATATTAACCTAAACTGCGGCTAGTTCAATCACCGCGCTTCACGGATATACGACATTCGATCCAGCAAGCCCCAAATTAACCGAAACTTCGTTTGCTGTGCGCGTAGTCTACAGACATGGCATTGTAGAAAATAATCCAAATATTCCATACCACCGGCAAATATGTACGTCCACACAAGTCGAACTAGTTTTCGACGGCCGCTTCTCCGTCTTATTAGTCCCCAAGACCGAAATTTGACATGGAACTCCAAAGGCTACCAATTCCTTTATCGCTACTTTAGCTAGAAAGTTGAGCATCTGCCTGCGTTTGCGTGCTACGACATTACGGTGTCTCTTCCAGCCGTGAGACAACAATCCTCGAAATTGCTATGTCTGAGCTTTGCAAGAGCTAAAGACGCACGCATGAAAACAAATCAGAACAGCTTTGAAGTCCGGAAAAGCTAATGATTGTGAATGACTTCCCTTGCCACTTTGTCGGAGCATCTTCTTGCTCAATCTGGCCCATGCTGCTCTGGGCTGGACTCACCGGTATATCGCACTGCTATTGCTGCTTCGTCTCAAGCAGGGTTGGAGAACTGCAATTAGAAGGTTCAATGTCTATTTTCCGACTAACGCCAGGTTTGCCTCATTCTCCTCTCGAGAGCTACGGTACAGCACTATCGCGGACACTGGCACTAACACTAGCAAGTAAAATAACTGGCGAAAATGAAAAAACGCCTAGACGCCAGCCAAGAATATGTTGGCGATACCCGAGAGAATGGTTAGTTGTAAGCACCCTGATGAAATCCCAACGGCCTCTTGGATTATGCTTTCGTGCGCTCAACCCAACATGGGTCAGTTCAGAGGCCCTTGAACGCCGCAAATCGTTGTGTGATGTATGCATAGGCTTAAGCAATGTCTCACGCTAAGAATAGGCAAACACAGCAATTGGATATAGCACCCTGTTATCAAGTAAAAGGATCACACCGTACTGATGTCTTTAGTCAAAGAAAGGGGGAAAGAAAAGAGAGCGACGTCGAGGTTGTCGGATCTAGCTCATTGTGGACCGGTCTTACATGACACCTGTTTCCATGCCCAACGCCTCAGCGTGTAGTTGCAAATGCTGTACGACGGGCGTGGGCAGTTTGGAGATATGGGTTTGAGTTGGCAACTAGATAAGCATACATATACAGGCACCTCACCGTCTAGCAGTACCAAACCATTGGTACAGCATGAATATGATTGCAGTCCGCCCATTCGCTAGTCAATGTTCTGAAGAAGAACTAACGCGTTGATCATGAGATTAAGCTTATCAATAAACGTCTTTGTTGGTGACCGCCGTGATGTTTGAGGATTGACGCGCGCATTTCGATTAATGATATCCTCGGTGAGGGGGGAGTTCGGGTAGGCTGAAAGGAACGAAAGCTTTAATTTCAGGTTCCTGGCGTTATTCTGAAGTTTTCTTGGAAAGAGAAAAGAAACACAAAGAACAGGATGGAAAAGGAGGTGAGCTAAAGTCTGTGTGCAAAACTCATCACATTCTCTTCCTTTTTTTTCCCCCCCAATCTTGTCCAAACCATAGAGGCGTGATAGATAGCTTTCGTTCCGTTTGGAGTTTTTAATGTTTCCCGGCACACAGGCGCACATGCATGTGTTGGAACTGCTGAACCGTTGAGCTTCTCTTCATTTCCAAGCTAAATGGAGGTATCTCTTGTCTTCAGACTGTGCACACCAGGTAGCAACCGTCATTCCAGCCGTTGATGTTTGTGATGTCAAGATGAGTTGTTTTGCTGATGGTCTTTTCTGTGTGTTCCCAAGCAAGACTCAGCGATGATGCTCTTCTTCCAGCCATCACGAAGGGGAAGCCGCTCTTTCAATTGGATTTCCACATTGGGGAAGGTGCGGCTCCAGGTTGTCCGATTATCTTAACGAATCCGCGCCAAGAATTAGCAAGAATTACTCATTCTGCGTAAGTGGAGTCCGAGGCGGCTGTTCATTGGCTGACCTTCGTCGATCTCTTGCACAGACCACAATACACGCCCGTTACCAACTAGAGTATGTCATGTATCGTAATTCCCCAGAGGCCTTCCTCACAAACAACGACCAAGATACAATCACGGGCAACGCGCGGCTGAGTCGAACAGGGAAAAAATCCGGAGCGAACATGATCGGTTCTTTAATGAATTTGAAAGCAAAGGTGCTGGGCGGTGCGGGGAGATGTTGCTACTAAGAATTACTCATCTATGCTAATTCACTACAGTCAATTGCTAGCTCTTTCTCGCTCGCTTGATGGGGTAGACAAAAATATATATAAGTATCAGGGCAGATTCAGTAGCTATTCATTGTAGACTATAGAGACGTAGGTCCTGATCAAATTGAGTCGAAAGGTTTGGGAGGAAGTTGGGTATGAGAATAAACCGCAACAGATCTTGTTGGCAAAAGGTAAGTGACATATATCCCTCTTATATTTCAAAGGCACCTACGGAGGATATGAAGACAGCATCTCCAAATCACTGATACACTTGGGATACTTGGCCAAAAAAAAAAAAGGCGCATCTCCATTCCATGACTCATCTTCACCAGAATGGTCAAAATAGGAAGAGGACCAACCTGGAGGAGTTGGACAACACGGAGCCGACATCATCTGATCCACCTAGAGTTGATGAAGCTGGTTATATTTGATCGAAAATATCAAACAAAGCTAACATCATCCTTTTAAAAACATAATGCAGACAAACGGAAATATTCAACTACTCCCCCCTCGGTCTCTTTCCAAGAATTCCCCTCAGTGCTGTGGCTTCCCCTTCCCACTTCGCAACTTGCATTTTCAATTCGTCCCGTTCTCGTGCAACCTGCTCCAGTGCTTGCTCCAGACGTGCAATACGATCTTGTTGCCTTTGCCTAAATCGTCTTGCCGCAAGGGTGTTGCGCCGGCGTTTGTCTGCTGCAGCTTCGGCAGGGTCCGATGAATCAGAATGTTGCTTCTTTCGACGCAAGCTGCTAGCACGTGGTGTACAATCCAGTGGACTTTGCGCAGTTGATGATGATGATGACGACGAGCCAGGATTTTGCTGCACTTTATCCACAGAGACCGTGGGAAGTGAAGCTTGAACATGTCGTTTCGGTGACAAAAGCTGGTGAGTCCCGATCTGTTGAGGTTGATGAGGAAGGCCAATTGATGAGGGCGAGCAAGCGTAGCCCGCTGAGCAAGATGCACCTTGGTTACTCGAAGGTTCCCGAAGATATTCTATTTAATTGTTTAGAAAGCTATACTCGTCAAAAAGGGGTCAAAAAAGATCATTCCAAGCTTACCATTCTGAACTTCCAACGCGAACTTCGGGTCGACAGGATAATCTCCCTCACGTTCAATCACATTATTAACCTCCACAAAACAAGCCGGATCGTTGAGGGCCCCTAACGGATCAACACTCGATTGAGAAGCTCCAATACCCGACATAAACTGACCACCGAAATTACCTCCTCCATCAAGATTCAAAAACTCCGCCCAAGTAGGCGTAGACACAATAGAATGCTCTGCCAATCCACGTCCCAGTCCCGGAACACAACTCCCCCCCGCCGACTCTCCTCCACAAGTAGTTGAAGCAGCCATAACAGCAGTAGTAAACGATCCATCCGATAAATCTTGAAACAAACCGTCTGCAAGATGCTCCGAGTCCAAGAAAAAATCACCTTGCAATCCCTCCCCAACCGTTCCCCCATCCAATAACCCATACGACGATGACAACAACAACTGCCCCTCACCATGGTGGCTTGCGAACGTTGAATCGTTCACTCGCCTCGAAGAACAGGCTTCGGAGTTGACTTGGGGCGGCTGAAGAACACATTGCGGCTGGCCAAATGAAATAGTTGGGGTGGGGAGAAGAGAAGCCCTGTTGGGCGTGTAGGTAGAAGGTCGCCTTGGGTGTGGTTGAGAAGAAAAATGTCGAGGAAGGGCGTGACCTCCTCCCTTTTATACATCAGAGGGAGTTTGCGGGGTGGAGCCGGAAGCTTGTAATGGCTTGGTAAGTAACGTAATGTTTCGCCAGGGACACATGAAAATTACATAGTTACAAGCCTCGAGACGACAAAATCTTGGAAGAATCAACGACTCGACAACCAGCTGTGAGTCGTTGATCCAGATGGGAATGAAACCCTCTCAATTGAACCCGGAAAAAGATCAAAAAAAGAATATGCTAATAGAATAAAAAGGAACAAGTAATATACATAATCTTAGGCATTAAACAAGCAAGCCCATAGTAGCACCCAGCAATGCATTCTACCTCCTCCTCCTAGCACCACTCGCATACCGAATATTCGCTCTCGCAGTGGTACCCTGCTTATGAGCCTGGTTTCGCTTCTCCCACACTGAACTCCTGCCTTCCGCCACGGCTACGACCTCGTTTGCAACTCTCATACCGAATTGCGTATCTCGTCTCTTCTCAGAAGCGTCAAGAATCCATTTAATGGCCGTTCGCCGTCGCTGCCGAAGTGACAGTGGCTGGGGGATGGGTAGAGACATACCGCCACCCGCAGCGCCTTTCAATTGGCGGATTTTAATGAGTGGAGCGACCGAGTCGACGATTTGCGTGAGATAAAGGATTGGGTTTAAGGGCAATTGAGGGCTTGGTGGGCCTGGGAGGAGAGGGCGAGTGGGATTGATAGCTGGCGGAGGTGAAGTACGGAGATGATCTAAGATCATATTCATGTGCTGAAGTTTTCCAAAAGAACGTATTAGCAATCATGGGGTCACTTCTACAGTTCATAAGGGGCAAAGAACGAAAGAAACATACCTTTTGGGCAAGACTCAGTTTTCCATCCTTCATAAGCATTTTCGTAAACTGATCCACCAAAGGTTCATATCGGCGCTTCAAGTGTTCCGTTCTAGGCAGATCTGTCGACGGTGGATCAAACTTGTATCCTTCTTTCTTTCCAACAAGAGAAACATTTCCAGCGGCAGCAATCATCTCCGCCACGGCAGCAACGGACGGGTCCATCGTTGAGTTTTGCATATCCTGCTGTCTCAGTCGGGTATATGTTGAGAACGAGCGTGATCCGCCGTTATTCTTGGCCGCAATTTCGTCCCGGAGAACTTTGGGCATATTTTTCAGAGCGTCTTTATCGCGTTTAAGAATCTTATAACGAGCATCACGGCGTAAGCAGGACATTCCAACAAACAACAATAATAAAGACGAAAAAAAAGCTCACTTCTTCTACAGGCGTTCCCTGTTCCAATTCCGGCCCTCCAACTTCACCACATCGTTTCTCCAATATCTTCGCAGTCTGCGCCGCCTCCTCACTAACATGGGGCAGCTGGTCCTGATTAGGGCCCCGCGGCTCCTCAGACCCATTCTTCCCATTTCCACTCCAATCCGAAGTCGAATTCATCCGTCTCTGATGTGATCTCGCCGGCGCGGCAGACATTAGGCCAGCAAAGGGAGATGTGCATTTTGATCCTCCGATAACGCCATTGCAGACTCGAGTTGCTCCGGATATCGAAGCAGGGGAAGACTGTGCGCGGCGGATTGCCGCCAGCAAATTGATTCGCGGTGGCATGTTCTCTTTCTGTAGATTGGGGCGTCGGTAAGCTTAATCAAAATTTGTTTGATCGCTTACTTTAATGTTAACTCCCAAGGCTCGGTTTCCAACAAGACTATGATGTTTTCAATCAACCAATGAATTCCCCAAATAGTAGCGAAAATGCCCTTTTTCCTTTCACAGCGGGCAGGTTGTCGCAAGATGGCCAACCGTCTTCGCAGCTCTCAAATCTACGACCAAAAGTTGAGTAATCCACGTGATATCAAATTAACTTTCTAATATTAAAAAATTATCCAATGAGCATGCAGAGAATTTGGAATTAATAGACCAATGGAAACATCGGAGCCAGTGATTATTCTACCAATGGGAATCTTCACCTCAGCCCTTTTTTGGGGGCGTAAATTCGTCATTACGAATACAACAATTCATCGTTTGGAAGCCTTTTTAACTGTGTCTCGTTTCACTTTCTACAAGATATGCCAGAATCAAGTTAATACTATTAAAATATAGTTTTGTTCGAGAGCGCGAAACAACGGCCCAACCCAAACGACCAGAACAACAAAATCACTGGGCATACCCTTCCACCGACCTCCATTTACCTACTATGTACAAGATACCAAAAGATAATCAGATAATAACCTCACCCCGCAAGGGGACGTTTTCAAAAGAAGGAATTATAGGTTCAAGCCGTTTAAGAACTGCCTATAGCAGAAGTGATACGGGTTCCTTGCCCCACGATGACGGTGCGACACGTATTCGCAAAGCGGAGAATATTTCATTAGGGGGATTTGGACGAGAATTAAGTTGAGGAAGCAAACACATTGATCCAGGATGGAATGTCTTTGGCGTTATCCGGGTAGACATAGAAGGCAAGGGCGATAATCACGTACCTAACGAATAGTTAAGTTAGCTTACTAGTTCTTGTTTAGGCCCGGGTGCGAGAGATGGGTGGGGAAAGATAAATCGGTGATGTGCTTACATTCCAAGACATAGCCCTCCTTCAAGATAGTTCGACTTCCCATCCTGGATTAACAGCGTGACCACCAACCCAGACACAAAGAACGCAACTGTCTCGAACGTCTGGAAATGCAGTGTCATGTCGCGATTGAGGATCCAGCCAAGAATCACCAAAAAAGGGGTAACAAAGAGGGCAATTTGAAGACTGCTGCCAATTGCAACCCCAATGGCAAGATCCATCTTGTTTTTATATGCCACCACAATGGCAGTGACGTGTTCAGCAGCATTTCCCACGATTGGGATTAGAATAAGACCGATAAAGGTCCTACTGATATGTGCAGCTTCCACAATGCTATCGATAGTTCCAACGAGGAAATCTGCGCAGACAGCAACGGCCACTGTGACTACAAGCAAGGCGACACCAGCAGCCCACGGGTTAAGGATGCGCCCCTCCTGCTCTTGTTCCTGGTGATTGTCCTGGGATTCTAAGGCAGCTCCAGAGCGACTTTCGAAAAGATCGGAATGGGACTTGAGCTGGAAGTACAGATACATGATGTACACAATTAGCAAAATAATTGCGGTTCCGTGGGACAGAGTCAATATATTCCGTAGAGGGTCGGACTTTGATTCGGCCAGGGTTGCGTAAAGTGTTGCAGGGATGATCAACGACGCAGAAGCCACGGCCATGAGGGAGGACATTGTTGAAGCTACGGTAGAGTTGAATGTCTGCTCGTGGTGTTTGAGGCCGCCAATGAAAAAGCAACAGCCCAAGACTAGAAGGATGTTGGATAGAATGCTACCGAGCATGCTCGCTTGGACGATTCTGATTTCATTCTTTTGCAGCGCGATGATGCTGACCTAATTTAGGCAATTCAGAGTCAGCCAGTGAGCGTTTATAGTTGAAACGGGATCAAGGGGAATGCATACAATGAGTTCCACGGCATTACCAAAAGTGGCATTCAGCAACCCACCCAATGTCTCACCCAGGGTAGCGGCGAGTTCTTCGGTTGCAAAGCTCAACAAGGATGCCAGGGGGATGATTGCCAGGAAGTTGAGAACAAAGGTAGTGGTGGGATTCCATCCAACGATGCCGGAAATCATACCCAATGGCACGAAGATGAGCAAGATATTGACATAGTTGCTAACCAATGTGGCATAGCTTAGATAGAAAGCCTCTGATGGCAAACGCACCCAGACGCGGCGATCACTCCGATACCACATCAATTTATTGATAACCGAGCGGGGAGGGCTGGAGTCATGACGTTGAAGGAGAGTTGTGTGCTCGTTTGGGACGACTGACCCATTACCGGTACCCGGGTCCGGTTCGTCGTGAGTCGGCATCGGGGATACTGAGCGCAGAATAGCGGCACCGTGACGACGAAATTCTGACTGAATATTAATTCCAGCTGACGGTCAACAAGCCCGCGCAGGAACAGATCGGTTAGCTTTTTTGCTTGGTTTTTCACGACAACTATAGCCGCCAAGATGAAACGGCGATACTTTTGGTATTCGCCGTTTTCCTTTTTTTTTTTTTCTTTTTTTCGGGTAAAGGAATGGCAAGTTGGCGTTTCACGACTTCCAGCACGGAGGGAGGTCAAGTCCGACTGGTATGACGTAGCTGGCGAATTAAGAAGAAGTAGTTGAAAAAGAAGAAGAGAAGAAGAATATAAGGATGGATTCAAAGACAAATGGAATTTCAAGCCCGAGGTGTATGGAAGAATAGTGGTACGGAAGAGAATGTCAGACTGAACATACCCATGATCCGGGCTGGCAGGTTGATTTTGGAAAAGGTGAGTGAAGTGAAGTGAGCTGTGGGTTGGGCTGTTTGGGTTTGTCTCGCTGGGATGGTTGGTGGTCGAGTTCAAACCAGGGAACTCCAACGAACGAACTAATAAATCCAATGGTTAACTAACTATAGCTAACGAATAGCTCGAGATCGAAGTCTGCCTCTTAGTATTAGATAGACCAAGACGAAGAACATGGGAAAAGGACGGAGATCAGTCGTCTCCTCTCCCTCTCTTTTCCTCTGTTTCTCCGCGCAACAACGTGGCTTGAGCTTATCTGCACAGCCCCAATCCACACCCCCTTCATCGCTAACTATCACTTCCGTACTCCATACTTACTTCCTTTTTCCCATGCTTACTCTCCCACCCCCTTCCCGACTTATCCTAAGATGTTGCATCAGCTCAGCCACACTTGGAAGACGCGCGGAGATTAAGCGCTAATACTATGGAGAAGCCATGAAGGTCGTCATTGATACTTAACTTTCCTCATCCAAGGGGATGACCAAGAGTTCTTCCCCGTCTTTCGGGCACCAAAGTCCATGCACGTATCATGCCATCCCCCAAAACCCCTATTACTCTTTGTCCGTTCAAGTTGCAAGAGATCTCTTCTTTCTCCCCTCCCGACTACTACCTTGCTTGACGTCACCATTTAGAGGCCTGATACATCTCCTGCCTCTGGAATTTACCTTCCTTTTTTCCTTTTTTTTTTCCCCCTTTTCGTCGCGTTACAACAGCCAACGCATGGTCTTGTACAGCTTCACTGTCGTCGGTTCCGGCGATGGAGGCCCCCTCGTGTCCCTTCTTCTCTTTCTTCTAGTATATGATCGCCACAGCCAGCTGGCAATCGAGAAGGACCATCATCGTAGCACTTTAACGTAGACCGCGGAAAATCACATAATGCGGCAAATTTCAATCTGTACAAGTTTGTCAGTGGCTTGTCTATCTGAACCTCGTCGTTTTATCCAACCTGAATGCTGCTCCAAGGTCCGTAGCAGTGCTCTCGCTCCTCATTCAAGGCAAAGTCTTCCGCCGAGGGGGAAAGAAAAGGAAAGAAAAAAAATCCACGGTGACACAGCATCCTGTCATTTAAAAAAGACAAAAACTGTCGACGACCTTCCCAACAAACATCGTCCCTCAGGCAATCTTCTATTCAGTTGAACCCCCGACCGTTCCACAACTCCACATCATGCCCGTGAGTTTGTATCAATACCGTGAACGCAATGGCCTTAGTGCCAGCCAGGGCTGGCTTGCCTTGATTGTTGACTGATTGTTGACTGATTGTAACCTCAGACTCCATTGTCACAAGGCCATATGTAACGCTTCGTTCGACGATTGAAATAAGTATAAGCGTTTTAGTACGAATGTTCCAGGGGCAAATCCTTCGCACAACCAGACGGGCCTTCTTAGCACGGTACTTCGCCTATACGTTACGTATGTAGACCAAAGCCAACAATATTCGGACTCACTGCATCAAGACATTTATCGTTAGCCCAAACAGACTCTTTACTAAGTAACTAATGAAAGAGAGACCTTGAATTTTCAAAAAAAAAAAATATGATTACTCGTAGTGAATCATCGTCGTGCTCAAGCTCCGAGCCCAGACTCTCTAGGCTATCCAGGGTATTTGTGAACCGATAAGAGCCAGGAGGAAAATCCAGATTGCTGATGAAACAAACTCAGTTTGCTATCAAAACTTGACAACTAGATAACAAGCAAATGCTTCTGGACACCAGCGATTTTCAATATCAAAAACCACTCCTTCTCTCTCCAACGACCATTACCATCCACTTTGTCAAAGTAATTAAAAAAAGGGGGAACAAAGCGACTCAAGGAGCGACTGTAAAAAATATCAACCACCACCACCAATCCGATCCATCTCAATCCCTCAATTATCCATCACCAGTATTCGTGCTGCTATCTCTTCCGATGCTTGCGAGAGGAGCAAAGGAGATCGCTAGAGAAGCTCCAACCTTTCCGCCCATAACAAATTTGAACCGATCGAGGCGAAAGAATCATGAACCGCGTCGAAGAGAGCGAGTCGCAGAAGGCATTTACAAGCCAACGAACTGGATGGGCTGCTCCATGTTGGCAGAGCAAGTTTGGTGCTGTGTTATCAAGGACGATTAGTATCTTTCTCATTTCCGAACTTGGTATCTCTTTTTAACTTACACCACCGTTGTTGTTGCAGCAGACGATGAGGCTGTTGCAGCTGACAGAGCTGCCTGCGAGCTTGGAGCAGGTGGTTCCTTCGGCCTCGGATGGAGCGCAGCAGTAGGCGTCACCAGAAGAGCAGGAGATTCTCTGGAAGTTGGGAGGAGTTGGTGGGCGGCGGTGTCCACGACCAGCTTCTGCGCCAGCAGCGGCGAGAGCAATGAAGGTGATGACCTTGATGAGCTGCATGTTGATTGATTTGAAGGAGTCAAAAAAGACTGATTTGAAGAAGAGTTGAGATTAAGAGCTGGTTTTGAGTGTTGATCGGATGGCTTGTTTGATCGATGATGGAGAAAGAAAAACGGATTTTGCCTGGGGAGGCAGGGGCTATTTATGTTTTTTCAGAATGAACTCGTCCCTACTTGTGAAGTTGAGAGAAGAAGGAGTGTTTCCTCTTCCTTCTTCGGGGTTCAATGGACAGTGCCCAGCCGTCCAGCCTCGACTGCTGAGAATTGTCAATGACTTTCGAAATGCAAAGCGATATCCACGTATCTCCAGCTCCATCAAACAGCGCAGCCTCGTGGCGGCCATGGGCCCTGTTGTTCCTGTTTCTTTAGCGAATCCGCAGCCAGAACTTTCTTCTTGCATTGACAAAGTCTCCAAAAGCGAAAGGTTTAACCACTCGCGTAGCCCTTGCTTTGAGACATGGCTTCGAAGGCTTGATGGAGTTGAAGTTGCTAATTTGTCTCAATGGCTCTCTAAAACACAACCTTCCTTGGTCAAATTTTGCGAAAGCCAAACGGCCAGATCACCGAAGCGAGAACTATTGGTCCTTCCAATTGATGGCTTCTGGAGTGAGTTGGCGCCTTTGTCTTTGTTCCTTTTTAGATCATATCACAAAGTATGATAGGGATGGCAAAAATAGAAACAGCAAACAGAATCCTGGCAGGATCTTTTGGCCTAGGATCTTTTAGCCTAAGCACATAGAGTTAGGACACGAGTTTCTCACCAAGCCAAAAAAGGGGTATTCTTCCAGCCTTCGCCCCCAAAATCATGTAGACTTTTGAGGCTCAGTTGGGCGTGGCCAGCCCTACGTACCGACTTCGACATTCGGATAAATTCCACAAATCAGGAGTACTTACGTTTCCACGAGACCCAAAGGCGGGCCTATAACTGAGCAATTAAGACCACTCCATGATATCAAAAGCGGCCGGAACCAGAGAGAAGTGTTCCCAATGGACCCGCGAAACCCCCGGAGAGGGTTCACAAGACAGAATTTGATTTGACCGAGAAACAACTTAACGATGCACGGAATTGATATTGGTGGCTGAATTTGTTCAGCATGGCATACTATAACCGTCTGGTCATGTAAGTTGATGTCCAAGGCTAGATACCCAGGCATCGTGGGATCCTTGATGTACTCGGGAGCGTAGACGGCTCCGTGAAGGCAGCGTCAGTTGAGAACCATCTACGCTCATTAGAATGAATGAGATATTCCCCCGCCATCGTGCATCAGCCATGTGCTGGGCTCGGCCAGTTCTGATATATGACGTTGATATATCCCCGTCATTTTTTGGGAGCTAGTATTAAGGTAGCTAACCAAGCTTTCAACAGTTTCTCGTTATCAATGTCTTTATTCCATGAATAGTCCAGCCAATCAGCGGGCAGTTGACACCGCTGAACGCCACACAAAAAAGACGTGGTCTGGGCCCCGGGACGAGACCGAACCATGCAAACCTTGAATACCTCAAGCTTGCCCCAAAACCATATCATGATCCATGCAATGCGAAAACTTCAATAAAAGAACCAGGAACAAGAGATTAGGCGAGCGATACTTGCCAAGAATCCAACCGTTTGGAAAATGCGATACGCTGGTCGAATCAAACAGAACTGTATGCAGGTCTAGCCTTTTCAAGCATAAGGCCACCAATAGAAAACCTGGAAATCGTGACCCTATTCCTGCGTTTCCATACTTGGCATCACAGAGCAGAAGCGACACAAGGAGAAGTCTGATGTTGCGAGGACGTTAGTTCAGCAAGACCCCGCGGGGATTTCCGAACGCGATTTCGCCGATATATAAAACTCATGAGCCTGATTGGTTTTGATGTGGCCAACCGGGTGGGTAGCAACAGGCTGAAAAGCTGGACATTCCAGCTTTCTAGGTTTCCCCGTGTTTCATTCTTCCGCTCCAAGCACTTGGGTGAGGAATTAGTCTTTTGATGGAAGATGTGGCACTAATCAATAACCTGAAGGCAAATCTGCCAACCGCCATTTCTATATGCCGTTGTTTAAATTGACCGCTTTTCCCACTAGCGGCTCTCGTTTGCTAAGAACTGCCTCGTTGCTCTTTTTTTCAAATCACCCACAAGAGCGTCGAAAAATGAAGGTCTTCAGCAGCTCCATTATCTTCTCTTTTGTGCTCTTGATCTCTCATGGACTCGCTGTGCCCATTGCGGAGCCCGAGCCAGGACCAGAGCCTGGGGGCGAATTGTCTGAACGTGACCCCGGATTTCTCAAAAATCTCTTCCCCCCAGCCCCAAAACAAAATTGCCCTTCTCAGGTCAATCAGTGCTCCACTGGCGAACCGTATTGTTGCAGTACTGACTCCGGAAGTAAGGGTCTTCTTCCATTTTCAAATCGTCACATCTAACATATAATAATAGAGCACACCTGCGTGAAATCTTCGGTCAATTGTCAGCAAAAGGTTATTTGCTGCAATAACAACTTCGGGGTGAGTCTGTCGAAGAAAATCCTGTCTGCTCACCCACTAAATGTGTCTAGTTCCAAATGTGCATCGGTGACATCGACTTTAACATGCCGATCAATATCAACATCAAGCTCTAAGCTCGAGATATACCTTGAGATGGAAAATGCGTTAGCGGGAAGGGTCCATATCCTGCAGCGATATACTCTTAACCCCATCCTTTCATAGCGATTCAGTATTGGTTGAGATTTAGCTTGACGGCTTTAAAATCTTATCAAATGCCTAAACCTGGCGACACATTCCTTTCAAACAGCTTTTGCGGGGTTTCTCTTTTTCTTTTTTAGCAATAATTTTAATGCAACACTCTCAAGCATACACTGCTTGTATTTCATAATCTTCGCCAAATGCTCGCAGAAAAGTAGCGTGGATCTTTCGTAAATCAGATTCGCCTAGAACCGATAACCCATTCTACATTCGCATAATGTCAAAGGAAAGCTCTAGATATGGCATATAAATACCGGCACTGCGAATTGGTCGGGCTTGAATGCATCAACTTACCTTGGTCTGACCGGGCATTGCGGGCTATTCCAATGCCAGAAGCGCACGTTCTACCCATGCTGCATCCTGCGCAGGAACTCGTAATTATGCGTGTCGAAGCTCGGAAATTAAACCATCCATACAGCGCGCTTCACAAGTCAAGGCTACTTCCATGTGCTCAAATTGATCCAAGTTGTAGTTGGCCATTTTGCCACAGGCTAGCTTTGGATTTTTGCCCATTTTGCTCCAGTTTCTCTATCTTCCGAGGTGTCCCTTCCAGTAGCTTGATACTGGAAGCGAGAGGGCAAGGCACTGAAACCGGGCCAGTGGAGCGGGATCATGCGTAGATCGCTCCCGACCGCCAACAACCATAAACTGTTCAGGTTCTGGGCTTTTTAGCGTTGGGCCTCCTGTTTCGTTTGCATTTCAATTTCCAGCTCTCAGCCTTGCCACGCCAAAACGCCAAATGCACGTTAATCGCCAATCATCAGGATGAGTGGCTGCAACTCGCCAGACACGGCTGGACCGTCCCTAAATTGAAGCACTAGTTATCGTTTCCCTTCAGTGTTCCCACATCACACAAAGCTAATGAGAGAGAAGCAAAGGCCGAGCGTCTTCGCGGAAAGTAATGTGTTCTGGTTTCAGAGTGCCTAGCGGGGAAGGAAAGACGTGTTGGGCCACCAAAGGCGAAGCTCAAAATAAGCTTACGCCAAGCATTTTCCTATTCCTCGCTAATTAATGAGTTTTCTCCAACTTCGACTCCAAAAAGGCAATCCATTTTTCAAGGCCAGCACCGGAAGCTTCCGCTGCAGATTTTGCTAGTAGGTAACGAGAGGAAAATGACAAAATTAAGGGTGGACTTGGGCAACGAATAGCCATATTTAGACGAAATATAGGCTTCCAACGTGATGGGGAACTTGTCGGCTTTGAGAATTAACTTTGCATTAAATTGATATAGTTACATACTTAAAATATAATGACAATACGTAATATCGAAAGCTATGCTTGCCGAGACCTTCCAAAATTGTGTTTCACAAAGGAAAAGGTAACCAGGTTGTCATGACAAAGGAAGCGAAGGCGCCATATAAATACCCGAAACCTATAAGTAGTGCCAATTGGATAAGAAACTGGATTACTCCAGTTGAGAAGCAACCCCTTTTCCCTACGCCCCAGTATCATAGATTGGGTAAGCGACAGTAAAAAGTGTGGCAGAGAATGAGTTTTCCCGTGATAAAGAGACGCCTAAGTTATTTTGGTCCCCCGCCAAGGCCTAAAATCATGTCAGCTCGAAGGCAGTAAACATTTCTACTTTCTTCTCCCTTTTTTCATGGGATAGTAATACTCACAAGCTGCATATGCGAGGTACCATGTACGGCTAGCACCACCATCAATCCAACCCATATTAAAGTTTGGCTGAGTGAAAAAGTTCCATGACTCTCCTGGGTCTATAATAGCGAGGTTTGCGTATAGAACGCCCCTCCATCCACCGTCAACGGTTCCTGCGGGCTTGGTTGCATTGGCGGCAAACATCGCGTTCCATTCTTCCCTCACAAAATCTTTTTGTCGCGTATAGGCGGAAGAAGGGAGGAGGGGAAGCATATGTATACTAAGGAGGACGTAGTTAACATATATCCTAGTGGAGAATAAATCTGACACATTCTTACCCCTGAATATACTCCAGATTCGTTCCAAAGTAGGTGGCATGGTCGCATTTATTCTCAAATAGCTTTATGGGGCAGTTAGTAATTGAGAGCTTTCCTCGAAGGGCATTCACTAACAATTCCAGTGACCTTATTTGGAACAAATTCCTTTGGTTGGTTGACATTATTGTTGCGCATCAAAAAATAGTTGTTAAGTGACCTTGAAAGGATTCCCAATATCAAGTTCCCTCGAGCTTCCATGCTAGCATCCCCAACAGTTTTACCCCACATCTTGAGTGCGTACGCAAACATGGTATCCTCCGATGTAGATTCCTGATCCTTGCCATCGATTGATGCAAATAGTCCTTTAGCCCATGAGTGTCCGTTGTACCAATCGAAGCTCCTCGAAAAGGGAAAGATATCATCGGAGACGGGATTTGACGCATCGCGCACTAACATATTTACCCAGGCTTTATTCGCAGCCAGCCACGATTGATCAAGTCTTCCTATAACTGCAGCTGTCAAAATGAAATATCCATAATGGAAATGGTGGTCGTTGTAGAGCGTGTTCCCAAAATCGAGGTATATGTCCCCTGTGGTATATGCGCCAGAAGAAACAACACCCTTCCACACGGTATCATAGACAAGAGGGTGTTTTTGCTTATTTTCCACAAATCTTGCAAAGGATTCCTTCAGGTTCTTCAGCGCTCCTGATGCAAGGTTGGGGTCTTGTAACAATTCGTGTACGGTATATACTGCTCCAGCGAACTTCCCCAAACCTTTCCCACTAAAGTACATGCTATCCAAATTTGTCTGAGAATTCATGTCCTGGGACAACTCAGATGGAGCAACAGTTTTAATTGCCTGTTTTGCAGCTGGTGACAACGAAGGTTTCCCGGACATTCCTGGCTGCCAGGGCTCGAAACCCATATTGATAGGCAAGTTCGGCTCCACCATAGTCCATGAATCGCCGACGCATGCTGTAGCCAGACCTTTGGTGGTTGTCTGTAGCCTAAGATCAGTTCTGCGTTGTTTCGAGGCCGCATCGAATGATTCAACATGGTGGGGCAGCGCAAACATCAACAACGGTGTACTTTTCGTATCTTTTCCGGCTTTGGCCCAAGAAAAGCGATAAGTTCCCTTAGCCCCAGAGACGGACCCCGATATACTCGTTGCTATTGGGTAGACCCCCGCAGATCGATCGTAAAGACTCTCCCCGTTCCCAGGGTTCTTAGCAACTTGAATCACACCACTAAAGCCTCTTGGGCCCCGGAGTGTATTGTTTGAAACAAGTTCCAGTTTTGGGTCGGCACCATTTGCCGGGCTGACGTATAGAAGCCAATTTGTACTGTTTTCCAGTGTGACTTTATACTTGAAAATACCGTTTTTGGGGCCAGTCGCAGGATTTACTTGCCTGAAAGATACCTGTGATTGAATAAGGGGTTGTAGATTGTCGTATATGCCGGTCACGAATCCCATTCCTTGAACCAGTGGAAATGATATACTCGCGTTTGAGCCTTGCTGGGGTCTTAGGAAGACGTTTGCGGAGAAGGCTTGCGGGTTTGACACGCTTAAGACAGTTGAATCTCCGAGTTCTTGGGCCGATAAAATAATTGATTGAATCCCAACGGGGTTAATGTAGTACCTAGCGGGATTCCCGGGAATGGTGTTGCTTCGTTCGCCAAATACCCTCTGATTGGCATCGACATGTGAAATAGCCAAACCGAAGCTCTTCGTGGGATCTATGCCTTTGGACCATCCAACAGAATAAGGTTGTGTGTACGAATAATTGTTCTGGCCATCTAGAAAAAAATTGGTATAGAATTTGTTGGTCGATACGGGCCCAGGTGCATTGACCTAATATCATATCAGTAAGGTGTTTCCAAGGTAGTAACTTAAAAAACTTACAATATGATCCTTACGGACGGGGTGATCACCCCTTTTAGGGATATTGTTAGGGATTGAATCTTTTGAAACGGGTACGAAAACGTTTTGTGACGCCGTGTCAGAATCCATTGTAGGCGAAGCGGGGATTAATGTAGTTGCGGCTGATGACGTATAGCGTGCTGAGGAAGAACCTGTAACAGGACTGCTGCTCAAAGAACTATTGAAGGTCCTGCTTATGCTTTGAATTCTGCTTGCAACACCGGTAGCTAGCCTAGTCGATTTTGGTGGGTGTCGATATTGCGTGGTTGTTTGAGTTGTTTTGCTTCCGTTTGGAGTGGATGGGCTTAGACTTGGAATATTCAATTTTGCGCTTTCAGAAGAGAGGTCAAACTGGATCTGGGCTGGCTGATTCCAATTTTGAATAATCGGTATCGAAGAAGAAACAACGTTTGAGCGACTAGTTTGCGATACTTGCAGGTCAAGCGGCTGCCGAGTTTGTCAATATTTAATCAATCTTCCAAGAATAGCATCAAGATAATCGCGTAGCCTTACCTCCAGAGTCTCCGTATCTGCCTCTGAAAGATAATCTGCGCGGTTCTCCACTTGTTGTAAACGGAAAGAGTCTATTAACGGGTCTCCGTTTGCAGTAGTATCAAAGTCCAGGAATAAAGGACGAGATTGCACGCTAACAAATATCCCCAGTGACATTAGCATAGCCTCTATGAGCCATAATCTTACAGCTTGAACCATTTTTTCCACGACCCAAGCCCAGATATATGCCGCCAGATAGCGAGCAAAAGACACATTTAATCTGACCAGAATATGGGGAGACAGGATAAAACAAAGGAATAACACCGTAAAGAAATGGTGTATCAAGTATGCTGCCAAAGTGGCTTTCTCCAAGATGGGAGAAGATGGTAATGCTTGCTTTAAAAAGAGCGCAAACGATGCGAAGCCACGTCAACACCCCGATATGGGAGGTGCAGAGGCTGCCCTGACATTGGCAGCAGACGGAAATTCGCAAGACGCGGGGAAGCAGCACATGCCATTTCATCACGTTTTGCGTGGTGGACAGATAAATCGATATCGAGAAAGGGGACAAATGACAGGAGAAATGCATTCCTTTAGAAACTGAAAAGTGTAAAGGCAGATAGATGCAGAGAAGCTCAACAGGATGGGGGAGGAAAGAGGCTTCACTGGGAGCACAAGAATCCAGATGAACAGTGCTAGTATTCCTACGCATGAACAAAGGCCATTGAGAATCGACGATGCTTACCTCTCTAGGCTATATGTTATCAACTTCTGACCTTGTGATGGGCTCGAAGTCGTGACACTTTTGTTTGCGAGTTGGGAAGATCTTCAGCTCAGATGCTGGGTCTCTCAAATATATATTTGCCAGTTTTTCGAATGTGTGCTATGAATGGCTGGCTAGGATGCCATGTAGCATTGCCACATGAAAAGAGTCCAAACACCGCGTGTCAATAGAGTAGACTGTCACCATGGGCAATCGGCTGACGGCTCACATTCATCCAATGTCAAGTGGGCAAGATGATAGATGATGTTGGTTCGTCCTGGCTGATACCTGAAATCACCTTGGCTGTGAGGTCCCCACATCCTTGGCCCACAGGTAATATCGCCTTTGGGGCTCTATTCATCATCCAAAACAAGGGAGTTGCTAGGATTCCCAGCAACCAAATGGGGAGAGTTCGATACTAAGCTAGTCATCGGATAGTTCCAATGATACGTACGTACTTTGAGTCCCAAGGATGCAGCCTCGAATGCAGATGATCACCAGTTTTGCGGATGTTGCGATTCTGGATCTGCTTTGACCATCTGCACGTGATCCACGGGTTGATCTGATCGACAACAGCCGCTCTTTGGCTTGGATGAGAATCGACCTCGAACCATCCACTTCACACAAGTGGATTCATACAAAGTACATGGATGGAAGGATGGAATGTATCATCTGATGTCATCATATTCTGGCTAGGCCTTTCTACACAATGGCATGTTTGGCTTCTAGCCACAAAGAAGAGAGATATTCACTCCCACTGGCTAATATCACTCGCTCTTGTCATCTGCAGCTGGGCCATTTTCAAACCTAGAACCCGTTCGACATGGAGAGGGGCGTTCGCTCAGCTTGACGACCTAAGGCTTCCCAAACTTCCATAGCCTTTCGACAAAGCAGGTGATGACTTTTCCCAACAAAAAGAAAACCCCGACAAAGCATGCATTACATATGAGGCCTTTGGATTGGCTTAATAACGCCTTGTTTCACCAGTAAGCGAGGCTTAGTGCTATCTTGGAAAACCTCCTTGGTAGTCCATTCTGGACCGATCGGCAGCCGGAGAGACCGCTCGTATTGCTGCCTTGACTCGAAAGGGTGAGGTAGCTGAGAGGCTAGATATTTGGTATTCTTCGAAGAATTAGTACAAAGAGTCGGATATCATTAAAAAACAAAGGACATACCTTTCTGATACGCTTTTCATTGATTATCACTCGGTCCAACTTTGCATCCTTTCTATAAGCCGGCTTTATTCCCTCAACTGTTTTGAAACTTCGTTGGGCTTTGGCCTCCTTCTTCTCTTTTTTGGTCAGGCCTGAACCCGTCCAAGCACCCCATCCAGGTAGAGTATCTTCCACCACTTGATCACCCTCGTCCTCGATAGTATCAAGCTTCTCCTTTGTGAAGGCCTCCAATACCTCGTCGCCAGCAAAGGCTCTCCTGACGAGTTCTTCGTTTTGGAGTAACACCGGAACGTGTGAATCTTCGTCATCAGATGCATCGTTCTCGATATGGTCAACAGTCTGACATTGCTGGCCAACGGATTTTCCTTTGGAAGCAGCCTTCTCTACTTTATCCTTTGCCTTAGCCGAGCCGGAATTATCGATAAGCATAATCTCCATGTTTCCATCTATGCCTCCTTTCGCCTTTCGCGATCGTTTGGTTTTTTCTGAAAGCCAAGGGTTTATATCTGCATCTTTAGTTGTAGTCCTTGCCACCATTTGGTGACTATTGCGTAGAGATGAAGGCTGCGTCGGTCGTTTGGACTTATTGTCCACTTGGTGATTAACGCGGATATCAATTTCATCCTCAACTTCAGGCATATTCGAACCTTCATTGTCAGAGCCAGGCTCTTCAAATTCTTGCCGCGAAGCCGTCGGCTTCACTTTGTTAGAGGAATTTTCATCACTTTTGCCGAAACGCCGACGGCCCCCTGCTTCATGTTCAACCTCCGATGCTGACTCTTCACCAGCAAGCTGGCGATTAAGCCTCCTGATTTCAGCCTCGTTGGCTACTTTTCGGGAAGCTTCGGCATTTTGCATGAACTTCATAGAAAGTAACCTAGTATAAGGTCCGCTGAGTTCCTCTTCTGCTATATCTTGTCTTTCCAGTTTTCCTAATTTTCGCTTGAGCCTACGTGTCTCATCTTCTGTCCCAGTCTCATTATCAAACGGATCAATGTCATCTTCATCCGAGTCTGAACTCGATGAGCCTGAGTCATCTTCATTCTCGATCCGTTTCCCTTCTATTCTTCTTTGTAATTCTTCTTTCTTTCTCGCCTGTTCAGCAATGCCAGCACGTGCGTCCTCATCCCAAGCTGCACGGCCTGTTTGTCTCACATTCTTCGCCCACTTGCTGTCCCGATGCTTGGTACCCATTCTCATCTCAGCTCTCAGGCGATCAGTTCGTTCCCGGTCCTCTTCATCCATATCTATTCCAGCCGCTGCTAAAGCTTCCCTTTCGCGTTGCTCTAATCTCTCTCGCTCCTTTCGATGAACTCGCCGGTAGGATTTACTTTTGATCTTCTTAATGCGTTTTGCACGTACTTCTTCTCTGAAAAGTAGTTCACGCGCTCTCCGAAGCTCGTTTCGGCGTGCCTGTAGTTCTTCGATAGAAAGCTTGTTTGCTTGTAATTCTTCACACTCTTGGATACGGTCTTCCGCATCCTTGCCATTCGTATTGGCCAGGCCACTTTCCGCCAGAATATTTTGAATCATACATTCGAGATCGGTCCTCGGTTTCGAATCTGTTATCTTCGCGTCTTGCGTAGAGGCGATTTCTGGAAGCGGAAACGATAAATGTTCTGCACGACGATTCGCTTTAACAGTATCAATCCATCTATCCAAGGTCTCCTTGCTCTTTTGATAGGCGGCAGCTCGGTCAAGCCGGTCCTGCTCGCGTTTAGAAAGAGGAACGTCCACTTTTCCAGGAATTCCGCCGCTTTTACTTTTCTTTTCAGCCACACCTGAGTGAAGGTGTTTCAAAGAGCCCTTCATACGAGGATCAGATATCGTAGGTAACAAATCGGCAACGGTAAGCTTTCGGCTTGATATTAAACCAAACTCTGTTGGTTCACTGCCTTGCAGCGTGATCGAATGGCCTTGATGGGGTTTCTTTTCGTCTGTATTGTCTGACTTTAGAGTATTAACGAATCTTTGGAGCTTTGAGAGGCCGCGTGTTTCGGTAGCGTCGTCGTCTTCAGAGACAGACAATTCACATTCATCGTCAAGCTCATCTTCGCTCTCTGTACCTGTAGCAGATTCATCTTCGCTCTCTATACTTTCGCGCTCGTTTATTGCGCGCCCTTTCGAAGCAACTTTCTGTTTCTCCTCTTCTGACTCCTCAGCGTTCATATCCCATGCTGCGGCTAAATCCACCGCGTCTTCCCCGAGATCACCATCCGACTCGCTCTCAGACAAGTCAATACTGTGATTGCTCCGTATCGGTTTGGCGGGCGTCTTTGAACCTTTCCTCGTCGAACTAGCACGAAATGTAAAGCCTTCGAATCTCTCATCGTCGCTCGATCCGAAAGCGTTATCGCTGTCGATCTCACTATCATCTCCACTATCCACTTGGCCTATTTTCCACTCATTGCCATCGCTGTCACTTCCTCTATCTTCGCTAAGGTCTGATTCCTCTGTTCTTCGTCGCTTTGAAGGAAATTCGTCGCCACTGACTTCCTGATTAAGTCCCCGCTTGTGCCTAGAATCATAGTCATCTTCATCGCCTAGCCGATTTCGTCTCACACCGAGCTTCTGGGGATAGTCGCTCTCCGCGATAGCCAATGCATCGAGGCCCTTTCCCAGTTTGCGTTTTGCACTGCCGGGTTTAAACTTCGCGGTGTCATTTTTGAGATTATTGAGAATGTTCGATCGTCTGCCCGGCATAGCTCAAGATGCGTTATCATAGCCTTCAAAAAAACGGCAGAAATTGCAGATTGACAGTCGCGGTGTAAAAATCTCGAGGACAATTTTTTTAAACGGGTGAATGCTTGTGGAGCTTGACTTGCTCCCTGCAGATTGGCGATCTCGATGGCTGATTGGCCGAAAGTTAATCCGCAAAAAGTTCCTGAACGTTACGCTTGAAATCCTATTTTGATTCACGCCCGTCATTTCGAATCAGTCGCCTGGAACCATCCTCCTATCTACCAGGCCGAACCTTAGATTTTCAATGTGGAAATTTTGACGCCTTTCTTATAATCATGTTTAAGCCCACTCAATGCCTACAGGCGCGCCTGCGCCTAACTACCAAACAAGTCGGCCCGGGTTATTACAAGGGTAACCGGACGGGCTCCATGGGGTTCTTCGGACGGAAGAAGGGCAGATACGTGATTGACTGGACGAAAGTGCGAACATACGTTGTGCCCGAAGGCTTGTCGGAATTCAAGGTTGGTGCATGGTTGATGCTGTTTGAACTTTTGCACGGGCTGCTCAGTCTAATGCTTCTCATTGCAGCTTACGCCTTTTGTGACCCGACGCATGGAGCCAACACGCAGCTTGTTCACAAAGAGAATCCAATTGCCTAGTGGCAGAGAAATAGACGCCCAAAGAGCCTACAATGGGAAAGATTTCCTACAGGAGTGGGTGGAAGAGAATGAGGAGGAGGTATCTGAGCTCAAGCGCCGTGAAGAGGAGCTCAACCAGCAATCAGAAGCCGAGAAGGGGAAGTGAACGGACATTGTTTCGGACATATCTTTCTTGTTCGTCGTGACAGGGCGCACCCACAGTTCATCAAATGTTCGTTAGGAACATCGGTACTCGACGCCCACCTCCGATACCGACAACACTTCCTTTAACTTCACTTGTACAATAAAAATGGTCGTTGAGTGCATATGGCGAACATTAGCGTTTGTGGATATATTATGGGTTAAGGTTAAGGCGCTTTATCAAGGGATAGAAATTTTAGTCAATGAAGGAGTGTGCTCGGCTCACACAAACAGGGCGTTCAAATGCTACGTTTTTCCTTTTTTTATCTTCATAATGAAACCCTCCGTGGACACGTATTTCCAGCCTACCGATTAACCCAGACCTAATATGTGGGTTTTGCCGGACTAGTCCAGCAGGGCTTCATTGCGCGGAACTTGTGGCGAGCTCAGTGGGCGCTGAAGGGGCAAGCCCTATCGTCATCGTAAATCCAGACACTCTCCATCAGTTCCCTAGAAACACCAGCTCCAACTTCACCATGCTGCCTTGATAAACCTAAAGTATGTTGTGATATGCACTAAGCCAATACGCTAACAAATGGAAGTATCATAGAAGGGCTGAAACTGATGCTGTTAGTCCTGACCTTAGGTTAGTTATAACGCTCGCGTTCACACCACCAGTTCGACATGTTCCAGTCATTTACTGGCAGCTCTCGCCGGCCGCGACAAGTAAACCTATCGAGTCGGTCTTCGGTGAACCCATTTGCAGCACATCCTTCATCAAAAAGACATCCTCCTTCCGCTCATGGACCCCAGGCCACGCTCGCTATCGCGCAACAAGAGCGACTTCGACGACAGCTGGACAGAGATCGGTTAAACGCTACTCGAACAATCCAACGCACATGGAGAGGACACATAGGTCGGACCGCTACTCGTGGCACATGGAGAACCGCGTGGGACAAGTATGAGTGTGAGAGAAACCCAAGCTACACTCCGCCTGATGGTGTTTTGGGCAAATGGACGAGCGGGCCTCCGATGCAATACTCCACAGCCTCCGACAGTGTCAGGCAGCTTAAAATTCTCCTGGCTTTCCTTGATACTAGTGATCGGGGTGATGCTGCGCGGCTGGGTTACTTTGCTCAGGCATTCCAGAAAACCGTGGAAGAGATGTCCTCCCCTCTCGTTGAAGGAGAATGGACAGTTCTATTATCTCGACTGGCAACGACTACCCTTCGCGTCATATCAGCCACTCGACTTATGTCTCCTGCATTTGTTGTAGATGACATGCTCCGCCTGCTGATATTTCTTACGAAGCTCGTTCCAAGGCCCATGGCGCACAAGGCTCGCGAGTACTTCCAGGTTATGGCAACTTTAACTACAGGTCCTCGCGCAAGATCCGGAGATACTAATACGACGATAAACCTCGTTGTTCAAGCTGTTGTTTCAATTCTACAACCTATAACCTCTGACACTCTGGAAGCTTATGAATGGTTTGCCCGGATCTATCTAACAATTTCTTTCCTTGGCGACCATCTAGGTTCGTTAACTGAACTTGCGTCAGGAGTAAATTACAAACTCCTGGCGTCCATCCTGGGCTCTGATATACTCCAACCTCAGCATTTCCCTGGCTCAAACGATGCTGTTGGTGGAATTTGGCTCCTTTCGCATTTTATCTTCTTCCATAGACAGGCATTAGGATCAACATTTGCAAACCAGGCCCCTGAAATACTGTTTGTGAAAGCTGTTTCTTCTCTACTGAGCTCCGTAGCTGCAGAAGTTTCTCAAAGAATTGATGTGGAAGAAGCGGACGTGCGCAAAGGATATAGCCCACTTCCACCCTTTGTGCGAAATGAGCTTCTTAGCCTTGTCAATCAAAACAGCATCACCCAACTTTTGTCCGGTGCTGGAGTTGGTAGGACGCCTGGAATGAACGCCCGGGAAGAAGATGAAGCAAAGAGCCTGGCTACTTATGCATTGACACTCCTGAGGATCTTCCCTCGTCGAGGGGATGAGATTAGGATGTGGTTATACTTGGGTTCCGCATCCGCTGCGGAACAAGGAAGCTCCATCGCTTCTAGAATGCCAGCTATCAAGTATTTCTGGAATGCCACTAGATTAACTAAGGTTTACCGCACCGTGGTGGAATTCTCCCACGATACTTTAGGCGTGCTAAAAACTTCCTCCCCAAACAAACGAGTAACAAGCGGCCATCCGAATACAACTTTGTCGGGGTATGAACAGGAATGGACCATCATTCTTCTATTTCTTGAACTGTACACATTCTTGTTAAAAGTTTTGGATGACGAAGAATTTTTCTCGGGCGGATCATCTGATGGCTTTACCTCAAAAGGAACAACATCATGGACTAAGGAGAGCACGTTATCACTTGCAGAAGTCAAAGATTTAACTATATTCATGAAAAACCTTGCATTTACCCTGTACTGGAATGCAGCCGACCTGGCATCTGATGAGGTTGAATCGGAACATGTTGGGATACGCGATTATTTCAATGTCAATGCCTCTAACATTGTACCAGCACCTAAGGCCTCGATCTTGAAGCCGAAGAACCTAGAGCTCGGGGGAGTGACATCGATACCTCTCGAATACTTCAAAGGTTTAGTAACTGGGCTTCTGAGAATGGTCCATGAGAGAGAGTAAGCTCCTTCCTGTCGTTAAATTTCGATTGAATTTGGCTACTAACTTCCAATTAGTTCGCGCCGAAAGTTCCTACCTGATGGCCATTGGCTAATGACAGACCGGTTTGATATGGAAGGGTTCATTTCTACAGTGGTAGCGGAGGAAGAGAATAGGCATCAACTGCAAGACGATGAGGAATCTGACCTGGAGGATGAAGGTCTAGAGGCCGATGACCTTACCCATTCCCTTGGGTTAGTGGGCACTGGTCGAGCACAACAGGTTCGTCGGGCAGAACTGCTCAGGAAGAGACAACAACTCGCAACGCGTAAGAAAGAGCTGGAAGCGGTAGCTCCTCGACTAGAAATTTTACGCAATATGCCGTTCTTCATACCCTTTACTACCCGGGTACAAATTTTCCGGGAGTTTATTTACAGAGATCAGATACGACGGCGGAAAGGATACGTCGATCCTGACGCGTGGCGTGTGTCTGTGGCTCAAAACTCGATGTACCTCAACAGGGATGGGCGACCCATGGCACAGGATATCCTAGCCAAACATCATGCTAACATACGACGAGAAAACCTCTTTGAGGATGCTTACGAGCAGTTTTATCCGTTGGGAGTAGGCCTAAAGGAGCCCATACAAATTACTTTTATCGATAAGTTTGATACGGTCGAAGCAGGTATTGATGGCGGAGGGGTGACAAAAGAATTCCTGACTAGCATCATCAATGATGCGTTTGACCCTTCTAGCATTTTAAGCTTCTTCTCAGAGAATGACCAGCATTTATTGTACCCCAATCCCACGGCTGTGGAGCAGCGAAGAGCGTTACTTCGGCAAGCCGGAGTACTAGAGAGAAGCGCAGAATGGAACCTACAGATCCGAGAACTGTTGAAACACTATGAGTTCCTTGGGCGGATAATTGGAAAATGTCTATATGAAGGCATCTTGGTTGATGTCAATTTCGCTGGATTCTTCCTCTTGAAATGGGCATTAACTGGGGGCTCGAGCTCTGCTTCCAAGGAATCAGCTTATCGTGCTAATATTAATGATATTCGGGATCTGGATGAGAGCTTATACCAAGGTTTGGTAAGTCTTCAATCTGTGGCCCGGGCCTCCACTAACTTGCCGTGTTTACTGATTTTTATATGTAGTTACAACTTAAGAACTACCCTGGCAACGTGGAGGATTTCTCGCTAAATTTTACCGTCACCGATACGATTACAATTCCCGGCACCGCCGGCCCTGATGATCCAGAGAAAACACAAACAGTCACGAGGGAGCTAAAACCAGACGGGTCTAATATCACAGTCACAAACCAGAACCGGCTTGTATACATTTCATACATTGCACGCCATCGACTTCAAGCGCAGCCCTTTTTGCAGACAAATGCATTCCTACAAGGTGTTGGCCAAATAATTCAGCCCTCTTGGCTTTCCATGTTTAACCAGGGCGAACTCCAGAGACTCGTCGGTGGCGATTCAGGGGAGATCGACGTTGCAGACTTGAGACGCAACACAGTGTACGGCGGCGTATATACCCTTGGCGATGACATGGAAGAACACTTGACGGTGAAATTATTCTGGCAAGTTATGGAGTCATTATCCAATACGGATCGACAGAAAGTTTTAAAATTTGTCACGTCGACACCTCGTGCACCGCTTCTAGGATTCAGCCATTTGATTCCGCGATTTAGTATCCGAGATTCAAGCTCCGACGAGGAGCGTCTGCCCAGCACAAGTACCTGTGCGAATCTATTGAAGCTGCCGCGTTATACGAACGCAAAGACCCTCCAAAAGAAACTCATGTACGCCGTCAACTCTGGCGCAGGGTTTGATCTCAGTTAAAGAAATAGCAAAGTGTCAGTTTTGTCGGTCCTGTTCATTCTGCTTTCGTTTGATGTTTGCTCCTCTTGGAAGGTGACCCGAAAGGAGAAGATTATACAATTCGGTCCATTTATGGAAGCATAGGCACTGGCGTTCGGTTTGGTCGAGGATTGTAGATAGCTAATAGTACTTTGCTACGTTTCGGCAAGGCACGACACGACCCCTAAAGAACGAGGATGTGGACTAGTGATGTATTCATGTACGGGCTAAATAAACCGGGTTAAGAACAAGAGGATATTTCAAAAGTATCTATTTCAGACTGGACGTGCGGGAAGGTCGAGAGAGAGGTGACAAGAGCCGTTATTTAGATTCGCCTCCTATAGCTATAGCAAAAGTACATACACTGAATCCAACGCAAGTCTGGTAGGATCCAAAGGAAATCACCGTTCAAAAGGCTGGGGATTCGAGCCACCGTGAAGACAAAAGTCAGAAAATTTCGAAATGTCAATCCACGGCTGCCAAATTAGGCTTAGCGCGATATCACAGATTTTCCATTTCAGTTTTTGGCAAAAAAAGTTGCAGCTCTCTCTCTCTCTCTCCCTCTCACAACCATCCACCTCCCCGTCGAAAAGACTGCCCTTTTTTTTTCTTCGCTTAGACCGATCCTGGAACTGCTCAGGCCACGTTGAAAAATTGTTCTTTTCGATTGTTGTTTCCTGCCCCCTTCCCCTTCCTGAAAATTACTCGTAACTTCTCAAAAAAAGACCTACCTCTCTTCGAGGTTTTCGTGTAGGTTCCCCGTTCTAGCGCTTCTTTGTGGCATATCAAATCTCCCACCTCCCCTGTTATTCCACCTACAACTAACTCCATTTCTCCTCCCACACGACTAGAGCAAAGGAATCATCTTGCTTTTCGTAAGGTTTGGAAAGCAGTCATCCACTTACTGAAGATCTGTTTTGTTTCCTTTGGGAGGTTTGTTGATCATTTTCAATCTCACATGACAAGTACCAGCGCACAAACACATCAAGCACTATTGAAACCCTTTTTTTTCCCTTTTGATTTTCAATCGATAGCTAGAGTATGCTAATGCTTATGCTTCCCTAGATTTTAAGAAAATAAAAAAAGCCAAAATGTCTGCAGAGACCGCTACCAACCCTCCGGTTGACACAACTCCAGTCACTGCGCCTGAGTCTGGAGCAAATGGCACCAACGCCAATACCGCCGCCGATGGAACCGCCGGCGAGGCCAGCCAGACCACTCCTACTACCCCGACGACTCAACCCCACTCAGCGTCTCTCTATGTGGGTGAGCTAGATCCCTCAGTTACTGAGGCCATGCTTTTCGAACTCTTCTCCTCCATTGGCCAAGTTGCCTCCATCCGTGTCTGCCGTGATGCCGTTACCAGAAGATCATTAGGTTATGCGTACGTCAACTATAACAACACTGCCGATGGCGAGCGTGCTTTGGAGGATCTCAACTACACTTTGATTAAGGGTCGCCCTTGCCGTATCATGTGGTCTCAGCGTGATCCAGCTCTCCGCAAAACTGGTCAAGGGAATGTCTTCATCAAAAACCTGGATACTGCTATCGATAACAAGGCTCTTCACGACACATTCGCTGCTTTCGGTAACATTCTTAGTTGCAAGGTCGCACAGGACGAATTCGGAAACTCCAAGGGGTACGGCTTTGTTCACTATGAGACTGCTGAGGCTGCCCAGAATGCTATCAAGCATGTCAATGGCATGCTGTTAAACGACAAGAAAGTGTTTGTCGGCCACCATATCGCCAAGAAAGATCGCCAGAGCAAATTCGAGGAGATGAAGGCAAACTACACCAATGTCTACGTGAAAAATATTGAACCGGAGACCACAGACGAGGAATTCCGTGAGCTGTTTGAGAAGTACGGGGAGATCACCTCCGCTACCATCACCCGCGATTCGGAATCTGGTAAGAGCCGTGGTTTCGGTTTCGTTAACTTCACTAGCCACGATAGTGCTGCATCCGCCGTTGAAAACTTGAATGACAAGGACTTCAAAGGTCAGAAGCTCTATGTAGGACGTGCCCAGAAGAAGCACGAGCGTGAGGAGGAGCTTCGTAAACAATATGAAGCTGCGCGCATTGAGAAGGCTTCTAAATACCAGGGGGTTAACCTTTATATCAAGAACTTGACGGATGATATTGACGACGAAAAGTTGAGAGATCTTTTTAGCAACTATGGCACCATTACTTCCGCAAAGGTCATGCGTGACACATTCGCTCCGGAATCGCCATCCGATTCGGAGAAGGAAGGAAAGACAGAGGACAATGACGCTGAAGCCAAGGAGGAGCCCAAGGATGAGGCTGATGACCAGGCCGAGAAGAAGGATGCCAAGGAAATTAAGTCGGAATCTAAAAAATCAGAGAAGAAACATCTTGGAAAGAGCAAGGGCTTTGGGTTTGTGTGTTTCAGCAGCCCTGATGAGGCTTCCAAGGCTGTCACAGAGATGAACCAGCGCATGGTTAACGGCAAGCCTCTATATGTCGCATTGGCTCAACGCAAAGATGTTCGAAGAAGCCAGGTGAGATTTTAAGTCCTACAGTACCTTCATCCGGTCATGTCGTGGGCAAGCGTACTAACGTTCTGACGCAGCTCGAGGCTAGTATTCAAGCTCGTAACACAATTAGACAACAACAAGCTGCTGCTGCTGCAGGAATGTCACAGCCAGTAAGTCCCCATTGATACGTGCCTCGTTGAAATTCACAAGGTTTCTAAGTGTCATGTCAGTTCATGCAACCCGCAGTGTTTTATGGCCCCGGCCAGCAGAACTTCCTTCCAAATCAGCGTGGCGGCATGCCATTCCAGCAACCTGGCATGGTAATTCCGGGAATGCCTGGTGGCCGACATGGCCAATTTGGTGGATTCCCCGGTCAACAAGGCGGCCGTGGCATCAACCCCAACCAGCAATTGCCTCCCAACGCTTACGGCCTGGGAGCCCAAGGCCTGCCGATTAGTATGCAGGGTGCTGGAATTCCAAACGGTCTTAACTATCCTCAAATGACACAAGTGCAGGCTCCATTCAACAGAGGCCGCGGTCAAGGTCCCGCTGTGCAAGGTATGCCACCAAGTGTTCAAGGAATGGGACCCGGTGGTCAGTATGGACGTGGAATGCCAATGCAGCAAGGCATGGGACGTCCTGGGCAAGCCGGCCGTGGACAAGGAGGTCCAGCTCAAGCAACGGGTCAACGTGATGATACTGCCGGCCCAAGCGGTATTACTCTCCCAATGCTAAACGCTGCCCCACCTGCTCAGCAGAAGCAAATGCTTGGTGAAGCTATCTATCCAAAGATCCATGCGCAACAGCCTGAGCTCGCTGGCAAGATCACTGGTATGCTGCTAGAGATGGACAACGCTGAATTGCTTGCCTTGTAAGTTCACTTTTTTTTCAATTTCTCACCTTAAAGCCATGAAACTTACATGGTTGTTTAGGGTCGATGACGATGTTGCTCTCAAAGCCAAGGTTGACGAAGCTCTGACCGTCTATGACGAATACGTAAAGAACAAGGGACCAGATAACCCCGAAATTCCAGCTGATGCAATGAAACCGAAGGATGCAAGTCAAGAGACTGCGGAAGAAACGAAGTCTTAGATGGGAATCCCTCGAACGGAATGAATGACTTGTTTTACTCGGGATTTTCTTTTTTTTTCTCTCTTTGATATGACGTGCTTTATGATTACTTCCCATGTGTGATTTATCCTTTTGCCTTTTTTAAAGCCTCATATGTTCTTATGTTAATGTCTTGCTCTGATATTCTACTGTCTCGGAGCTTCATGTTAAGGACGGCGTTCTTAATGGATATCCATGAGGTCTTCCGTCTCTTGGTGCAAAGATACCATCCTCCCTCCCGTACTTCTTTCTACCTCACTTCTTCGCATCCCTTTCTTTCGACCTGCGCAAGTCACTTTCCTATTTCTCGTGCGCTACCATACGACATCAGGATTCAAAGGCATAATTTCTATCTTTTCCACTTTAGGACGGAAGGGAAGGCAAAAGTTCTTTGGGCAGGATGGTTTTTTTTTCCTCTTATTTTGTCTCTTTTGCTTGATACATGTCAGTGTTGAAAGTAATTAACAGATTGCTACTTCAGTTCTACTTCTACTTTTCAATTCAGAAGTATCAACCCGTGAGACCGTGTACCATACGTTATGTGGCTTTTTGTTTCTACTCACTTTGCCGTGGGTCAATGAGGGAATAAAGACAGAGCAAACCGTTTAGGACAATTAGGTGAATTAAAAATAAAACTATACAATATTCCAGATTTCGTATATATTCCTCTTCCTCTCTATTTAATCAAAGTAGAGTGGTTGCTTTGAGTGCGACTCAGGCACTTCGATTCGTTCGGCTTTACATTCCTGGATAACGGAACGAGCCTCGGTGGAGAGAATGATTGATAACCCAGGAGTCATTAAAACCCGGAACATGAAGAGGTGTAGCTAACGAACCACCGTTGATGTTTAAAATAATGTCATTCCTACACATCCAGTTGTGTTCTCTCAGCATCGCATCCAAAAAAGAGCCTAGTTATTGCACTAGTCAACAAGACAATCCGCTTGTGATCTATCTTAAACTGGTCAAATTCTAGTAAAAAGTTATTAGAAGCATAATGAGTTTCAAATGCTTCCAGGCGGGCCATGCCGATAGCAGCAAGATGGGAGTCTATGGTACTTTGCCAGTTAAAGGCATGGTATATGGAAGAGGTCAGCTCATTGCCCTTTGTGTCATATCAACAATTCCTTCATGTTGATTACATCCAAGGATGCACCAAACAACTACCCCAGGTCCTTTCTGAACTTGGTGTTGTAAGCGCATTCATCGTCACTGGGAATTCACTTCGCCAAAAGACACCCGTCGTTGGGGATGTAGAGAAAGTACTAGGACCTGCGCATATAGGGACATACAGCGGAGTGAGGCAGCACGCGTGGGTTGATTTCATACCTGATATTATTACTTTCCACCTCGACTTGCTAATACGTGAGGTATAGGCCCATTCGCGATCCAGACCGCATTGTCACAAGTCAGAGAATCCAACGCGGACGTTCTAATATCTATTGGCGGAGGATCGCCTATCGACTCTGCAAAAGCTGTTGCGTATCATCTTTACAAACAAACAGGGAGATGGATACCTCACATCGCCATCCCAACGACTCTAAGCGTGGCAGAGACAACCCAGGTCGCTGGATTTACAAGTGAAGGGGGCGTGAAGATTGCTCTTGCCGACCCGGCGCTTGTGCCGAAAGGTAATCAATCGTATAATTGCTTCCTACTTGAGTTTTCGCAGACATTGGTCTATGTATGAGTGCTAACCCAGACGTTATCCAGTTGTTATGTATGACGGAGATCTCGCCCTCTATACTCCACTGAGATTATGGTTGAGTTCTGGCGTAAGCTAATAAACGAGCACCGTCCTACCGCTAATCGGCAAACATCTAATCACTCACCATAGATTCGAGCAGTCGACCACGCCGTGGAGCTCCAGTACCACCCTCAGGCTCCTGAAGTTTCGACGAAGCGCCTATGCCGGGATGCACTCCGCGAACTATTTACGCTCCTTCCTTGCTGCTGCCAAAACCCCGAAGACGCAGATGTTAGACAAAGCCTCCAGCTGGCATCATATTCAGCTCTATTCCCGTTCACCTTTCTCGGTGGGATCGGGCTAAGCCACACTATTGGGCATGTTATCGGCGCAACCTATGGGATTCCACATGGTATCACGTCTTGTATCACGCTTGCTCCGACCGTTCACTTCAAGGCAGACAGAAAGCCGGATGATGCAAAGCAGATCGCCAGGATCTTGCCATTTATTGGCAGCCAGGGAACGGGGAACTGGAAGAGAGATGCCCATCTGGTTGGGGATGCGATTACCGAATTGGTTGGGAAATTGGGGCTGACTTCGAAATTAACGAAGGTAAATGACCGGTTAATATTCTCCAGATGGTGGGTTTCACGGTGCTTACATCGTTATAGTATAATGTGAAGCCAGAAGAAGAAGATATCATTACTAGTCGGGTACTTGGTGAAAATAAATCCCATCCAGAGTTTTTAGCAGGTTAGCAATGCGCCGTACGCGTTTGTGGGATAATGCTGACTTCATGATTGACAGTGAGAGATATGGTACGTGGATTTTATTGAACCACTCACTATGCGAGTCGTTCACCCGTTTCGTATGTACATACTGTATATACATGGAAATACTACACGTCGGCTTAGCTATGTAGAATTTTGATTCCCTTTATACAGAAGACCATCCACCATCTCCCCAATGGCCAAACTACTCGTCAACCCCGGACTCTCAATGCCAAGCAGGTTGATGAAACCCGGAAACCCTTCTTCCTCTTGAATTATAAAATCTTGGAATCCCTTCCCCTTCGATACTGACGCCATATTCGATAATTTCGGCCGGATCCCACAATAATCCATATCAATAGCATCGACGTTGATTCCCGGTAGAAATGCCTGTATCTCTGGAATGGCATCCCGTAGCCGTGCCAGGCTAGGCTGAAGATCATTTGGATCGGCCACCCATTCCACGTCTGGCCCAAATCGTACACGCCCAGCCATGTCTAAGGTTAAGTGTGTTCCTAAACCCCCTAGTCCAGGTTTTGGTGCTGGGTATAAGAGGATACCCGGTTTCGGAGTAGATGCCGCGTACGAGAAATACGTTCCCTTCGCAAAGTATGGTTTTCGGTGCCTGTCCTTCGACAATATCATATTGTTTATATTGCAGGCATCGAGCCCGGCGCAGTTAACCACCGTTTCGGTCGTGATAGAATCGTCTTGATTGCCATCTCCGGACACAGTATGTATTCGATAGCCACTTTTTGCTTCATTCAATGGCTGTATATCCTTGACTGTAGTTTGGGTGACGCAATCACCACCTTTATCTTCAAAATCACCATGTAAATATGTCATTAACGCATGACTATCGATTATGCCCGTTGTCGGAGACTCCACTATTCCCGCTTGCGCCTGCACATCGGGCTCTCTTCGCTGCGCTTCCTCACGGCTAACGAAGCGCGTAGGCACACCTATATTTTGTGCGTGGGAGTGAAGCTTGAGACACTCAGCCCACTGTTGGTCGTCCTGGGCGAGAATCCATTTCCCAGTAACGCGGTGGGGAATATTGTGCTTTTGGCAGAGCGAGTAGAGGAGTTCTTTACCCTTGATACAAAGTGTGGTTTTGAGGGTATCAGTGCCATAATACAGACCGGCATGGATGACCTTAGGATCTGTTAAATTCCTGATTCATTCAACAAGTGGCTATTGTTCCACGCGGTGGGTGTAGGCAGTAATGGAGCGACTCCATGTCCAGTGAAATGAAGCAAAAGTAAACCACAAACCTCTGAATTTCGGCTGCTCGTCTCTGTACCCACTGCACCATGTCTTTCGAGTAGCAAGGTAGAAGCGCCGTCTCTGCCAGCCAACTGGCGGGCCACAGCGAGTCCAACCACACCTGCACCAATCACCTGAATTGCGTTTAGATATATGCCATGAATACGTGGCGAGAGCGCTCTTAAGAAGACTACTTACGACATGAGTAAAATCGGCGTTGAGATACCTTGACGTTGAGAACCGCCTCTCGAACCTGGGCAACCCGGTTGAAAGCGTCGCAGTTACTTTGGATCGCATGAAGATGTCGCTTATCTGTTGAGTTTGCTTCAATTGCGGTGATGCATTCTATTCATCTCTAGGCTAATAGCTTCACTTTAATGATCGAATAATGTTGATAGCTTGAAGCATTGGTAGTCCAGATGATGTTGTCTCATTCGGCAATCGGCGGTTTGGATGTCAATGCAACTTATCTCGCTCCCCTACAACCACCGTCGACTATGTATACAGCATAAAGACCAACCTCATTCGCGCTATCTGGTCCAGCCGACGAAAGGTCTCTAAGAGATTGATGATCAAAGCTCACATTTTATTTCCTAGAAATAAACTAAACCATACAAGAACTCTAGAATGGAATATTAAGATTATGCTTAATTTCGCATCAATTCTATTAGATCAATGCCATTAACAATGTTTCACCAGCCTAGAAGAGTCCAATTCCGCTCCTCGGCTCCGAATTTCTTTAACCTAAAGACATCAGCCAATGGCAATTCCCCAAGCACTGTTGTAGAAAAGATATCCTTGTAATATGCGTTGTATAGACAGCGGAAGCAACTTTGGTAGTCTTCAAATAAACTAGCAAGGGATCACGAAGATGGCGCAACCGTAAGGACTTTCCCAACGAGAGAGTAGACATTGCTGCAATCACTTCCCGCCAAGGTCTTTGATCATCGACTTGAAGTGCTATGAAGGTTTAGTATGGGTGGTGAACATAAATTACGGACTGCACACTTACTTGCTGTTGTTCTTGGGCCAGCTTTCCTCGCGTATCCTGGTGGTTCTCATTAGTTTTCGGGAAGAAGTACAATTGTTTGGATGGACGTACACTAATAATGGTAAGAAGAAGGGAATAATTGTTGAATAGGAAACGCTCTCTTCGTTTCCCGTCACCACTAGCTTTGCTAAGCCTAGCTAATAACATATCAAATTCGTTGGTCAGTCGCCCCAAGCTGTTTGAAATTGGTTCATTATCTCCCGCTTCACTGCTCATCTGCAGTATACTATGGAGGAATTGACCAAATCGCTGGGTTAGAAAGTGTGGAGCTAAGGATTGTTTGTCGCCCCCGGTTAATGACAATGCTGAGACACTCGCTCGATTAGGTGATGAAGATGCTCTCTTGAGCGACTCATGATGCATATCCATTACTATCTGAAATCGTGGCCATAGAAGCATGTTCATGGCATTGATATACGAGTCAGCAACCGGTACTTTGCGGCGTTGTAGTTCAAATGCAAATTGCTGATTTAGCCGAACACAAAGCAGTATCCCGAGACAATCAGTTGTGTTCTCTATCAGCTGTTTTGTTAAATTGTGACCAAGAGCAAATACTGGCTCAAATGTTGCCACTACCTTCCGTGAGGCTTGGTGGATGGATTTAGCCGCAAAAGTTTCCGCCATAAAGGAAAACTCTGCGGAGATATTGTCTATTAAGGCGAGGTTAAAATTCCTAAACTGAACTTCGATACCATGATAAGACTTGTCTTCTTCGGCAAGATAGGAGGTCAACGCCATAGGGTTATTTGATCTTAGTATATCTAGTCGTCGGCCAAGAGCAAAAGGATCGTGCGCTGAATGTGGACTACGTCCAGCAGGGAAAGGGTTCGCTAGATTATATCAGTATGGTTGCAATATACAATGACAGTTAACGTACAGCCTTTTTGCGAAACCGGTTCACCTCCGAGAAGGTCATTACGGTCAACAGAATGGATTTTTAATTTGTCTAGGGCCTGATTATACCGAGTGAAATTCGAAAGATAATACCATCGCATCGTGTTGACGTAGGCCTGTGCGATTTCTTCTGCCAAGTTTGGCTGGTGAAAAGACAAAAAACTGTACAGCTCCTTATATTTGGCGAGCGATTGTTGTTGAATTATTTGAGCATTTATATTTGGCGATCGCAAAGCCCTAATTTGGGCGACTAGATAATCGCGGATCCTTTCCACGGCCTTCAGTTGGAATTAACAAGTGAGATTTCCAAGAGCATTAACTCGAGGTGATTTGTAAAATTGCTTACTTTGTCTCTCAAATCCGACAACAATGGTTTTACATCCTCGACCGCTTTAACGCTACTTAGCGAATTGGCGGTG
Organism: Amauroascus verrucosus; assembly: GCA_001430935.1. Lineage (NCBI taxonomy): Eukaryota > Fungi > Ascomycota > Eurotiomycetes > Onygenales > Onygenaceae > Amauroascus > Amauroascus verrucosus. Next base: position 88,296 of record LJPJ01002898.1, read on the forward strand.
ACGCTTGCTGATCGACTTTCGACCTCTTTCAGGGCCCTAATCCAATCCTGGTTTATCGGGCCCTTCGATATGATTTGGATTGTACGAGGTGATATAGCAATTCCCTCCAAAGCTGGTCCAAGAAGTTGTTCCACATTCTTTCTGTTCAAAAGTTGAGAGCTCAATTGAGATGAACGTGATTGCAATGTTTCAATCTCGGCTGACACAGCACCTAGTTCGGTTTGAAACCTCAAAAGATATGTTTCAACAGATTTTAGGACATTTTCGCATCCCTATGCAAAGAAAAGCGTGAGGAGAGGAACTCGGTGAAGCTGATATACGTCACGTACCTCAATTGAATCGTGGAGATCTTGGAACCGCTCTCGTTCCTTCTCGTCTATATGAATCCTTGTATCAACAATCGGCTCCAGCACATAGCATGTTCGATTCCTAGCACTCACATTGTTCGGCGGATTTATATGCGTGATACTTGTTGGGCAGTCTTGCCTGCTCGTCCTTTTTCTTCACATAGCCCTCCAAACTCAAGTCTCCAAAATCAATGTCATCAACAAGCTTCTCAGGCTTTCCAGGGACATCTGCACCCGATTGGGAGTTCGAAGATTCGTCCAGTAATGTTTGTTTTCCAATTATCCCCTGTAAAACAACCAAAGGATCGCTAACGATTGTCTCTTTTGTCGCATTTGTCCGCAGAGCCGATCCGTTTGTCTGGCGTAGAGTACCTGGTAGGGAGTGCGTCGACGGATTAGCGACGGAAACAAGTGATAGCGACGAAGACCTCGCGTTATACGGTGGACGCGATGGTTGGGCGTTTGCATTAAGCGACGGCCGTGGGCCAGGAGAAGCCTGCCGGTGGAATGGCGAAGGGGCTCCAGGGGAACTCGAATGGCCTGAGAAGCGATCGAGCCACATGATCTGCAACCATTCAGAATTAAATCAAAGCTCCATCAAGGAGCCCGTCGAGCAGAATCACTTGCATATCATGAAAGAAACGGACGGCACGAGATATGTATGCACGTATTCGTGGAGCTCGAGATGGGGCTTTGGGAGCTTGAACCTCAACGTCAACAGTACGGAGTATTGGTGTAGGATTGTCAGGTAGCAGCACAACTCAAAAATACGGTAGCTCCGATACATGGTAATTAAATACGGCCAGTCATAAAGACCATTAGCGCAGAATGCCAGAAGCCACTAAGGCCCAAAGGGGTTAGGCGGCTACCCCTCCAAAGTCTTGTCGGGGCCACAGCGAAGGAAATATCTGCCACTCATTTTTATTTTAAATCCAGTCCCTCATCGGAATCACACCTTTCTTCATCCCTCAACAATCCTTCATCTCTTTAGTCTCTCGCGTACTTCGGTCGGCCTTCTTTTTACTCTTGACGCTTTATTATCTTATCTTTTCCTCCTTCAATTTATCCACCATGGCCGACGATGCGCAGGTAAGCAGTCTTTGCTAAATGTGGCTTCTGGAGGGGACATGTGCCCCCGCACTTGCCAGGCGCCGATGCCCCCTTCCAGTCCTTTTTGCAGGTTTTCTTTTTTTTTTTTTCTTTTTTTTTTTTCTTTGTTCCCTCGACACAAATTCGATTATGGACATGTCGTTGACTGATTTGCTTTCTTCTACAGCATGAGCACACCTTTGAGAGCGCCGATGCTGGTGCCTCCGCCACCTATCCGATGCAGTGTTCTGCCTTGAGAAAGAACGGCTTCGTTGTCATCAAGGGCCGTCCTTGCAAGATCGTCGAAATGTCCACCTCCAAGACCGGCAAGCACGGTCACGCGAAGGTCCACCTTGTCGCTATTGACATCTTCACTGGCAAGAAGCTTGAAGATCTCTCTCCTTCCACCCACAACATGGAGGTCCCCCACGTCAATCGCAAGGAATACCAGCTTGTATGAGCAGCTAAGTCTTATTTGGTTTCTAAAGAAGCAATCTGCTAACATGCCATTTTGCAGATTGATATCTCCGAGGATAACTTCCTCTCTCTTATGGCCGATGACGGCACCACCAAGGACGATGTTAAGCTCCCAGATGGTGAAATCGGTGACAAAATTGAGAAACTTTTCCGTACTGATGAAAAAGATACCAGTATGTCCATGTCGCATTATTCATCAATTTCTTTGCCGAGCGGTTACTGATAGTACTCTCAGATGTTGTTGTCTTGACTGCGATGGGCGAGGAAGTCGCCATCGATGCTAAGGAAGCTCCTAAATAAATGTTTCTCCTGTTGAATTTTCCCTTCGCCTGTTAGAATCTACGTGCTAACGTCCCAGAATTATCTGCTTGGACGTGGAATCTTATTTGGGGAAAAGATGGGTTTTGCTCTTACCCGCCTGGACACAGTGCTAGAATTTTCAAAGACTGTTCGCCAGTAGTGATGATTTTTCCATGGTACTTGAGCGGACATTTTTTGATGTCAGCTTTTGCATGACAAATTAATGATGAAATATAAAAAGCCTTTGTGTAAAATCTATCTCTCAATTTGTGTATTTATGACTATTTGCCTATCCACGTAAGACTTGGTGTGAATGCTCAGACTAAAAGATTCTTCGTTTCTGTGGTAATAAGATTTGTGTGGTGGCAATGAAATCTTGCTTTCTTCTTGCAACAGCCGAGCGGTTCCTAACTACCAGTATTTTTATGCATTGATTACTCGTACAAAGCCCTTTAAGAGAACAATTCCATATATGCTTCACCCTATCTTAACCAATGGCTGTCTAGATGGAAGAGACAAAACGCGGGGTCTGTGGGCAGGATGGATGCCGTGAAACGCGCTACTACTTGGAAAACGGCCTTTGGTTCTGCCAGCAGGGGCATCAACAAGAAGTATTGCAAATCCCAGGCAAACCCGTCATCTGGGCCAACATGGTTGCTGCCGTTCATCCTCGCTAATTTTCATAGGGCCGACAAGTCATTACGGACGACGATGACTTTGGAACGCAGGGACGGACCATTCGACAGAAAAAGGTAGCCACTGAACGGTTATTAAAGAGTATGTCCGACTGACTAGAGGCATGATAAGACGGCTGACTCGAATGATGTCACAGAATATTCCGGGAGCCAAGCATATCAACTCTTTTTAGAGGCCTATCAACACATTCTTTGGAAACAATGCTATGCTCTTATTCATCAAAAGGGTTTACCCCAAGAACTTGAGGTATACAGGCCTTAGTCTGGTATGCTTGTTCGCAGATGCTGACGAGCTTATAGCTCATTGTAAAAGGCTTATGGGCATTGCGTCTGCGGAAGCTCTATGAAAAGCATGATGACAATTGTCAATCCGACGACAATACGTCGCAGCTATTTAGCTCTCAGACCGAGCGGACTGAACTTGATGATGAGGAATATAGATATCATAAGCGAAAGCTTAGCGCTTCGCCTAAGGCGATTGATTCTTTAGTGCTGTGCTATTTAGCAAGTTTGCTGCTCAGGATTCCTATCAGCGTGGGATACATGCAAAGGTATCTCCCAAGGCCCCCTTCAGGAATTTTAAGTTGCAGCTGATTATTCCCTACCGAGAAGATGGATTGCCCGGGACGATGTCCCTTTTCTCAGATTGACCCGACTTTTGCCACAAGACATGAAAGAAAGGCTCCCTGCTGTATACTACAATGTGCTGGAACCAAGGGTATGTTTCTTGTTGCTTAAACAACAGCATTGAAAGCTAACTCGGGCAATAGGTCGCCCCGACCGGGGGTCTACTACATCGAGCGGTTGCTGATTTAGCTGATTTATATTCTCATGATTTTGGAATTACATTTCCTCCCATAAATGTACCTCTATTGCTGTTCTCATATATTAAGCAACTTGCTTTGCCATGTACGCGTTGCCCACCAAGGAAGTCTCAGTTTGAGTTGAGAAGCATTAACGCCTGTTCTAGTGGAGGTATACCCAGCTGTTAACCGTCTCAAAGCGCTCACAGGCTTCACGTTCTGCTTCTCTCAACAGGCTGGGAGGTTTAGTTGGATCTGCTTACCCGAAGTTCAGCTAATGAGCCTGGTCATTATCGCGACCAAGCTTTTTTACCCATTCGACGATACAAAAAGATATCCGGATTCTCTGAAAGACCCAGCTGCCCAGATAGTTGATTGGGAAGCGTGGGTTGAGGCTCAGCAGGAGTTTGATTCCCGGGGGAAGAATAGCGGAAGGATTGCGCGGGGACATGAAATAGAAGTTGATGAAGCCGATATTTTGCAAATGACCCCTGTACAGCTGGACGACTATATGGATTGGTATAATAAGGTATGGATTGATGCCAAGAAAGGTAAGGCCTCGAATAACCTTGATATTATGATGATTTGCTCATATCAGTTGATAGGGACTAACCCCTTCACGGATATGTTTCCCACAGACCGGGTGGACACTGATGAAGTAATCCCGACGTCTCCTCCCGGAGACGACAATGATAGCCCAGCTATTTCTAAGAAACTACATAATATGTTATCGAAACTGAAAATGAGGCGAGTCATTACGGATCCTGATGTTATCAAACTAGCTGAAACTGTTACTCGACCGGGAAGTTCGTATAAACGTTATCGAAACCTAAATCAGCTTCCGGAGAATGCAAAGGCATTTTATACGGCTGGTGCAAAAGTTATAGGCGTGTCCTTGAATTCCATGATATCCGCTGTATATCGGACAGAACATACCATCCACCCTGATGGGAATAGGAGCAGGAGCAGGAGCAGGCCAGCATCTCAGAAACGGAATGATGTGGTGCGTGAAGATCAGGATGTGGAATGATATGACGGGATCACTGAGTAAACATTCCCATTCTTCCTAGAAACCACCTTCCCCTTGGTTTCAACGAGCATCTGTTGTCGTGGTCCTTACTTTGTACAAGATGAATCTCGCATTCACATCAAGAATAGCAGATTTACATCCCATTTGTCTTAATATAAATTCAGTCCAGAGACAGCGCTGTCCAATAGATCAAGTATTATTAAGTAGGAGTCTATCTCGATAAACCTGGTTGACAACAAAACCTTATTGAAGTCTGATGTTCCAAAAGTAGTCCAGTGCGCCTAAAAGGGAAAATAGGGCTTAGGGCTTATTACCTCCGCCATGCCCACCCGCTAAGCGAACAACGCTTCAAATCTTGGTCCTTCCTGACGACGAAGCAGAGGACTGTGAGACAACAGCAGATAATTCCCCAACCAGTAAGTCATAATATTGCCAAAATCACGAACTTTTTCCCTGCGTCATATTTACTGACATTTTTGCGCCCATTCGCAGTGCAGATGTAGGCTTGCCCTCAAATCTACCCTCGCCACCCTAGCCCCGAATGGATCCGTATTACTGACGCTCTTTTTCGCTGCAAATAGCTTCGTCAAGACGCTCACCGGCAAGACTATCACCCTTGAGGTGGAGTCGAGCGACACAATCGACAATGTGAAGAGCAAGATTCAAGACAAGGAGGGCATCCCCCCAGATCAGCAACGATTGATCTTCGCCGGAAAGCAGCTCGAAGACGGCCGTACTTTGAGCGATTATAATATCCAAAAGGTACATATATCTGCATACCCGAATGAGTTCGAGATTTGGAGAGATTAAATGCTTCCGATACGGATGGAATCTTTGAAGCCTGATACGGCGTTGTTGGCTCTTCGCAGAGGTCAATCTTTATTTCTGAAATCAAAATATCTGACTGGGAATCTGAACCGTATAGGAATCCACACTTCACCTTGTCCTCCGTCTCCGCGGTGGTATTATCGAACCCTCCCTTAAGGCTTTGGCCAGCAAGTACAACTGCGATAAGATGATTTGCCGAAAGTGCTATGTATGTTCGAGTTCCTATCTAAGGCGTCGGTGGTTTTCGGAATACGACAGTTTACTAAATCATGGGATCTTTAATTAGGCTCGCCTTCCTCCCCGTGCCACCAACTGCAGAAAGAAGAAGTGTGGACACACAAACCAACTCCGACCAAAGAAGAAGTTGAAGTAAGCGAATTGTTTCGGCTGTTGCTTGGGGTTCTTGTTGCGGAAACACAGCGCATGGACTTGTTATCATGATGTAGGGCGTTTAAAGGGGGACTTCGATCATGTTTTATAATGTCTATTATGTCCCTCTATAGCCTCGGAAATCAACAAGTTCATCTTCCTTCATATTGCGACTATCGTGTGCTGGAAGTTGCTGGCAGTTGGTACGGATTAGAAATGTGTCTAGAATACATAATGAAACGGAAAGCTGCGCATTAACCGATGTGGCGGCTTGCTGGAAAACACCAAATAGAATTGTGTCAAACTCAAAAGAACATGCGTGCCATTTTGTCCTTATCATCGTCATTTTTGCCCTTATCCTTGTGTTTCTTTGCGGGGCTACCGTGACTTATCATGAACGTCAGCAAATGGGCGTTTCTAAAACGAAAAAGGTGATACTTACGCGAAAAAGAGAACTTTGATCGCAATCGCCAGCCCAGCATGTAGCACAATCACCAATATCAACAAGATTTTGCTCGTTCTTGTGTCCGCCGTGCTAAGTACCGGATATAAATTCCGCAGCAAGAAGAACACTGTCCATCCAAATCCAACACCGACGAGCACCCAGTTAAGCGCTGTCAACGGGCTCCAGCTCACCAGGGCCACTGCAATCCAAATGAGATTCGCATAACCATAAAGAGCCCAGCATTCAATCAAGTCCGCACTAGTACTTCCGAACCAGCGCAAAGCTCCCCAGAGGGCGATAGGGATTACGCCGGTGTACCCATATATAAGACCTGCCGCGCCAGACAATAGACGGAAATCATATTCGAAATGCCCTTTCTTCTCGCGGGCAAGATATTGGGAAATCGTCCCGGTGAGGAACAAAATCACGACGACGGTGGTAGCGATCCAGAATGGACCGTAAAGGTCGGCATTGCCGTCTAAGACATCAAGGAAATTAGAGCGAGGGTACAAGGTTGCAGTGCAACGACGGAAGACTTCGCTCGTATCGACGTCAAAATACTGTGCGTAGTATGATAGGGTCCAAAAGCGATGCTTCGAAGGCGTTCCGCCGGGCGATGTGCCTCGTCGGGACGAGCTTCCTCCTAGTAAGAACGGAGTTGAGTCTGGATGGGATTTGTTGGCATTGCGGGAGGTTTCGTCAAAATCTGTTGGAGGCGAACAATAAGCATTGTTACTTATGGTATGATGTTAGAGAATAAGGGCGATATTGCTGCCTACTTGAGTTATGGAATTCCAGATCCTCTTGAAGGTCGGTGTGCCCAAGATCACCCTAGATATTTGTTAATTGTCACTCTTTTTGAGCTTTGGTTCTTGCTGGCAAGGCGGGAAGCTGTCTCACCTCAGCATCCACATCTACAACAACGTCGTAGCCACGGTTAGCCATGGTGACAATTTTGAATTTGTAGCTGAGAAGTCAATGGGGCTTGATGGAGTTGATGGATGATGTTCGTGAGGTAGATTGATTACGTGGTGACACGAGAATGTTGAATATCGCCACGCACTGGGCGTGGCCGTACCGAACCACTTCCATGCAAATCGCTTGATACAGGAGTCGATTGAACAAGTTGAAAATTATTAAGGAAAATAGAATAATAATTTTTAGATTAACCAAGCCCATCTTACGAAACAGATATTCCTTTCGTATATACAAGACTCTAGATTTTATGAATTTATTTCTTTCTACACGCCGCCTTTCCAAACAAGATATAGTTACTATACAAGCTATGCTTTTCCGCCAGGAACATCAATGAGTCTCACAATATCACGGTTCTGAGCCTGCACCATATGGAGGAAAAGTCATAGTTGTTCCTCGCAATCCAGTATGAGACGACACCTACGAGTACTGCCAACCCGGCAGAACCGATAATCCGGGAATTATTTCGTAGGAAAACAAAAACCCTCTTTCGCCTCTCATCTCGTTCAAGCTCGCGGGTTTGTTTTTCGAATAGTTCTTCCGCTTCGGCCACCGTAGCCTGCAGCGCAAGATCTCGAGACGTCTTCAGTACACTATTTGGAGAAATCTTGCGCCAAGTACGGAAATGGAGGTCTTCGGGGGGATATTTGTTATATAGTTCCATAGTGTTGGATATCAGCGCTTCTAGATCGAGTGGCTGTGGTAGTTTTGAAAGAGTAAAATGCATCATCTCCGGCTCATCAATTGGGATCTCGAGAAGCTCCTTTCGTCTCGAGAGAACAATGGAGCCAAATAGATAGATCGAAACCACAGGCTCGTGAGATAATATAAAATCGTATAATCTTGCGATGTCACTATACTCTTGGATATCATGAGCATACAACGTAAGCGTTGCAGCGAGGGCGAAAAACGGCTGTGTTCCAGACACATGCTGATACAGTTGTAGGTCTGCGCGATGTATCACGGCGGGGAGCAGGTTAAGGTGTTTGACAGCTGGCGAGAGAGAGGGAAGCATATAGTCTCTAATGCGGAAAAGTGAAATTCGTTCAATTGCAGGAAGTGAATCTTTTGGGCCTAGGACAAGGAGCAAAACTTGTGCGATGTCATGATATCCTTGAAAATAGCACAACATTGGTCTTTTTCTAAGGATTGATATGATAAGGCTAAATAACTCATCTTTCTTCGCTTCTAGTTGTTTATCCGTTTGATCTGGATTGGATAGCATCAGTATGCCTTGTCCTTGTCACAATCGAGTCGACCGTCTTACAGTTCGGGTAATGCACAAAGGCCCGGTTAACATCCAGCTTAACTTGATCCTCATCGCGATGCGCTGGGAGATTATCAACTTTGCATGATTCTCTAGAAAGTGACTTGGAGTCGTATCCAAGTAAAATGGGCCCTAGTGAAAAGTAAGCCTCCACCCAGGATTTTGACAATGCACGAAGTAACCATACAAGCGAGCTTCCGGAGATCATCACTCAACAGTCCACATTGTGAGGTTGCTAGAACCACCAACGACTCGACATCCCAATCTTCACAGCTTTGGAGAATGTTTTTCTTCTTAACCTGATAAAAATTGGGAACGGGATACCTTTCATTCTCGCATGATTTTATCATTGAGTGGTTCAGAAAGGTATCCTTTGGCTCATTTTCATTGTTCGCCATGGCTGATGTGGGAGTAGTGCTTGGTACATAGACTGTGATTTTTTATCGAGAGAATTCGGTCTCATGAAGAGTGAAACTTATGCTAAATTATATCAAGAGTGAGGTGTGGTGGTTAAGAATGGTTGGCAGATCTTGAACGAAGAATGAGATGACTTTTATATCCCAGAAAATGACAGGGAACAGGACGGCGTGGGGGCTTGATCAACTCGGGTACTTTCCCGTAGAATCTCTTAGAACCCACAGTTCGTCAAACGGCGAATATTAACACCCTTTAAGAAAAGGGGAAAAGAAAAGGAAGTAAAAACGAGCTGGTTGCCCAGAACAGATGACGATGCTCGTTTTTCCTTGGTATTGTCACAACGGCCAGGGTGTAATTCCGCCAATGGTATATCGAGGATTCAGGAACTCATCTTAAATTGCCTTTGAATGCGCAAAAACGATTGGCTGGCTGCCACAATTTTAACTCTGAAATGATGTGCATGGGCTTCGCACTAGTAATCTGCATTACAGCTGGTTTCCAACTTCTTCCTCGCAATTGGGAGATGAAGTTCACCACTTCTCTGTACCCAAGCAAGAAGAGATCAAGGGCAATCGCACTCTCAAGCAAGAGGCCCCTTCGAATCTGCTGGCTCTATCTTGTATCCTGATTTCCATCTCTTTTGACGAGTCACATTTTGCCTTGGGCTTCTCCAACTCTCAGCCCACCTTACTTGCATAATGGGCTGCCAAGGCTGAGGTTGCCTGATTTCTCATTTTGGGTATCCCTTTCTGGACTTCAATGATGTTGATAAATCTACACTGGAACTACCCTGACCTCTTTGTCTCTCAGAAAGTGCCTTTATAAGTTAAACATGGTACCCATGCAAAAGATACAGGCCATTTCTCAGGTGTGTCATCCATGCATTCATCCAATCTGTTGGACTTCCAATTCTAGTGCTGCTATATACATAATACCAAGCTGATATTTTAACCTGGCATTGTATAACCGATATTAATGAATGGGTTAGGTCTTCTCTTTTTTCCTCACTGTCCCCTTTCTTGGCCTTCAGGTTGTCCACATGGTGAGTGGTTCAACCTGAGATTCATACTGGTCGCCCAGAGAGCATCTCTTTTTTTGGCTGTTAACAGTCGGACATCTATGACAAGCTCTCAATTGTGTGCAATCTCATCCCAACGACAGTCAAACAACTTTCATCTTGAACTCAAGTGCTATCAATAATATCTTGGTACGTTTGACGTACAATATCATTACTTGGGGAAAAAAAAGTTTCTCCTTTTGTTCTGAAGACAACTATACTCCTTTCTTTTTTTTCCTATCTTATTTAGTGAGCTGCATTATGTCTCTGCAGGCTACCTATCTTGTGAACGGTGAATGGGCTACCCGAAGGGTTGATATTGGTGAGATACTAGCTAGAAACCGCGAAGCAAATGTCCCTACAGACTCTCGAGCTTCGAGGGTCCCAGCTACAGGTTTACTTTCTAGAACTCTTGTCCGTGGCCCAACAATCCAGTGGGTATTACCAGCCCGCATTCGGCACCAAACCCGAAATGATGTCGTCTTTGTTGGGGAAAATTTCATTCAAATTAAGGAACTTGTGTCGAGTGGGCACTTGGAGGAGGTGATAACGAAGGCGGATTTTGATGCAAAGATAGTTGGCGCAAAGGTTATAAACACACGTCTTGAACCAGGGTTGGAAGGCCAGATGGGATCTGGAGCCGGGGATACGCATGGCGGTACCGTACCAGATGTTGGGAAGTTTGCGCCTCAAATTCTTGTCCTGGTACTTTCGTCAAAAGAAATGGTATTCCTTTACGCAAGGGAGTTACCCCGAGCGCGCCATGAGTTTGTGCATGCACGAAGACCGTTACCTGCCGACGTGAGCTCTCTGGAAGAATATGGAAAGAATATCACCGTAGACCCTCGGTGAGTAATGGAATGTCACAGGTCCAAGAAGGTATCTAACCCTGCGCAGATCTAGAGCAATGGCGATTTCAGCAACCCAAAAGTTCTTCGGCATATTTTCGCTCAAATCTTCTCAAGCCATGCAGCGCGAGATGATGTGCGGGCCGGTAAACCCAATTCAGGAAGTACGGCAGGTCCTTGATTCTATCAAAGTTGTCCGAATTCTCTAGGGCTAACGGAGGCGTATATAGGAACGCTTCTTTCGCACTGATGGTGATATTCTAAAGATGGAATTCTTGTACCCGAAGCCTCATGATCCTGGCAAAGCAATCCTACTTTTACTTGTGTCGCGGAATTCGGGAGTTCACATAATGCTCTATCACTGGAACACGGCGCAGAACTTGCGGTCCATTACGCCCAAGATAACAGGATTAAAACGGCTACCTCTAGAATGGGGAGCCCCACCGATCCTAGTCCCATTAATTCAGTCGACGTCCTTTCTGTTTGTTACTTCAACCAGGGTTCATATTTTCATCGACGTCGTGGAGCAGAATATCCCTGCAAAAAAATTTGCGCTGCCACCAAGGAGTGACCATGAGTCGGCCGACCTTATTTGGACGCAATGGACTAGGCCAATGAGACACGGAATCCGTAATAAGGAATTTGATGATATCTATCTTTGTCGCGAGGATGGCGAAGTTTTATACCTGGAAATAAAAGGCGGATCAGTTGTGGGAAACTCGATCATTGGCTTCCTTGGCTGTAATCTCGACACTGGATTTGCTATCTTGGATGGTGGATGTGAGGCTGGAGATTTGTTTGTTGCAACTGGTAGCATGAGCAGCGGTGGTTTGTTCATTGCAGAGCCGAGAAAATCACCAAGATGCATACAGCGCATTGCGAATTGGGCCCCAGCCCTGGATTCTATAATTGTAAAAGGACAAATGCAGCACAAAATCATGGCTCCTGAAACCGAGTTTCGGACGGCTGGGCCACTCTACGATCGGATTTTCACTTGTTCAGGCGCGGGCAATCGGGGTGGGGCCATCACTGAATTGAGATATGGACTCGAGGCGCGGATTGGATTAATCGTTGACCAAGAAGATCCAACTGGGATTATTGACATTTGGGCCATACAGAGCACATTAACGGGGGCCACTTATTGCTTAATATCAAACCCGCTGTCATCATCGCTGATATTGATCCCGATCCATGCAGCAGAGGAGCTTTACGCGTTGGATGAGGATAGTTCTGGATTGAACCTTAGTGCCCCAACACTAGCATCTGCTGTCAGCAACCAAACACTCATACAGGTTACAGACGTGTCCATTCATTTGGCTGTATTGGGAAATGATTGTCTCCGCCTCTCAATAGGAATGCAATTGCCTTCAGATCGAATAATCGCAGCTACTGTTAATGGCCGGCTATCTCTACTTGCTATGGCGATCCGTAATGACACGGGGATCCAAGTGGTCGTGCGGACAGCGGAAATGAATGGCAGTTCCCTCCATTGTGATGTGTTCGCTCAACCTTTGAGCATCGCCTATGAGCCCGTTTCTCTAGCCATTGAGGAAATCAATTTCCGTTTCTTCCTTTTTATTGGGACTAGCGATGGAAAACTTTTGATCGTTGAGATAGATTACACACGAGGTTTAGTTCCTATTATGGAACATCAAATCTCAGGTGTTGGGGACCAAGACGCAACCGCATGTGAATGCATGCGATTAGTTTCAACAACTAAGCGTGGCGTTCAAAAGTCCATCTTGCTTTGTGGGCTTCGAGGTGGTATTTTGGTTCCGTTTGACATGGGTCCGGATTTGAAGAACCCTTTGATAGGTAATATGACTCGGTATTTGACTTCGAATGAAGTGGTCAATGAGCGCTAAGATATCACATAGAATTAACTCAGCAAACACCATATAAGCTCGGGGAAACCTCCGTTCGTATTAGAGGCTATGAGTCAAATAGGTCGATTGCCATTATAACTTGCGGAATTGGTCTTTGGAGATTATCATTCAATGAGGATGACGATTGCATGGAGCATAGGCTTGAGAAGATTCTGATCACGGATCAAAATAACGTGAGTCCGCATTTCAGAAGCTGAAGGTCACCTACATAACTTACATTACCCTAGCCCTCGCGCATACAAGGTGCAGTTGACGCATTCTGTTGCATCGACCCGCAACCTCCTAGCTCGCCTCCGGGAGGGCTTGGGGGTTCTCTATTGTGTTTTGCAGAGAATCAACTATTCGCGTGCACATTAGAGAGACTACCCAAACCTATTCCTCGAGAAATCTATGTCCCAGGTAATCCCAGACGAGTCATCTATTCAAAATACTTACAGAGGCTGGTCATAGCGTACAATTCAGTGACTTACGAGAGAGAGGGCGAATATACGAGATGTTACAGCCGCCCAAAACTTTGCTTCATTGACCCGGACGGGCAATCATCAGCACCATCGTCTTTTGGTCTCGATGACGGCCAAAGTCAGTCTTCTATAACAACTCAAGAGCCAAGCTGCCCCACCGGGGCGTCCGGAGAGAAAATAACGGCTTTGTTCGATTGGAATTTCTCAAGCGGCGAACACGCCTACCACATGATTGTTGTGGGAACTTCACAGCCACGCAGCACTTATGCTGGTCGACTGATATACATTTCAGCTCGGACCAATCATCAAAAGCCTGGGCAGATCACTTCGACTATTAAGAACATGCATACATATGACCAACCGGTTAGAGCAATAACTTCGTATGGATCAACCAGTTTGATAATCGGAGTTGGTGATGGGATCATCTTTCAGTCTCTTAACCCCTCAACGAAAAGATGGCGAAGGTCCAGGCCCTATAAATTAGAGTCGACTCCACTCTCCATTTCTGTGAAAGAGCCATACGTTTATGTTTTGACGGCAAGACATTCCGTTTGCATTTTAAAATTGGTGGATGGTCACTTTGAACTCTATGGCCAGGACGGTACCGACAGGGAAGGACTCGACCATGTAAATCTGCAGAGTGATTCCAGAATCATTCTGACCTCCAACAGAGGTGGATCAATTGTTGGTTTCTCGGAACGAGGACTCGCCCCCGATGAGAAACTAATAAAGCCGCTTTTCGTCGCGCACATTCCTCATTCTGTACTACGACTTTCCCGGAGTAATATACCATTTGGGCCAGGGTCTCGCGAAATCGTCTACGGCACAGCCATTGGTGGCACTATTTACAGATTCACAATTTTGGAGGAACATGAGTGGCGTCTTCTTCGATTCATCCAGAATATCTGCCTTGGAAACCCGGTCGTATGTCCATATAAAACACGGCGCAAGATGATTGTCGAGGACCTAGCTCCTGGGATGATGAAACCCGGGTCTATGCATATTGACGGAGATATTCTTGGTCGAGTCGTGGAACATGGAATGCGGTTCTTAGAAGAAGTTATGAGGAAGAACACGGCGTCGTCGTATACGGAGAGATCCAATGCGGATAGTAGTGGGAGGATGGAGAGATTTATGGAGTTTGCTATTCCTGTTGTAGGAAGTGCGGAGAATCCTTTCGCAGCCGTGGTATCTTGGATGGAGGAATTGCTTCGGATTGAAACCTGAGAATGTGTAATGAAGGACAGGATGTGACCCTTTTGTTAATTGAGATGAAGACGGGGTTCTACGGGACCTATTCGGAAATGAAATGGTGATGAAAGAAGTACATGTGGTTATTTATATTCCGTCTGATATCAGGCAGTGAAGAACCAAATTCACCGGGCTGTCCACGCCCCTCTTCTATGTTCTATTGCTTATTATTCATTTCTATTAGCGGTCCTGAGGGCTTGTAGGCATACGATATAGAGGGAGAATTGTGGTCGGTGTGCCAGGTGGCCACGGCTTTCTTCCTCTCTTCCTTTTTCTTTGTTTCTTTTTTTTTCTTTTTCATTCTGCAACTTGACACCTAATCTGTAACTACACACTCTCTCCTTTTAGCTATCAATGATCAGCTTGTGCCTATGAGAAAAATGTAGAGGTAGTGGCCATCCTTGTGATGATGATACAATGCGGACACATAGTATTCCCTTCTGCAATGGGGGGTAATCATTTTATATAGCAAACAAGAGCATAAACAGCCACATACAGTATTTGACTATGAAAGTAACGAGAATTGATAATTCGCGGGATCTGATGAAAGCGAGGCGTTGTTTTTGGAAATTCGTGTGGCGGAGAGTTGAGTTTAGCAAACTCTAGCTGCTCCCAAAATTCTTTAGTTGAAGCCAACTGACAAAAAACCTCAACTAACTAGAGAGGCATCTCTGTTGCAACTGAACTTGCAATCAGTACTCCGTAGTACGTCGACTTTCTGAAAAAATATCTCGGCCTCTTTTAGCGTCCTCTCTGGTCGGATCGGCCACACTGCTGATGTCATTAAGGATTTTCACCACCACATTGATTTTCTCACATAACCACGCCCGTCATCCAATATCAATACATCCACGATTCGATCCTGGGCCCTTATAGATACCCCTATCCGAGTTAGATACCTTAATCAATCAAAAATGGCACCAAAAAAGAAGGGCAGCAAGAAGCAGCAAGACGATTGGGAAGCCGAGCTAGGCGAATCCATCACGCCCACAAATGGCCAAACCGATAACGCCGCCGAGTCCAATGCTGCTCCCAACAATGAAGAGGACGAAATGGGAGGAGGCCTGTTAGCAGCCCTCAGGAAAAATAAGACCCGAAAGGCAAAGAAAGGCAAGGCCGTTGATAACGACTTCGTCGAAGGAGAAGATCCTGGCGCTGATCTTGAGAGCAATCAACCAGAGGAGGGTACATTTGATGAGGATGACGTGTTTGCGGGAACGCCTAAGAAATTGAAACTTCCTGCGAAGAAGGAATCCCAGCAACAAAAGGCACAGGATGAGAATGATGGAGGAAAGGTGAAGTCGAAGAAGGAGAAGGAGAAGGAGAAGAAGGAAAGAGAGAAACAGAGGAAGAAGGAACAGGTTTGTTATTGTTTTTTTTACTTTAATGGTTTGATGCTAATTCCATTTGACGTTTAGGCTGCAAAGAAGAAAGCTGCTGCGCCTGCTGTGAAAGCAGAGCCTGTTAAAGCCGCCGCACCTGAGCCTAAAGCGGAGCCTACCCCTGTCCCAGAGACGACTGGAAAAAAAAAGAAGGTCCCAGCACATCTTGCCGCCATTCAGAGACAACAGGAATTGCTCCGTCAACAAGAAGAGGAACGCCAGCGCCTTGAGGCTGAAGATCGCGCTCGTGAAGAAGAGAGACTACAAAAGTTAGAAGAAGAAGAACGAAAGAAGGAGGAAATCCGTCAAAGAAAAAAAGAAAAGGAGCGAGAGAAGAAAGAACAGCTACGAAGAGAAGGAAAATTGCTCACAAAAGCGCAGAGGGAAGCAAAAGAACACAATGAGCTACGTATGAAGCAGCTATTGGCTGCTGGTGGCAAGGTTGCTGGCTTGGAGAAAGACGCCGAGCCCGCGGAAAAGAAAAGACCAGTTTACGATAGTAAGAAGAGGCGCGCTCCTAGGAAGCAAGAAGAAATTGATCTGGAAGCTGCTGCCGCAAGGGCTGAAACCCAGCGTAAGGCTGAAGAGGAGGAAAGGAAAAAGCGAGAAGAAGAAGAAAAGGCTCGAATTGCCGCCGAGGTAGCGGCTAAAGCTGCAGAGGAAGAGAGTGATGATGGCATCAAAGAGAGCTGGGACGCTCCTTCATCCGACGAGGAGGGAGCAGAAGAAGAGTCGGCCCAACAACCACCTACAAAAGGCCCAGACGAAAAAGTGGGACTTTCTATACGGACGCAGAAACCTACCGAGGAGGAGTCCGAGTCTGAGTCCGAAGAATCAGACGAAGAGGGAACTGCAGCGCAAAGGGCCGCGGCCCAGAGGAAAGCAGAAGCTGCTGAACGGAGAAAGAAGCAACATGAAGAAGCACTTGCAGCTAGATCTAAAGACAATTTGCGGTCGCCTATTTGCTGCATTCTTGGCCACGTCGATACTGGCAAGACAAAGCTCCTGGATAAGATTCGACAGACCAACGTCCAGGAGGGAGAAGCCGGCGGTATTACTCAACAAATTGGTGCTACTTACTTCCCTGTCGAAGCTATCAAGCAAAAAACGGCCGTCGTCAACAAAGACGGCAAATTTGAGTTCAAGGTGCCTGGGCTATTGGTTATTGACACTCCTGGTCACGAGTCTTTCTCCAACCTACGTTCTCGAGGCTCATCGCTTTGCAACATTGCAATCTTGGTTGTCGATATCATGCACGGGCTAGAACCTCAGACACTTGAATCCATGAGATTGCTAAGAGATAGAAAGACCCCATTCATTGTCGCCCTGAACAAGATTGATCGCCTTTACGGCTGGAAGAAGATAGATAACAATGGTTTCCAGGATAGCTTGGCTCTTCAGAATAAGGGTGTTCAGAACGAATTCCGGGATCGTCTCAACAGGACAAAACTCGCCTTTGCAGAGCAGGGATTCAACTCTGAACTATACTGGGAAAACAAATCCATGACTCGCAACGTCTCCCTGGTTCCTACCTCCGCCCATACTGGAGAAGGTGTTCCGGATTTGCTAAAACTTCTAGTGACACTCACACAGGAACGTATGACGAATAAACTGATGTACCTCTCGGAAGTCGAATGTACTGTCCTTGAAGTCAAGGTTATTGAGGGCCTTGGTACAACTATTGATGTCGTTTTGTCGAACGGTGTCCTTCGCGAAGGTGATCGAATTGTGCTTTGTGGCCTTAATGGCGCCATAACGACGAACATACGAGCGCTGTTGACGCCTGCCCCTCTTAAAGAACTCCGTATCAAATCCCAATATGTCCATAACAAGGAGGTGAAGGCTGCATTAGGTGTCAAGATCGCTGCAAACGACTTAGAACACGCTATTGCTGGATCTAGACTCATGGTGGTTGGACCCGATGACGATGAAGAGGACTTGGAAGACGAGGTTATGTCCGATTTGGAAAACCTTCTCAGCAAGGTCTCTAAAGATAATCGTGGGGTCAGCGTCCAGGCCTCGACTCTTGGTTCTCTCGAAGCTCTGCTTGAGTTTCTCAAAGTATCCAAAATTCCTGTGGCCAACATTTCGATTGGCCCGGTGTATAAACGTGATGTGATGCGCGCAGGTACTATGCTTGAAAAGGCCAAACAATTCGCCGTTATGCTTTGTTTCGACGTTAAAGTGGACAAAGAAGCTCAGGCATATGCGGATGAAGTTGGCATTAAGATTTTCACTGCAGACATTATCTATCACTTATTTGACGATTTTACAAAGCATATGGAAGAGCTTGCTGCCAAAAAGAAGGAAGAGAGCAAACTTTTGGCCGTGTTCCCCTGCGTCCTACGGCCAGTTCATGTGTTCAACAACAAAGATCCTATTGTCATTGGTGTGGATGTGATTGAGGGCAACTTGCGATTGCTCACCCCAGTTGCCGTTGTAAAAAATAACCCTGTTACTGGTGCAAAAGAAATTCTTAGTTTGGGCAGAGTGTAAGTCGACGCGCTTCTTTTGTTCAACGCTACCTTAACTAACATATAGTTTCCTTTTCAAAGGCAATCGATCGAACGTGAACACAAACAGATTCCCATGTGTAAAAAGGGTCAACCATCCGTTGCCATTAAGATTGAAGGACCAAATCAACCGGGTTATGGCCGCCAGCTGGACGAGAACGACACCATTTACTCGCTCATCTCCCGGCAAAGTATCGATACCTTGAAAGAATTTTATCGGTCGGATGTTTCTATGGATGAATGGGTATTGATTAAAAAGTTGAAGCCTCTGTTCGATATCCCTTGATTGCATGCATGCTTCTATGCGGAGATTCCGTGGCTACTGCTATTGGGACAGGGCAAATGATTATTTGACTTGTAATGGGTTCCTCTTCTAGTCGTCCTGTTCTTTTCAGTTTTGCTTCTGCTGTGGCTTTGTGACCCTAATCTAGTTTCGGTTGGGATTTATAAACGAAACACCAAAAGAAAATCTTGATGATATGATTGACATAGTTGAAGCAGAAGCCTTTCCATGATGATGTTTATTCAGCTTGCTTTTGCGCTATGCTTCCCTCGGACTCAGTTTTTCTGTATATATGGTATATACATTGATAGATTGCCTCCATTTGCCATTCCCCGTTCACAAAATGGATACTTTGTGCCATACTAAGACAAACCTAACATCCAGAAGTCGAAGAGGATCCATCGATTCTCGACAAGATCTTACATTTTAAGGTCCCTAGGTTTATTAGAAGCGAAAGGAAATAACAACTCGCATTTCAGGTCCCCTTTCCAAATTATATACAAGGCCTTCTCTCCAGCTGTAGCCACTTTAAATATCCCTCCTTTCACTGAACGTATGTCTTACATTGGAAGAAAGGAACAGCTTTCGCTATCTCCACCCCAGGACCTTCATGTTTTCACTCTCCCTTCCCTTCCCACTTCTCCACCTGACCATGTCTCTTCTCCCAATCCAACCAACTCCCTTCGTACACCCCAATTCTCCGCCTATCATACCCAGCTTGTACCGCCAACTCCGCGGCGGCCTTCGCACGGACCCCGGCCAGGCAGTAAAATACAATATCTGCATCTGCAGCGCCCGCGTCAGCACCTGTATCCTCGGGAGTCACTTGCGGAATACCCGGCTTCGAGAAGCCGAAGCGGGTGAAAAATTCGTCCGGGGTGAGGAAGAGGGCGTCGGGCTGAGAGTTGAGGGGGATGGAGAGCGCGGTGGGGATGATGCCGGTGGAAAGGAGCTCGGTGGGCTCACGGACATCGATGAGGATTGTGGGTTTGGTGGTGGGGTGAGTTATGTGAGATGTTATCTGTTTTTTTTTTTTTTTTGATTTTTGTTTGTTAGAGCTGGATTTCGGAGGTTTTTTTTGTTTTCTTTTTTCTTCTTTTTCTTTCTTTTTTTTTTTGGGGTGTGAAGGATGGGGAACTACTTACGTCTTGAAAATTCCATTGCTTGAAGCGGGGTTGCTCTGCGGTGCTGGAATTGGTCGGAGCATTGAAGCGGGCGCTGGAAGAGAAGAGAAGGCGGATTTGGGAAGTGCCTGGTTTTCGGAGGCTTGCGTTCGAAGATGCTGGGATGGGAGTGAAGGTGGTAATGGGCCAGAAGTGTAAGGCTCGTGAAGTTGCTCGGGGAGTAGATATGATGCGCCTGGAGGAGAAAAAAGGCGCAATTGTGCGTTTTGAAACCATTGTGCTAGGGTGTTTTGAATGATAAGGTATCGATGGCTGAGGTCAGGGTATTGGGGGAGGCGTTGTGACATGGATGATGGAGAGTTGAACTTGGTTGGGGTTGCGGAGTACTGGGATGATGTCAGCAGGAGCTTGGACCACGATATTTTCTTGCGATAGGCGGGGATGATATGATAAGCTGGGATTTTTATTCCTCTCTCATTAACAATTAAAACTACAATAGGTATCATATATGTACATACACAACAAGGAGTTGAGAATCGCAAAGAGAAACGGACGGGAAAAGAAACTCCTAGACATCCAACTGCCTTCTAGGTCTTCCGTCTTGTCTTGTTCTCTATAGAGAAGAATCAAAAATACCTGGGCTGGTGACGCGGGCGGAAATAGGGCAGGAAGGATACTTGTATAACGTTCTTCTATAGCACCAGGGGGAAAAATATTATTGGCTCAAATTTTGCGGCATCATCATCGGAAAGCAGAAGAAAAAGCTCAGGGAACAAAGTCACCAAAAGTAGAACATCTTGGATAACCACTCTACTAGGAGGATATCAGGTATTCACTAGGTCATTGAAGTGTTTTTTTCAAGGTACTCGACGACTCATTGCCTGGGGCGGAAAACAAGGGGACAGTCGTCCTGTTACCTGTTAGCATTGCTATTTGGGGCGCCAATGGCAGCGAAGTACTAACCTGCGGGAAAATTGTTGCGAAGACTTTGATATCCTCAGAAATGGGAGTAGCATGATGCTCCCAATCCATCATCATACTAGCCTTGCCAATCATTGCCATTAGGTTCAACTGCGCGTACGTCTGTCCAAGGCAATAATGGGGCCCGGTTCCAAACACCAAGAAGTTCTTTGCCGCTTTTTCAGCGTCTCCAGTGATCCACCGATCGGGATCAAAGGTGTCAGGGTTTGGGTATGCCTCAGGATCATGAGTCGCTGGCCACACAGAGGGGACGATCATGCAACCTTTGGGAAGAGTGTAATTGGGTGTGATAGGGAAGTCGCGCTTGGTCATATAAGGAACCATGATGACGGGGGGTCGGTAGCGAAGGGTTTCTCTGACCACAGCTCGCGTGTACTTCATCTGATCGAGAATGTCCATTGTAATCTTAGCGTTCCGGTCGCCATTTCTCACCGCCAAATTCTCCTCTCTGACTTTGTCAAGGATATCTGGGCGGTTGGCCATAAGTTGGAACAGCCAGGTGCTGGCACTGGATGTGGCATCTTGTGAAGCAAATAAAAAGGTGAAAATCGTCTGTGCAATCTCATAGTCGGAGAATTCACGCAAGATGTGGTTCGGCTTCTCGGAATCATCAACCTCGATTCCCTTGGCAATCTTTTCACGGTACTTTTTAGAGTCCAGAATTTGTTTCACCCAAGCATCCATGATGCAAGTAACTCCGCCGCCAGCAGCTATGCTGACCTTGCTCTTGGCGGCACATTTACTAAACTCATCCAAAACCATGTCGGCAGCCTTTTTTCCATACCAAGATTTTGTGAAGGGCAGAATAATTGGGAAATTAACTAACTCCAAGGCAGCAGTTATAAGATAGTAGTCATCGGCAATCTTTTTCACAGCCTCTTCGGTCATGTAGTCTCCAACAAAAGTTTTGCAGGAGAGGGCACACATCAATTCGCGCAAATACGGCATCCATGGAAGAGGTTTGAAGTTGTTGGTCTTCGATTCGTCCAGGAAAAGCTTGAAGTACTTTTCATAAACAGCATCCAATTGTGGCATGTAGACGGTCAACGCGGATCGAGTGAAGAGGCCATTAAGGCCTTTACGATATTCGACGTGCTCCTTTCCATCCAAGAATACCCAATTGGTTTTACCTAGGAGCTTGTGTGCAGAGTCCACAACGCATGGCTTGACGTATGCGGGAGAATTGAAAACCTTGCGGGCCATATCTCGAGTCGATGCAATGACAACAAATCTACAAAGTTAAATACGCGTGAACAAAGAGGTCCAACAGATATGACAGGCTTCGCCATGTAGATATATATGAGAGCACTGATACGTACTTGTGGAAGACAGATACACAGCTCAGTTCACCACTCGCCCACTTCGCCTTGTACTCATGGAACTTTGGATTTACGGATTCGAGGAAGGGGCCCATGAAGGGAATTTTGAATCTCGGACCGACAATAGAACCCTTTAGCCACATGTATTTGACTATGTTGAAGGATTGTATTTAGCGAGCGCTTCTCCTTCCAGCTTGGGATTTGTAACAGCGAAATAGCACTCACTCTGATCATAGGCGACGAGTAGTATGAAGAAAGCCAGTAGGGCTGACCAGCCGGTGAAACGATTGTAGATGCCCATTACTAGGCTCGAAGGGTCGGTGGTCAATGATGTTAGGGATGCATCTGCAGAAGGCGATGCCATATTGCCCGGCACACTCGCCATGGCGGCTGAGTGTAAGAGAGTTTTGAGGAGGAAAAAAAAAAAAGGGGTCTCCACTGAGAAGAGGGGAGTTTAAAGCTCCGATAAATTCCAAAAGACACGCTCTGGGAGGAGGGGAGAGAAGGGAGGGAGGTATGGAAGGGTGATGAAGAGCAGGTAGATGACCCCGACACTGAGAAGGGGAAGATGGAGGATTAGAGGAGGAGGAGAGGAGAGGAGATTCGTAACTGAACTGCGAAGTTATTAACTAATAATTTGCGTTCTTAGTTTGAATAATTCCAAAGCCTGGCTGAGATGTGCATCCTTGTGTTCAAAACGCCTGAGCATGCGTGGAGCCGTGCCAGCCAGTCAGAACGCGAGAAAATAGAGCTTGCTGGCAGCTTTCGCCAATGAGAACGCGTATTCGTATTTATTTTTATGAGCCAAAATTACGGTATGTACATTACGCATTGGCCGGAATTCCGTTGGAGTTGGTGGTAATCATTCACGCCGACCCGTTGTTCTGCGACTATTCAGTTTGAGGAACCCGGTCGCAAGGCAATACGAGCTTTTTACGCAGTCAGGACAATGCGCACTGGAAAAGATGGGCGTTTTATAGCATGCAGCTAGCGGGAGTTTTCACTTTCTTCCCAATCAATAAAGGCGCCAACTCTAAACGCGCCCTCGGCGAACTGAGGATTCGACCTGACTAGGGACTTGAGCTACCTATAATATCTACAAAAAGGTGTTTATGCATCACGTGGTGCGCCGGATTACCTAACACACACCCCGTGAGACGAACCAACTTCCAAGATCCGCGGAGTTCAAAGACATCGCAACCGCATGCCAGCCCCAAATCTCCTCAAATCTTCCGAATCTGCAATGAAAATACGGAGTAGATAAACCAGAATTCAGATTTATTTTCTTTTTGCAGACTAGTTGATTCCAAATTTTCATAATTTTCTCATTGAATTTACATGTTTCTTTTTGTTTTGATCACAAATTATTTCAAAGTAATTGACAAATTCGTTTTTCTGTATTTTCGGTAGAAATATAATATGGGTAGTGGTCTGATGCGTTCATGGATCCTCCGGAATCCGGGAAGCTAACTATTTATAAAACATAGAAGCTGAAGCGGTAGATCCGGAGATTTATAGTATTATCATTCACCCTCAAAATGAGAAAAAGCAGCACCCTCACTGCATATAAATGCTCGGTAATTTGGTAAGAATAGGAGTTGAATGAGGAATTGAATTGAACGATCCATTGATTGAATCCGGGTCTACTGCAGGGTTTTGTCATTAAATTCAACATAGAGAGCCTCATGCGCGAGCTTTCAAGCAAAATTAATGTCGGTTTCGATGTAAAGAGTCCCCCATACATCAACCATTGACATCGATCTCCATTACTGGTAGATGGAATATCGCTGGCATGTCCCTTATCAAATCGAGGACTCGAACGAGAAATCAAATAAGGATTCAAATGAGTAATTGGATGTAAGCTTGATCCTTCCGCAATTGACCATGAGATCTCAACGCATAAACTCAATATAACCAGATATCCCCTAGTTTCGGGTCGAGAGGGAAGATAAGAGATTTAGTAAGATTTGCACGCGGAATTCGCGCGGCTTGAAAAGACGTGCCATCCCAATGGCTTAAAAGAAAACGAATTTGCCAGGTGTTCCCATAGCATCAAGCTCTAATCCCTGGACCTTCATAGAGAATTTCCCCTATATAAACACTAGACATGATACCACTTGCTACAAAGGCATTATGTGTGATTCATGAATGCCTCTCCATCGCCATCGATAAAAATAGATCCGTTATCATGATCGTCCAAACCCTGGCGAAGCTGGCTTTAAATACCGACTTCTCTCAATCAACGTTCCTAGAAGTAATCGGCAAAAGAGAGATAGAAGAACGGACAAGCTACGTGGCAACGTTATCGTATATGCCTTTCTCGATACCACAGGCATCGCATCCAGGCTCAGGGATCAAGGCACCAAGAGTCTCGAGCTGATGGCCACATATGAAAGTTCGTTTGGAAACAGCCCTTTGACACATAATGCTTTAGTTTCCCTTAGTCATGTCTGCTCATCTTTACTAACGTCCGCCATGAAGGAACACCGCCAGACGAGGAGTTGCTTGACGAGATTGGGGTCTACCAGACTAGATTGAAAGGGGCAGACAAGCCTCTCTTAACAAAACAAAAGCTAAAGCCTTGGGGCTTTGTTGGATAAAAGTAGCGTTGCTAGAGAATGGCTACTTTCACGAGGAAAGTTATCAAAAGGAATTTTGAAATATGTTTGGATGTGGTTAAACAGCTTGCTTTGTTCCCCTAAAAGTAGGCGCTCGTTTTCTTCCACGCCATAGCATTTTAGGGACTTTGACAGATGGCACCCATAAAGCCGAAGTACAATGTCTTGCGGCTGCGCCTCACATACAGCAGTAGTCGCTATGCCTACATTGCGAATCGCAACACCGTGCGAAAATCATCTTATGGAAATTAACTGGAAATTGCATTCTATTTATTTCAGAAAGGACGCCGTACGTACCAGGATACCATAATGTTCATGTTATTCCAATGAACAATTCAATTAACCTTTCAATTAACCTATTCAACCCCCAATAATGCCACCAATTCGCAAAAGAACTCTGGAGAGATAGAGGGAAGACTTGAATTCGCGGTAACTGCCATTTAGAATCAAGAAACAGTCTCAATTGCTGAAGCTGCGCGTCTTTGTGCTATGAACACACAACCATCGATTCAATGACCGAAAAGAAGCAACAAGACTGCACCTTGCCTAAAAAGTGAGAACCTCACTTTAGTTAATTGGTTCCTAAGCGCTCAACTGAACCTTAGTCGAGATTTATGTATTTTGAGGTGGCCGGTTTGTTTGTTGTTTGAGAAAGTCTAACAATCACAACTGATCCTCCCTTCGTTTACCACATCTTAAACTATACCTCTGGATCAACCGCCCAACGATGCCTAACTTCTGTATTAGCATTGCCCTCTCTCTTCACACCAACTGTATCTTTGTTGGCTATGGAATTCCCTCAAGTTCTCGAACGTTGTGAGGGCGTTGGTGTCGGATCCGTATTGATAGTTCATAAAGTCAGTCGAACCATTGTGGTTAAAAGACTCCAATTGTGCAAGTTCAAAGGAGAGGGGCGGCTGCATCCTTTCCTCCTAGAAGTCAAGTTTTATAACCGCTTGACTGAGCGAGAAGACCGATGTGCAGACATTGTTGCATGCTATCTTGTACTTCCAGATCACATCTTTCTATCCTACTACAGCGGTAACCGGGTTGATAAACGCTATCTCGACTATCAGGAGCGTAAGAAACGCCCGAACCGCCCTAACGAATATTTTGGACGACTTGTAGGTGTGAATCATAATGAAGACGCTGCTCTTATCGCTCGATGGGTACGACAAATGACATCAGCGCTTGAGTATGTGGAAAAGATGGGCTTCTGTCATAATGATGTGGCTCCCCGCAATTGCCTTCTTGACGACAATCTTAACTTGATACTGTGTGGTTTTGGCCGCGCTACCACTATTGGGAAATTGCTTGATAGCTCTTTTGCTCCATGGGCTAAAGAATTAGCCACCGGTCCCTTGAGATACACGTATGGCCTCTGTTGTGCTCGAACAGAGCAGTTTTCACTGGGAACACTTGTCTATTTCCTGTTGTATGGCCACGAACCATATGAAGACATCGATCTTCAAGATAAAGACCCACAGGAATTGAGCCGCCGATTCAGTCATATGGAGTTTCCAGTCCTCGACCGACATCCAGTTTTCGATGACTTTATCTCTGCTTGTTGGCATAACGTCTTTCCCAATATGTCCCTGGCAGCGTATACTATCAAGCACATAACCAAAGATTTCGCATTGCCCGCGAAGTATGGAACTGGTACCATGTATGCAAAGGAGCGGAAGACATGTGAGCGACTGATCCCACATGGGATGCTTGGGCCCGAGATGGCTTTGCGCTTTCAACCTTTCCGGCAAAGATACGTTTAGGCGATCGTGGGGAAAACTAGGCAATTTTGGCAGAGCCTAGTCAGTTTCGTAAGGAGATTGTGATAGAAAAGTCTGCCTGTTTGCTGAACCGGCTGATATATCTATTGTGAAACTAAAGGCCGCACTGCACGGAGACATAGCTCGGGGGAGGAGGATACACCGTATCAAAAGAGACCTTAATATCAAAGAAGCGGAACTATGAGCGTATTTTCAGGGACGATATATTAGGTGTTGGTAAACTTTGAAAATGCCCTTGTAACTCCCCAACATCGGCAAGAGAACACAGAAGGTCGCACATATATATCAAAAAAGAGATCTCCTCCACAGTCGGCCAACTCTTCAGCATTCTCGAGACAGGCTGCCGACTCAATGAATTCGCCCTGAAATCGCAAAACTTTCCCAAGTACAACGTCCTTGCGAAAAGTTACAGCTTTTTCCATCATGGAATTCCCATGCATTTAAGAGGTTTGTCGCCATTGCAAGCTTCTCTTTCTGGGCTGTTCCATACTACTGTTTTGTGCGAATGCCCTTTCATGTTTAGGGCACAACGGATTTTTGCTGGTATAAAGAAGTTCAGCTTGCAGTGCCGAGCAGGGCATGACACGTGCTCGCGAACACACATAAAAGGCCACGCTGGTTTGACCCCTTGAGAATATAGCAGAACACCCCTTCCCAAAAAGTATCCAAGTCCCAAATATTCCGTGCACCGCTGCATAACAACTCCCATGTCTCACCCGAGCCCAACGCCTGTCGTTGCCCCGTATCCTGGCACAGGCAAACTCCCGTCAGCAGCAAGCCATATCCGCATTGCCCGTCCTTCTCGCAACCTCGACCACGCCGAACACTTCTACACCACCGGCCTGGGCCTCAAAGCCCTTTGGAAGTCAGATACCAATGTCACCGGTGGTCATGCCCTCCTCATGCTTGGCTGGCCTGGTGCGGCCTGGCATCTAGAGTTGGTGGATGACCCAGACGGTGAATTTCCATCCACACCGACGGAGGAGGATCTATTGGTCATTTATGTTGATGATGTCATCGATCCTGCAATTATAGACAGGTTAGAAACCGCCGGTGGCAAGAGTGTGAAGGCTAGGAATCCTTATTGGGAGGAATGGGGTGTTACGTTCGAGGATCCGGACGGCTATCGCCTCGTCCTGAGTCAGAAAGGGTGGAAGAATGAGTGAAAGGAATTTACAATGCCCAAGGAAACGATGGTCGAAGCAGGAATTTATATATCCTACACACCTCGGATTACATAGCCTTTTACGCGCTAGTCATTTCAGGTTGAAAAACTGTAACAGACACAAAATTCTTAGTTGAAACTATTAGATGCAACCCCATTATCGACCGAAGCCAAACCATCCCTTCTTCTTGGGCTCCAGTTTGGTTTCGGAAGCTGGGGCGGTGGGCTCGCCAGTATCAATTGCCCTCTTGGCCTCCCGAGGATAATCGATGTAGTTCCAAGCAACATCCAGGAACAGCGGTTTCACGGGAACAGGCTGTGTCTTCGGAGGGTAAGTAACCAAATTAGATAACTGGAGATCGGCCGAGGAATATTCGCCTAATCGTTCAAGAAGAGGCGGCGCCGTGGAAGCCTCTGTTCCCCCGGCCTCAATGCCGAGCTTGTCAATCTCCACAATCCCGCGATATTGCCAGACGAGATGCTGTAGCTGCGTTGAGAGTGCTTCTATTTGTTGCGCCGACACCTCTAGCCGCGATGGTTTTTCAAGGGTACTGGTAGAACCTGACACCGACTGACATTTAGACGCAAGGTCTGATGCTCGAGAAAAGAGCGCCAGGGCATTTTTCGGATTAGAGAGGGATGCATGCGACCAGCCAATGGAGAGGCACCTTTCGCTAACAGTCAGCATATGAAAACATATTAGCAAGGGTAAACGACTAACCTCAACGCTAAGAAATAATTTCGAATCGTATTCAACTCTTCGACAAGATCTACATCTCCTGCGACTCCCGGAAGCTCTTTGACGGAGTCCAAACTCTGTAGAATTGCATCATAAAGGACAACTCGTTCGCGTAGCCGAGCCAGCTTTTTCCCTGTACTCTCAACTTTCGAAGCCTTAAAGCTTTTATGGGTCTTTCTATTCCTGAACTTCTCCGTCTCAAACTGTAAGCCGTCTTCGAGGCCACACAAAACTCTATTAC
The DNA here is from genome assembly GCA_001430935.1 of Amauroascus verrucosus. Classification (NCBI taxonomy): domain Eukaryota; kingdom Fungi; phylum Ascomycota; class Eurotiomycetes; order Onygenales; family Onygenaceae; genus Amauroascus; species Amauroascus verrucosus. The sequence continues at coordinate 116,993 of LJPJ01002898.1, forward strand.
GACCGACACGCCACCCAACTAATGCGTAGTTCACGGCCGTTCGAGTTACCTGCAAAGCTTGCATTCTCTGATGACCTTGGTCGACTCCTTCACTGGACAGCTCATCGATGGCAGTTTTCGTGGCGTCGACGGCATCTTGGCTAGCGATAATGACGTTGTCATAATTGGCGGCCTTTTCTTTAGGGGACGCATGTTGGCCAGTAGGGCTTCGTATCCAAGCCGCAAGTTGCAATTCAGCAGCAGCAGCGGCTCCCAGGGCCTGCGATATGGAAGCGTCTTCAAGTTTCACAGTCCGGGATCGCCATGTGACTGTCTCAGGCAGCTCTTGAGTATCTACATCGGCAGCAGATTCATTGTCGCCACTCTTTTCGGACAAAGCATTAGGATCAAGAGCTTCTACTTCTGCTCTTATTTTATCGTCAGCGGGAAAATGCTGGATACTGATAGTATGTAGTGGCATCGAACGAGGAAACTTGAGCTGATATGCGGCATATCGAATTCCAGGATCAATAGTGCTAGACAAGAGATCGCGGAATACCTCACGATCAGTCTTTTTCTGAACAACTGTGTATATTACACGAGCCAGCGAGTTTTGGCGCACGCACTGCTCCCATCGCTGCTTCTCCATCCAAAAGGTCGCAGCGAGAGAAGCGAGATAAGCTCGGGCTTCTAACAGATCAATATTCGACACCCCGGCCGGCTGGTTTTCAAGGACTTGGACAAGCTGTTCGGCGTATGCCATTGCCTTGTTTAGACGTGATATTATGTGTCGCCTTGTTGATCCCACAATCCCTTTCGCAGCCGGATCTGTGGAATGTACGGATCTCATGTGCATGGCTGATGCCCATCCTCGTTCTGCTGCGAGGAGGAGGAGGAGTGCATGTCTAAACTAGTATTAGAACCCAAGATCAACTTAAGATATAGCAAGCCTATGGCACTTACTCGAAATTATTTCCAATTTCCTCCGCAGTTACAGGTGGCTTTGCAGTGTACTTCTTGCCTTTGGGTGTCGTTCTACCAAGTCGCTTGGAGAGACTGTGTAGCCTTCGGGTCAGTCGAGCACGATAGGTATTGTAGTCTCCGATTAGGAGAGCATCAGCTCTACGTGAGACAACATAGTTCGTAATATCCATTTTATATATATCGCCTGTGCTTCATGAAAGGTTAGGAGAACATTGGCGATGAAGCGGTCTCAAGGATTGCTCATTGATTCATGGTGACCACATCTCGTCAAGCGGTTGTGTTTGAGGCTGACATAAGCAGTGCTGGGAGAAGGTCAAATTAATGTCTGTTGAACGGGAACAAGATCGGGGATCTGGAATTCAGCCTGAAAAACGCCACTTGAAGACGCTTGGTGCGTTTCCTTTTTCTCCTCGACCGGAGAGGTTCTTTCGTTTTATCTTGCTTCTTCATGTTCTTGGGACATTCATCTCTTCACAATTAACTACCTGGAGAGAAATCATCAACTCTTCCGCACTCTATACACACTCTTCGAGTAAGTTTTCCTGGCTAAAAGAGCTTTCGGCGCCTTGCTTTCCCTTCTTCATGGCTTTCTTTTTGCGCTCATAGCCACTCTTAGATATGCTTCAAACACCTTGATCCGGACCTCACTTTCTCCCCTTCCTTTATTTTGCTAGCATTCTAAGGCAATGCTCGAGCGGGCTGCTCGATGCATTGAGACCGCCGGCCAGCAAATCTTTCTCCGCCCCAAAGGCCATTTTCGGTCCCGACGGATTCTACGTTCAAACTTTTGGCATCATGGCGCAGCTGACATAGATATACCTTTTTGGTGTTTTGGTCTTCTTTTCCCGCCTCCTTCACTTAGGGAAGTCGATCGAGATGTCCAAAAAGCACGGATATCGTCAAACAGTTTTTTGTACTCCACCCACCTTGAATTCCTCTATCCGCCTCGGACTCGATCATTTGCGCGAGCTTACCTACAAATTCGGAGTCTGCACAAAGGTATCGGCGTTCGACGGAGAAAGCGATTTTCATGTCGGGCGTTTGCGTCATTCACGGACAACCCTGGTGAGAGTAAAGCTCCATCTTGGGATGGATCGACGGAAGCGCCTTCAGCAGCGAAAATACATGCGGAAGACGAGATAGCTTTGGATGCGTTACGTCGGCTATTTGCAAGCGAAGGCCCACCAGACTACACTAAGGCGTGGGACCTTCATCAGGAAGCTAGAGCGCTTCATGAGTTAGTTCCTCAGATGCTCGCGTATCTTTCAACTTCTGATAATCGGATTGATGCGGTTCGAACGAAGAAGCTTTTCGAGGCTCTTCCGGTGTCGGAAAGAAAAGCAACGGATTACTTGTACGCTGTCAAGGCGGCACTCATCTGGAATATTGAGGACTTTCAGTTCAAAAATATCCTCAACGAAGCTATCTCTAGAGGGGAAGGAAAGTCATGCTGGAGTTTTGCTATCACATTCTTAATAAACCGAAGAAGTTGGCACGACGCCCTTGAAATTTGGAACAATCGACCAGTTTCTTCTAGAAAACAAGTTAAGTCTACCGAATTAGCTGAGCTAGCAGAATTGCCTAGTCGTGTTTTCTCGTTTCTCAAGGTGATACGCATGGGTCAGCTGGACAAGGAGACGCCGGGACTGAGTGATTTCCTGAGATTCATGGTATATCATGTTGTTTCGAGCCAAAAATCGATGATAGAATTGTCAACAAGGTCGACGCTGTTGTTGTTTGACCGGCTCAACTCTTTGCAACTGCTGGAAGCTGAAGCCTACTTGAAGGCGATTTCCACCTTGCAATCCTTGCGTTTACGGCCCGCAATCACTCGATCAGTACTCCTTTACCGCAACCTTCGATGGCGCTTGCCTAACGACATGGCTTCCGAAAATCTTCTTACCCGTCTCTTAAGATCGTTGTCTGCATTGGAGATATCGGAGGGCGTTGATTACCTGTTAGATGAATATCGAGCTTTTTATGGGAAACCGTCACCAGAGGCATACCGTTATGCTTTGACAACATATTCAAGGCTGGGCAAGGAAGCGGAAGTTAATCGCCTGTTCCAGAGTTACGTTGCAGATCACGGCGTGCCTTCGGACTTGAGATTACTTTCTCCACTCCTTTATGTTCATGCAAGGCTTGGCCGAGTGGACAAGACTAGAGAGCAATTGGATAGGTTATTAACGGACTTTAATGTTGCTCCCAATGTGGTGTGCTGGAATATGCTTCTTGCCGCTCATGTAAGGGCCAATGATCTTGGAGGTGCTATGGCAACTTTCAAAGCTCTGATCCGAAGTGAGATCGCCCCTGATGCTCATACCTTTGGCACCTTGATGGGCTTCCTGGCGAATAAAGGCGATGTGGACGCGGCTATCAATCTATTTGGCGTTGCAAAGCAGAACAATATCCAAATAAACTGCGCCCTGCTTGATGGGCTTGTCGGGGCATTGTGCAATAACCGAAGGTATAGCGATGCCGAAAGAGTGATCACTGAAGCCCTTCACTTGAATTTGTCTGGATCTCTGACAAGAATGTGGAATGTTTTGCTTTGGAATTACGCCTTCATGCCCGATGTTGATGCAGTCGCAAGGATACAAGGGCGGATGCAAAGTGAAGGGATAGAATTTGATGAAATGACTTATGCAGCACTAATGCTAAGTCTTGTCCGTGTCGGCAAAATTGAATCAGCACGCCAGATTCTTGGTAAGCTCCATCGAAGTCATCGTATCCACATTACAGAACTCCATTACGCTATATTGTTACGTGGCTATTTACAGCAGAAAAACCGTGACATGATATTGGTCTTGTACAAGGAGATGACAGAAAGATTTGAAACCCTTGGGCTCAGTGGGAACCTTTCGATGCTCAAGGCATACATCTACCGCGATCTACAACGCTTTAGCGAAAAAGGCGGCATGGATGGGGACGAATTTTTGGAGCTGACACGTGCTGAGCGTTTTCTCGACGTTATCATGGAAAACTTCGACGTCTCTATGCTCGCAACGAAGCAACCGCAACCAGGCTCAGAAAGGCGTTCAGTTGGGGAAGCCTTCCCTTCTGCCTACTACGAGCCCCTTGTCTTAGCATATAGCTCTCAAGGCGAATTTGACAAAGCCGGCAAGGTATTAGACAAGTATGCATCGAAGATGCAAGAACTTTCGCACGAGAGCTCGTCTTCACCCCTTCCAATTCTGCACGCACAAATGGTCAACTTTCTCAGACAAGGGAAGCATGATAAAATTGACATGTGTTGGAAGACAGCCGTGGGAAACATAAGCAACGTTGCACGTCCTCTGAATCTCAAGTCCTTATTGGCCAATTCGTCCGATACTGAGTCCGAAAGCCCAAACAGTTCCGGTGGAAAACATCAAGAACTTTCATCCAACGACGCTAGCTCTGGCATCCTTCCGTCCTACCGTTTTGCCCTTTCTCGTTGCATATCTGTTTTAATGCAGTCGCTGTCGTATCGGAATCTCCACTCTAAAATATCGGATGTCATTGTAGAAGTCGAAAACATTGGTTTCGTGCTGACCACTTTCAACTGGTCTCTTTATATCAAGCTCCTATGTTTATCCGGGCGTCCCGTCGATCAATTTCGCGCCTTTGCCATTTTCGAAGAGAAATTTATATCCAAGTTTATTAGTTGGGGCCATATTAGGCGAGGGTATACGAAGAGACCAGATAATGCACCAGCCGGTCTTGACTTCCTCGAGCGTCGATTCGCGCATCTTAAACAATATCAAGTGTTGGGTAAAGCGGGGCGCCGAGCTTGGTCGAAAATTCAACCGGACTCGATGCAGCCTACGTATTTGACGATGCTTTACCTAGCATCGGCCTTGATCGATTTCAGGTCTCGATCCATTGCGAATGGTGAGGCGGAGATGGACTCATTGCTCTCAAAAGCTCCACAAACGGTTAGCGCAGTCGCAAAGCTCCCATTTCTCCGCGAAAAATTCCAGGGACTTATCCTACGTGGCCGCCGCGATATCGATGATGAGTCAAGCCCAGAATTGCTTGAAACTACTGACCATGTGGTCTGGACTGGCGGTATTCTTGGGTTAGATGGAGAGTCTCGTATTAACACTAGTCCAGTAGTACGAGGAGTTGGCGAAGAGAATTTGTCCCAGCCGCAATTTCTCCAAGAACGCGAAGCCCTGCTGAACCCTCGAGAAGATCATTTCGAACCCAACAGTGACCTACTAGAAACCATGTTTGCCGAAGACGCCGAATGGAGAGCAATACTCTTCAACTCACAAATGCAATTTGAGCCGGAACCGGTAGAGCGCACCTTGGAGGTTCAAGACGAGTTAGACTTAGAAGTTGAAAGTCGCCTCGACAAACAACAAGAAGACGAATAAGTCTTCAACTTCTGGTGTAATCGTTATTCTAGAATCAAGGTTCGCCGCTTACACTTTGAGGAACGATATACATAATGAGCCTGGAAAGCTTCATGCTACGTAGGGCTATGCACCATACCTTTTGTAGAAGACATTGATATTTTAAGAGTTGGCACGATCTGCATTTTACGGCGTTATGTCTTGTTGCAAACTTCTACAAAATGAATTGGGTTCGAAAGCAGATGCCTCCTTTAGAAGACTCTTTATGAACAAGGATATACGCTCTTTGCGTCCGATTTTGTATGATCATAGATATTGATTGAAAATTAAAGATAATCCGCTCATCATATCTGACACTGTATCTATCACATTTGATCCTGAAGCTGAAGAAGACCTTGCATGATTGCTTTGAGAAGTGTGGCTGGTGAAGCTACCACTTTAAAACGCGTTTCAATTAACGCGACGGACGCGTCTCTCAGATAGAAAGTTTAATTGAACTTCGCACTTCGTTGTGCGGGTAAGGAGCCAGCCCTTTGAAATGTTCAAGAACCCAAGCGATTGCCTTTGTCCCTCTTTCTTTTCATGATCTAATGATAGTTAGTGTTGTGATTTACTTGTTTTGTTTACCCAACCTCGAAGATGGAAAATTTTACGTTGCGCGATGAAGCAGTTCGGGATCGTGTTCGTGCTGCAACAGAATTTCTTGATCCAAGTGGGTTTTCTCGGTTCTACGGTGTCAGGACGATATCTAACATGTCTATACAGGCGATCAGCGGGCCCGAAGGTTGGCGTTGTGTCCCACTGCACTCTCAGTGAAACTCGAATGCCACGCTTACCAATTATCACAGCTATCGTGCCGATATTGTGTTGATGCTGAATCGCGGACTGCGACGTCTTACAGTAAGGGAAGAATGTCTTTTTTGGGGAGATAAATCCATGTTAACTAGCGGATTGCGTTGTAGGTCAGCCTAGACGAGATTCGAGCGCATAATCGAGAACTTGCAAATGGGTTAGTCATGCAATGGATAGCGGGCGCTGCAACTTGCTTACAATTGGCAGCCTTCTTTCTCAGCCGTTTGAATACTCCCAAGCTTTTGATCAAGCCCTAAGAGAGGTGATCCAGACCTTAGGTAGAGATTCCACGAGATTAACAAAAGAAGAAATTGAGGATACGGTGTGTCGAGCCAGATCGCTCTGTGGCAGCAATTGGCGGCTAATTTCAAGATAGGCTTGGTACTGTGCTTATGTTGGAGCATTTGGCGAATATGCTTGCAATCCTCGTACTTTGAGCTCGTCTCACTTGAATCGGATGGTCGCGCTAGAAGGGATCGTGACTAAATGCTCCTTGGTCAGACCGAAAGTTATCAGAAGCGTTCATTATAATGCGAAAAAAGAGAATTTCTTGGTTAGGGAATACCGAGATCAAACCATGACGGCAGCTGGAGCCACAAGTTTGAACATCTACCCACAAGAAGACGACGAAGGGAACCCAGTAAGTTTTCAAAATTACAATAATTCATATGAATGCCTAACGTATCACAGTTGGTCACCGAGTACGGTTATTGCAAGTACCGCGATCATCAAATGATTTCCATTCAAGAAATGCCAGAGAGAGCACCAGCGGGACAGCTTCCTCGAGGAGTCGATGTGATACTCGACGATGACCTAGTGGACAAGGTGAAACCAGGCGATAGAATTCAACTCGTTGGAATATATAGATCTCTTGGAAACCGAAATGTGAACTCTGGTAGCTCAACATTCCGCACTGTGATTCTTGCCAATAACATAATACATCTCGCATCAAAATCAGGCGGTGGAATAGCGCAAGCTACAATCACCGATACGGATATTCGCAACATCAACAAGCTATCAAAACGAAAGAAGGTTTTTGACCTACTTTCTCAGTCTCTTGCTCCGAGTATATATGGGCATGATTACATCAAGAAAGCTATCTTACTGATGCTACTTGGTGGAATGGAGAAGAATCTCGACAATGGGACCCACTTGCGTGGAGATATCAATATACTAATGGTCGGGGATCCATCTACGGCCAAATCTCAGCTTCTCCGCTTTGTTCTTAATACTGCACCGTTGGCAATTGCGACGACTGGCAGGGGTTCTTCCGGCGTTGGTCTTACAGCAGCGGTCACAACAGATAAGGAAACTGGCGAGCGAAGGCTCGAGGCCGGTGCTATGGTACTTGGAGATAGAGGTGTTGTGTGTATTGATGAGTTCGATAAGATGAGTGATATTGATCGAGTTGCTATCCACGAAGTCATGGAACAACAAACAGTCACAATAGCCAAAGCTGGCATTCACACAACTCTGAATGCAAGATGCAGTGTTATTGCTGCTGCGAATCCTATCTATGGACAGTATGACACGCATAAGGACCCTCACAAAAATATTGCATTACCCGATTCACTACTATCCCGTTTCGACTTACTCTTCGTGGTGACGGATGATATTGAAGATACAAGGGATCGGCTGGTATCCGAACACGTTCTGCGGATGCACCAATATCGTCAACCAGGAACCGAAGAGGGTGCTCCCGTGCGTGAACAAGTCAATAACAGCCTGGGAGTCGGACTTGAAGCCAACGAGAGCGTGACTGCACCCACTGAAGTTTATGAGAAGTACAACACCATGCTTCATGCAGGTATGACTGTGACTTCCGGTCGAGGACCAGGAAAAAAGGTGGAGGTGGTTAGCCTTCCATTTGTGAAGAAATATATCCAATACGCCAAATCGCGTATAAAACCAGTTTTGACGAAAGGGGCTGCCGATCACATTGTTGCAACATACTCTGCACTCCGAAACGATGAGTTAACTGGAAACCAGAGAAAGACGTCCCCAATGACTGCGCGTACTTTAGAAACACTGATCCGCTTGTCTACCGCGCATGCAAAGTCTCGTCTTTCTAACCGAGTTGAAGAAAAAGATGCCAAAGTTGCAGAATCGATCCTCCGTTTTGCCTTGTTCAAGGAAGTTGTGGAGGATGAGAGGCGAAAGCGACGCAGAACGACAAACGTGCTCGACTCGGACTCGGATTCAAGTGATTCTGATGGCAATTATACTCAAAGGACGGCGCGAGCGTCAACTGCCACTGGCCCACGTCCGACCGGGCGCCGCGGCCAGCTAGGCCGACCAAGAAGGACTCCTGATGCCAATAATGATGATGACGAAGATTATATTACAAGCATTAGCAGCCGGCAAATTGGCAGCTCCAGGCAAACACGCAACCATGCCATAACTCAAGAAGGTTCACAAATGTCCATAGCATCGTCGCAACCGGCATCTCAGCTTCTCCAAACACAAACAGAGAGCACAGAATCACAAGAAAGTGTCATTGCAAATGCTGTAGCAGCTGCAGCCTCATTGCCTCCTCTACCTACAGAACGGTTAAATGCATTCCGCTCGGCGTTAGGGCCGTTGATGAGATCAGATCTTTTCCAGGGTGATGCAGCGAGTGTGCAGCGAGTGGTAGATGCAGTGAATTCATCGATACGCGGATCCCCCAGCTCGCAAACCAGTGTGTTTGAGTTGACGGAAGCATTGCAAGCCTTGAATGTCATGAATGATAGGAATGAGGTTATGTGAGTATCGATTTTGATATTCCCTTTACGTCGGGAGTAAGCTAATGAAGGTATTGAATAGGTTCCTCGGAGAAGATACGGTGTATCGTATTTAAAGACACGTAGCTATGCTCTATCGTTATTCTACGATCTCAAAGTTGTTGAAGTACCTATATGTTTGTCATGATCTTTTAAGAGTTTGATGATGAAAATTCAAATCCCATCGCATGAAATCTGGCGCAGGGACATCTTGGTTTGGAAGAAATGGAGTTAGCATGTTATGGGGCAATAGTGGTCCTTCGATATAATCTAAAACATCACAATGATGAGAAGACATTATGAAAAGAATGGCGTCTTGTAGGGTATAGTATAGATACAGTGGCATGCTAAAATCAAGGCAAATAATTCAATATTGATTGGTTGTTACATGGATAAAATGTAAGCGTCAAGGTTCACTTTTGGTAGCATTTTAGTTTCCATACTGCGATTGGATTTGAGTTAATGGGGATGGTGGTCGATTTCCACTCCCAGTTGCGGACAAAGATGACTTGTTCTTTCGACTACGCTCGTTCCCGGAGGTAGCTGTACTACTGCTGCTTCGGCGGCGACGGGTTCGTTCACGGTCAGAGCTTGCAAGCTTGTCATCCGCATCAGACAATGGGTTTGGGGTCGTGCTGCGAGAAGATGTTCTTGAATGAGAATCGGTAGGACGACGGGGTTTCAATTCCCGATCCAGGGAATGTCGCGAATGGATGTGTCGGTGACTATGATGGTTGTGGTTGTGGTTGTGGTGATGATGAGGATGATGACGGTGTGGTCTTTCCAAGTCACGGCCAGACTTTGTGGAAATTCGTTTTCGCCTCCATCCTCGCCATCTAGCCCACCAGAGCCAGCCGTCTTCTTGTTTTGCGAGTTGCCGCTCGCGGTGTTCAAGTTTCTGACGGAGGCGGGCGCGGCGTTCGTTTTCCCGTTCCCAGAATTCGGTGCGGTACTCGTCCCAGTTTTCGCGGAACGCAGGGGAGAAAGATTTTGGAAGTAAGAGTAGCTTGATGTAGTCTCCACCTGGAGAGAGGTCCTCTCCGGCCCCTGTATCGCTATCGTCCTCGTACGAGGAACGGCCGGTCACTGCAGGACGGTTTTGGCGTTCGTGACTTGTAGCATGACGGCGCTCAACGTAGTGGAAAGATGGACCGGGTGAGAAGAAGTCTGAAAACGGGAATATGAATGAGAGGTAGGAAAGGATCTCTTTCCACCAGGGACCTCGAATCACTACGATTTTCGCATTGAAGCCTCGTAAGCCTCGATTCGCGATTCCGAGCCATCGGCGCGGCCATCGAACGCCTCTCTCCCATTGACCCGTTCCCCAGACGAGAATGCCAGTGACAATACCGCCCATCAGAGCTATTTTCTCTCCCATCTCAACGATCCAGTATACCGAGCCGCCGACACCCCCATCCTCTCTTGGTCGCAAGAAGAGCGCGTATGAAAAGTAGGCGATCCATATACCCAGTAGCAGCAAGAAGAAGGTATTCTGTCTCCTGCGAGCGCGTAGCGCTAAGTACTGCGAGCGTAGAGAACTCTCGAGAATGAGAAGATTCAAGTAGATCTGGGGCGGGGAGGACGGTAAGGTGGAGAGCGGGTCTGGAGTCGCGGAGGCCGTGACTGGTTTTGAATCGGGCTCATCCGGAGAATGGACCGGTATGTGTGGCGAAGGTGTCCTGGAGAGAGTCTCTGGAACTTGAGCGTCAGGGGAGGGAGCGCCCTTGACGATCTGGTCAAGGCGAGACATTGCGGTTGCGAGGAGGTTGTTGATTCATTATAAAGGATCCAATGGAGGATGGTGTTTGGCCAGCGTTATAGGACCATAATTTGCCTTGACTAGAATATGGCAACAAACAAGGGCTTCTCATGCAACTCATAAGGTAGCTAGCTAGAGCTGTTCGACTCTAGTTAGCGTGTCTGTGGGAGGAAGAGGTTTTCCCTTTCGCGCAGAAGAGCTCCGATCCCAGGTCCGCCTCAACCATATCATCTTTTGGCGACGAGAAGCCTCCCAATTGCTAGCTGCCTATAACTGACTACGCTGCGTCTACCTATGAACACGGTATCTATTTTAATTAATCAATCGAGCACTGCTTTGTCGGACAGCCATTTGTTCTTCGGCTCTACCCGGCCCAACCGTCGCCACTCTGACACGTTTGCTGCTTGAGAAAAGAGGCTGCCTGGCAAGCCGCGTATCTCCAGACAAACCGCTTAACTCCGACTACAGCTGAAACGACCATCTGAGAGCCAAACTGAGAAGAATTACGAAGTAGAGTATCTATGATAGAGAATTACTCATAATAATAAAAGCTTTGAAAAGAAAATGAAGAATTGAAGCAGCATATGAGAAACATGATCAGATTACAATCTACAGTATTTCTGAATTTGGAAAAGAATCGGCTTAATAAGCTGCTAAATGATATAAAATATTTACATAGTTATAGTTAATATGAATCTCAGATGCAAGATTGTAAAGTTAAGATGCAAAAACAGATGCTTCAGCGAAAGATCTGGCCTTATAAGAGAAAGAGAAGGGCATAAGATTCGATTAACTCCGGCGAACTCAACTCGATGATAATTAATGCAGTTACCCAAGCTGTATCCAGGAAGAGCCTCAACCGCACCACTGCCGCAGGTCACTCGATCCAGGCCGCTTCTCAATCCCACTCCCAGTATACCTTTGATTGCGCCCCCCTGGCTGCATAATAATAGTCTCTGTCCGCGGTTTCACGCCCAGTTTGAATCTTCTATCGCGCAATCCGACCCTTCCACCCCGTCAACTTCACAGTACCATCCCGTTATGACTTCCACCACAGCACAGCACCCGTCGGACGACGTGCAAAATCGTCAGCAGCAGAGCCCATTGGCTTCTTCGAAGCCGGAAGCCCGGCCTCCCGCTCCCTTCTCGCGGCTCTTCCCACTCGGCTACAAAGAGGGGTTCAATCAATGGGTATGAATGCAAGCCAAACACAGTACCTGGCCGTGGTTTTTCTTTTCTTATCATGAACTGGTTTCCATATCATTGCCTCACTGCTAACCATTGTCGTATCCTATATAAAGTGGGCAAGTATTCCGGCCGCTGCTGCCGAACACAAGGTCCTTTCCTTTATCCCATACCTGCAACGGCCGCCTACGCAGACCCAGACCGGTAACGAGCCGGCAACCCCCACTAAACAACCTGATCCTTTAACTACCGCCGATCATACACAGCCAGGTCAGGTTTCGGAAAATTCAGTCAACGATCCTTATGGCCCGCGAAGATGGAGGTCTACTATGGTTGAGCTAAGTGGCAAGAACCGTGAAATGAACGAATTTTCGGTTGAAAGGGTTGGAGAAAATGTGGAGAACAATCTTGTTGTTCTTCATGGATATGGTGCAGGGCTAGGTTTCTTTTACAAGAACTTTGAGGCCTTGAGTCGAGCGAAAGGATGGCAGCTGTATGCTCTGGACTTGTTGGGAATGGGTCGTAGCACCCGACCTCCATTCAGGATTGCTGCGAAGAAGCGAGAGGAAGCTATCACAGAAGCGGAGGACTGGTTTGTTGATGCCCTAGAAGAATGGCGTGCCAAGCGAAAGATTGAGCGTTTCACATTACTTGGGCATAGTCTTGGAGGTTATCTAGCTGCCGCATATGCCCTCAAATATCCTGGCCGACTTAACAAACTAATCCTCGCGTCACCTGTGGGAATTCCCGAAGACCCATATGCCGTCAATTCGGACGTTCCTGAGCCGTCTTCGTCTTCAATGGCAAATGAATTTACCCGGGATCAAGAAGGGGAAGTCCAGATTGGTGACAACAATAATTTCTTAAATGCTAGGGATAAGGCAGCCGCCGCTAGCGCAAGCAATAACGGCGTCTCCAAACCCCCGGCACGAACTATACCCAAGTGGCTCGTATATCTCTGGGACGCCAATGTCTCTCCATTCAGTCTAGTCCGATGGTCTGGTCCACTGGGACCTCGCCTCGTTTCCGGCTGGACATCTCGGCGGTTCTCCCACTTACCTCAGGACGAAGCTCGCGCCCTGCACGACTACGCGTATTCACTCTTTAGACTCCGCGGCAGCGGTGAATATGCCCTGTCATACATCCTTGCGCCAGGTGCATATGCGCGCAGTCCAATGATCCGACGTATTCATGGCGTTGGGCGACAGATTATACAACCACAAGTTTCTCCGCCATCTCCCAAGCCAGATTCAGCCAGCGATTGTACTTTCATTTCTTCCAATCCGCCACAACCATCTTCGGCCACATCACCTTCGGATTCATCCATCTCGCTCTTCCCCGTACAATCCCCGCCGCAACGAGAACCGGGAATTCCAATCGTCTTCATGTACGGCGAACACGACTGGATGGATGTTAAAGGCGGCTACTTAGCCAAGGATAAAATCGAAGAAGAGAAACGACGACTCTTGAAAGACGCATCCGCAGAAGAGCAGAAAGCCGATAAAGGATCAGCCAAGGTAATCATCATCAAGAAAGCGGGCCATCATCTGTATTTAGATGGGTGGGAGGAATTTAATGAAGCGTTATTGGAAGAGATGAGGGACGTGAGTGAGAACCATTCAACGCCTCTATTCACTTCATAGTGAATGAGAGAAGATATGCCTTGTTGTATATATTTAGATTTCTGTTTGTCTAGCACTGGGATAATGGCGCTTCCTGTGCAATATGTGTTCTATACCCGGCTGCTAGAGAGCGCCGAACCATAATGCCTTTTTCACTGCTCTTACTCCATCTCTCTTTGGATGTTATGATTCACTATATGTTGTCGACCCCAGTGCGATGTTGTTGTCTAGGTTGGAATAGTATAAGAAACCGTTTCAACCTGGATCTAAATGGAATTGTATAAGTCATTTCGGATTTTGAGAAGCCTTGATTGAATGGGACTCCGCATTCCAGAGAAAATATCAAAATCAAATACTAAATTAAATTAAATTTCTATCCCTGCTCGCCATGTGCGTTTTGGTGGCATATCAGGGAATAAAGGCAAATTTACAATATTAGCTTCACATCCAAAGAACATACGGGAGCCTAAACAAAAAGTCATGTAACGAATTACTAGATAAGAGTTGTTAACATCTCAGGACACTCCAGCGCAACAAAGATCAGCGGGCACGAAGTGAAATTAGAATCTAAAACAGAGGATCCAGTAAACTTACAGCAATTACATTCTTAGGCCAAACTCGCGTCCAAAAGCTAACACTGTACCTCAGTTAAGAAGCCATCGGCGAATCCCTTAGTATTCCGGAATTTAAGACGTGGCATGGCCCTTCCCGGCACTATTTCTCCTTGGGTGAGGGGGGATATCGAAATGGAGCTTCGGCCCCGTAGGGAGGACGCCATCGACATCTCCCTCATATTGTCCCGCGAAAAACCTGGAGTTGGGGGAGGCCGAAGACTCAACCCTATTTTCCTGATGACGGCTTAAGGAAGCGAGGTATTCAGAGCACTGATCACCATAAATCTCTTGGTCATCGTCCACATCTTCCCAATCTGCTCCGTCCTCAGATTGGGGGGAAACGTAAGCGTTATTATCGCCCAATAAGAGGGATCTATGAATGCTGGGAGAGACCTGGGTTGAGTGGAAACCGGACGGGAATCCAGGGAGGGGATAGAGAGAACTCCTCATTCCACCTGCCAGAGGGGACATTTCCGAGGAAACAGATGACCGGCGTGAGTTGCGACCAGAATGGGGTGTGTTTGGCCCCGGGTTGGAGGAATGAAAAGGATACTGAAGGAGGGTTGGCCTGTGGAAAGCAGTGATAAGTGGCTGATTTTCATCGCCCGGAGGATGTTCATATGGAAATAGGTAGTCGAGCAGCTGAATAAAGAGCCCAGGCTCGCTATAGAAAAGAAAATTAAAAATACATGTGACTAGAAACTGGGTACAGAGGTAGAGGGCTGCGCAGACAAAAAGGGTAGTGGAAAGGAGAATGGTAGGGATTGCCGCAAAGAAGGCGAATGGGAAGAGGACGTAAGACAGCGTAATACCCATGGGCCACCGTCTTGTCCAAGCTTCTCAGAGCTTGCTCATCTCACGATGTATCGTTGTGCTGCGACAGGGATGGCCTCAACAAGGCTGCTTTCTGATGGACGACGAAGGTCGATGAACCACGTGCCCCGTTTAAGTCCATGAGGCGAATGCTGAGTAATATTTTACGTCATAACTAGTTAACTAACGTAATTCCCAAGCGA
>LJPJ01000310.1:0-140556 GCA_001430935.1 Amauroascus verrucosus
GGTAGGTGATAGCTTACGTTAAGTAACCCAGACCTTCCTGGGGAAAGACCCGTAGGCAATAATACTACTATTCATGGCAGA
Source organism: Amauroascus verrucosus (assembly GCA_001430935.1). Taxonomy (NCBI): domain Eukaryota; kingdom Fungi; phylum Ascomycota; class Eurotiomycetes; order Onygenales; family Onygenaceae; genus Amauroascus; species Amauroascus verrucosus. The sequence continues at coordinate 82 of LJPJ01000310.1, forward strand.
GCTACAAGGGATCCAGATGACTCTAGAAATGTTGTTGAAACATGACTGGAAGAGGATAGTAATCTTCACAGACAGTCAAGCAGCAATCCAAAACGCAGGAAACCTCCAAGCAACAAAACATCAGGCGCTTACTCATATGCATCAGGTATGAATGCAGATCCAGCAGAATGGCTCGTCCGTGGAGATAAGCTGGATACCGTCACATGAGAGGGTCGAGGGGAATGAAATGGTAGGTCATGCAACCAAAGAGGCCTTAGGCTGGAGGATGACGTGAAATACAAGAGGATAAAGGATCCAGACGGATACAGAATGTACAGTCAAGAAAGTGAAAGATAATGATGCACACAATAGAGGCCTTGGGAGAAGAAATGGCACAAGGAAAGCACTGGCCGCATCTTCTACGGTATAACGCCGACGACAACCAAGGATGTCCTCAAGATCCATGTGAAATTGACAAGACTGTTATCATCCATTCTGACTAAGATTTGAACAGGGAATATCAGTCTACAGCAGTTCCTGTCAAGGACATGAGCCACAGAAGTGTAAAATAAGAGGCGCGAGTGTGGAAGAGACGTGCAGTTGGTGAAGCATGTCCTGATCAGCTGTCCAAGATTCCGTCAGCTTAGGGAAAGCATCATGTGGAAGGAGGAAAGAACAATAACAGACCTGAGGGTGATTCTCTCACAGCAAAAATATACCATCAAGACAGCCAGATTCATGAAGGAAACCAGTCTTCTTGGGCAATTCTGACTATATCAACATGGAACCAGCAGAGCGATGAGTCCCCAAAGAGTGACACAAAACAAGAAGATGCAGCATCCCAGTTGTACCAGCTAAATGACATTCAAGAAGCTATCTATATTCTTCTATGTACATTTCCTTTTCTGTATCTTCTTCTGGGTTATGTTTAATAATATTATTTCTGTGATCAGCTTCGCTCAAAGTACAGGAAGACTTTCCCGCCGGGATACGCCCATAGACTAATCCCTGATCCTTGATCCCCATCCCACTAACCGCTCAGCCGATGAGATATTCGCATTAATTTTTCCCTGTCTTTTCTTTTTCTCCTTGTTTCTATGCGCCGTGACAATGTGAGGTTGTTTGGAAGCCTTGCATTCACCCTTGTCTCTTTGTTGTTGTAGCCCAAGGAGCGATGTGCCGTTCCCTCAATCCCTATCAGTGCCCAAGAATACGAGAATAACGCTAGGAAATTTATGCGGCGTAGACTAAATTAAGTGGACGTCTTATCAAAGTGTCTCGAATGTCTCCGGTCGAGTTGATTCCAAATGTTTCGGCGGTAATAAGTAACCAACAACAATAAGCGCAACCCATGTAAACGAGGATGACAATACAAAATAAACTTTTTATCGGGGGAAAAGGCGGGGGTGGCTGTCGTTTATCCTGCTGTCGGGGCGAGCTTGAGATTCAGGCCGCTGCTTGAGATCAACACCAAAAATATATTGGCAAGTACCTATGTTAGGTATGCACTTGTCAGTGCATCTCGCCCTTGCATTTCTCTCACTTGCTTTGCAGATATTCGGGCGATAAGAAATCTCTAGTAATCACTCATTATTGAAGTAGTCGTATCACTGTCTCTTCTTCCCGCTCACGCCAGAGGCAGCTCCTACGAACGCCCCACGAACCTCACTCCATCCAACACATAGTACCCAAATTGGCACAAAGACCCATATCATATTAAAAAATGACAAGTAAACCCACAGGTAAACCGGATCCCTCGTCTCCAATGCCGTATTTCCCGACAGCCATTCTGGCGCAAAAGTCATAAACCCGCCATACAACTCCGCAACAGCCAATCCGATAGCCACAAACCACAATCTCCCTTTGTACATAGCCGCTTTTTGCGCCGTTGTCGTCGATGAACCTGTAGCTTTGTAGACCATGTAGCAAATATACGCCGCGGCCGGCCCGCCCAGAAACACTGTCAACAACTCCAACGAAATCACACCCAGATCCGCACCCAGCCACCGCGCATCCGCCTTGCCATATTCCTGCCACAATCTTGCCGTGGGTCCGACGCCATATGCGGGTCCGTAGAGTCTATCACCGTGATTTAGAAAGTAGGGCTTCGCTCGTGCAACGGCGTATGCGGGCGAGAGGAGCGTCGTGTAACTGAAGAAGCAGTGGTAGAGGAAAGAGCCCTCGATGAAGAAGTGTGTGAGGGCATCGTAGGCGTGCCAGAAGAAGAGAAATCGGTACTTGAAGTTGCTGGACGGAATTAGGAGAATAGCGAGGATGAGGGAGAAAGGGAGCAATGAGAGGACGGTTGTGAGGGAGAGAATGGTCGGGGCATCCAGCGTGAACGGGATTGTGGGAGACATTTGTGCTTTCGTGTCTACGATCTTTCTTTTTGCTGCTGTGAGAACTTGCACAGTTTTGAGAAGGAATGTGGCTTTTGTTATGTTGGCAAGATATGTTCACGACGTGATTGGTAGGGGCAACTGCTTTTTGGCGCGTTAAGGCTCACTAATCTCTGCAGTGATATACAGAAAACACGGGGTATTTGAACTACCGATAACAAAAGATTAGTCTTTGTGATATGTACTCCGTAATAGCTTGATTATTGGGTCATTAAAGTAATTGTTAATATTGTTGTAGCGTTGGAAATGTCGCAAAGGGGGGTCGCAAATTTGATGAAGAGATCGACAGTCTTAAAATGGAGCTTATTTCGCGTTATCAACGCGATTGAGAAGAAAATATCGAATATTATTTGATTTCTGTCATAAAGTCATAAAATTCATTCGCTAAACTCATCTCAAATGAAACGCTTCCAATCATTCGTTCAATTCATAATGTCCACCTCTTCTATAACATTGGCATAATACCCTGGGAACAGCCCTTTCTGTCCCGCATAGCAACCCCATAGCCAGTCATCGTTGATATTCTCTGCTTCAGTAATCTCTGCACCTCGAGGAAACATTATTTCATCGGTTTCGTCCGGTTCCGGATAATACGACCAGATTGCAACTAGGCGGAGCCCAATGCCACCAGAGGGCGGAAAGCGCGGCGCAATTGGACTTTTCGGAGAATCACCCGAGCTACCACTTAAATAGTGCCGCGACCTGTTGAGCTTGCGTCTGGTACCTTTGGCAGCACCCGCAGCATCAGGACCACCGGTATTGGAACCCTCGGGCCATTCCCAAGGGTCCGAATCTTGGCGTGTTAGTGGACTATTTGGAGTACTAGAATTAGTACGATTAAGGCTATTGGGCGTAGTTGGATCGAGATCATCTTTCATTGCAAATCCGCCAATAAGGCCCCTGACTATGACGCGCTTCTGGCCATCCTCGTGATCCTCGAACCCGACAATTATCATGCGGTGATTTCGTAAACAACGTCGCCATCCATTGCGCCCATTATCCCTGCTAATTTTGCCCGTCGCACAGAGTTTGAGATAGCAGCTCGTGCAGACGTCGTAGTCACCATCGTTACAAGTCGGACAATGATATCGAGTTATGGAGGGTGGGATAGGATACGTACAGATATTGCATTTTGTCGAGAATGCTAATACCCTGTACTGCTGTGCATCAACAATGATGCTTGATCCGGGAATGGGAGAGGTTGTCGTGTTGGCAGAGGAACCGCCCGCACTAGAAGGTCGCATCTGTCCAATACTCTCCTCCACACGGCCAATAGGAAGAAGGGCATGAGTGCAACACTTTCCTGTATTAACGCATGAAGTGCAAAAACCCCATTCACCATTATTGCATTCACCACATTTCCAAAAACAATCATCTGCAAATAGCCCACACATGTCGCAGAATAGACCGGCCTGTAGTCGGATTGAGGGATCCGAGTTTGTCATTCGCATTCCATCTTCTCTGGTAATAGGAAGAACCGATTCTTTCGCCGGAGGTATGAATCTGCGAGACAGGAATTTATGCGGAGCCTCTTCACTTCGCTGTTCTGGCAGCAATCTGTCTTGGCTTTTCTTAAAACGAGCCTGAGCTGAATCACCAAAGCCAAACCAATGTAAACACCCAAGATCTAGGCGGTAGCAGCGTATGCAAAGGTGATAGGTACCATTCTTGCAACGGGGGCATAGCTTATGGAGTTCATATTCTAAATTTTTCTTCCCACAACGCTCGCATGATATGGATGGCTCGACAAAGGACAACGGGACATTCCGCACAGATACTGATGGCCGGGATGGTGACGACCTCGAAGATGGAATAGCTAGACGGCCCTGCTGGTTGATTGTGGACGAGCGGGATTTAGATCTATGTCTATTTATTGGTTCCGCCCTAGAATCAAGAAGTCTAGAAGGTGGAGATTGAGTCATTGAGATGGGGGACTCAACGGTGAGAGTAGGCTCGGACCTTTGTCGAACTTGAATGTCGTGATGGTCGGACCTCGAACTCCCCCGCCGTTGTCTGGTATGTTGTCTTGCGGTTTGGTTATTTATAGACAAAACTGTGCCAGCCACTTCATCGGCTGCGGTTTGAGATTGTGATGCTTGGATTGTACTGGAGGTATGTGAGACATCTGTAGCTGATCTTCGAGCGGGATGTATTCGCTCCTGGCCTGACCCGGGAACAGGCGATGTTCGTCTGCGACCGACGCCGCGATCGGACGCGCTTCTACGATGACCTGAAGCAGCGGTATGTTGGGCGGGATCCAAAAGTGGTCTTTGACTAGACTCAGGGAGTCTGCTTCGCCCAGCGCTTGGATGACTCGCGCTCTGCGACTGGGATCTAGACACCGGTAGAGTCTCATCTTCTTGTCCGTTTGATCTGGTTCTGTGCCTTTGGCGCCTCCGGAAAGCTTCCGCTATGCGCTCAGTCAATTCCTCTTCCTGGTCAGGGTCGAGACTCTGAAGGTCAATGCCATCCAATAGACCTTCTTCTGCTATTTGCCTTAGAATCTCCTCCTGTATAGCAGTCTCGGTAAAATCAGAGTTGCTGAGAAGGGACCGTAGACTGGACTGGTGCTCCACCTGCCTTGCTCTATGCGCGTTTCTGTCAAGAGGGCTCCGTGAGCGGGTTGTGGAACGCAGTTGTCTTGTGGCGCGTCTTCTTCTTCGTGCATCCTCGATTCTCTGCTGTTGCGGAGTCCGCTGCATTAAGGTCTGACGCTGGGACCGAGAGCTGGATGTCGAATTGTCCGTATGCCTTCCTCTTTCTTGCGCTTCCCTTAGGCTCATTTCTCGGACTTCTTCCAGTAATCTGCGATCTTCCTCGTCATTTTCGTTAGGCGACGACTGCGTAAAATTCGCACTTGTCGGCAATACCTCATCTCCGGGTTTATACTTCTGCGCGACCTCGTTTTTCTCTTCCGCGGGCTTTTCCTTATCAGGATGCGATCGTAAAAAGAGGTCAAGCAAAGTTGTCACTTTCGCATCGTGTCTCGTGTCTCGGACACTAGCCCTACAAGAGGGACACGTGAAATGGGAGTGTCTATTCTGGTCGGTAAGTTGGGATCCTTGCCATGAGAACCATTCCTTCAGACAATAACCGCAATAGGTATGTAGGCAATCAAGGAGCGTCAGGGGCTGGTAGAGTAACTCTGTACAAATCTAAACCAGGAGTCAGTGTCCCTGTATATGGGAGGATACTTAGGCATAATCCAAACTGATTTACAGGAAGATATGTGCTCACAGAACAGGTCAACTCTTTTTCCAAGTCCACCAAGCCGGTGTTCGCCATTTTGTCACCCAACGTCTCAGGCCCATATAGAGTAGGCCAAAAATAACCCCAGAAGATGAATTAACTAGCTCTAAGGAGTACAGGCGAGAAGAATAGCGTTGGTGTTATGGTATATTCCAGAAGATATTGGTTTAACAAGCCGCTTGACGATGGGACTCAAGGCCCATGTCATGTGAAGTTGACTTCAAATTCACCCACTCCGAACTTCCTCGTCAGGCCCCAGGAGCACAACAACTCCAGACAGGGCGGGATGTCCATTTTGCTTCTTTTCTTGCTAGCGAAATTTGGGTTCCGAGTGAATTGCACTGTTCCCGAAGATTTAGATAAATTGAAGCTATGTTTACTTCGGGGTCAAATGCCTCCTGCCATCAGAAACTCATTCAGTTGGATGACCCGAAACAAGGCCAGGATAGCCATCCTATTGCTTGGATGAGCAAGCTCAAGTGACATCCTTACAACTGGCTTAACACTCTCTTTCACATTGCTGGCTTATAAAGTGAGCCTGTGCACAATGAGGCTACAACACCCTGTCAACGAACGCTCTTCTTCAGCAACAGTTCGCTAGAACAGCCAGATGCACTGTTCTCTTCCCTTGCTATTATTTCAAGGCATCCCTTAGATTGTGAAAGTAGCAAGCGTCTACCTATATCAAAAGTAAGGGCAGAATCTTTTACGTTTTCAGCGTTTTTTGTCCAATTACTTCTCGACTTCTCGTTGGTTTACTTGGGAATACTAATACAAAGTAGTTAGATTTATTTCTTTTTGCTGCCTAATTTTCTCCTACCAAAGCGATAACTATGCCTAGCCTACGGAAGACTCCTAGAAAGCTCTGGCCTGGATATGCATCATCTACTGCTGGACGCGCAGCCAGAAGAGCCTCGCTTTCGCAACGAATGTCTCAGAAATCGCCACAAGGCAATGGTCGTTTTTCCACAACAGAGGACGATGCAAGGCTTTTTCAACCTCCTTCTAACTTTAACTTCCTCTTCCCCAAGGAAACTCCGGGTGAGCAAGAGGAAATCAAGGGCCTAAGGATCAAGATAGTTGTTTCAATCACCTGAAGAACATGCTTGGCCCAAATTCTCCAAATTTTCCGGATGCTAGAGACTGTAACTCTCCTGTAACCTTCCTTGATAATGATCCTCAGAGGGCCACCATGCCATGCCACATCGGCAACTGTTCAGTTGACAGTTACCTCCAGTTTTGGACTTCCGCAAACCTTTCCCCCACTAGCAAAGGACGAAATACGAGTCTTAAAAGCAGTAGAGCGTGCCGGAGAAACTCTAGCTAGATTTCTGGCTAAGGATCCTACCCACATCCGCGCAAAGGAAGAGCTCAAGGAGTACGAACGGTGCAAAACGAAGCTGGCACTGAACCAAGTCCTCACATCGGCAGAGAAGGCTAGATTAAATCAAATTGCGCGGAATATTGAAAGACGCGAATATACGCTCACTAAAGATGCTGAACTTATTTCAAGGAAAAAGGAGATGCCAAACGTTGGGCAAGTCACTATTGGGATGAAAGAAGCCACACCGGATCCAACCCCGAACAAACTGATAGAAGCAGAACTTATTACAGATAGTGTCCTTGTTAGGTATCCTGAATCCGTCGAAACTCTCGATGATGAACAAAATCAAACGCCAGAATTTTCTACTTATGAGAGAGTTAGCAGTATCGACTACGAGGACGACAATAGCGAGGATGGTAACGTCGAGGACCAGAAACCAAGATTCTGGTGCTATCACGTCTACCTGATAGACAGTGCTAAGTATGACAACGAACCCCAATGTTTGTCAAGCTATCACAGCAGAGCAAAAGCAGAAGCTCGTCTGCGTAGGGAGATCAACCGAGCTTACATTTCCAGCGCCCTCGAAGATCTCACTAGACTTGAAATCCGCTGTGTTATCAAAGAGGGGCTAATCCGTGGACAAAGTCTCGAGTTTTGCACGGGTCGTACGGTGCAAGTACAAATTGAGCCGGAGTTAATTGAAGGCGAGAAGCTACTCGAGAGGAAGATCGAGAAGCTAGAGTATCTACCTACTAAGCTCTACGTTGTTACCGAATACGTTGAGGAATTGGATTCGCAAAGTCCCGCACCTAGCCTGGGGAATACCAGCAATCACCCGGTCTTCCCTCGCATCTACCAGAAGCTCAAAAGTTCGATACCGGAATTACTGGAAAATTGGACACGGAGGAGAGGTTGTATCTACATAAGCTCGAGGAAGGTGAGAGACTTTATGATAGGAGGCAAGTAGTAACGGATAGGAACGGCCGTGTGCTCCGGGTCTCAGTTAAGGTTGAAGAGGTTCTTGTTCGTGGACCGAGAAACTAGGTGGCATACCCTTGGTTTTTGCGAACGTTTCCTTTAAGATCCTCTTAGGATTTTCCATTTCAGCCGTTTCCTTATTACCTACTAAGTTGAGCAATTGTTAGAAGGCTTTCTATAGGTATGGCAATGGGATATATTAGATAACCCGGGCAAATAGAAGCAGAATCTATGCTGATACTGCCTGACCTCCGATAGCTCAAATGTTATACCTAATCTCACATTTCTGGCTTAGGATATAGGGACTATCCTAATTAAAGAAGGCAAGACAGATAACTGGGCATCATCTCCCACCATAATAGTATCCTTCGACAGGGTCACAATGATCGGGTGCTATCCCGGCACCTTCAACTTCTTTGAGCCCTAATACGCCCGCCTCTGATATGTTTGCGGGAAAAATAACCCCGTAACTATATCGTTCCTTGCCTACCTGTCGAAGCAAAGACTCAAGACCCATAATGCAAGCTCCCCTAATTCCCGGGCCCCATCTCCCTCCGATGGTCAGGGTATGGACCAGCGAGTCACGCATCAACCGTCCAAGAACCTTGTTGGGCATAATTATCAAGTAAACAACCGACGCCAGCCCCAGCATAAATGCAACCACAACAACAGGAATGACAATGCCGTGATTTATTGTCATTATTAACACATTTCTCTGGTCCCAAACTGTCATTAGTACCGTATCGTCAGGATCAGCATTTCCTCCCTGCTCGCCTTCCGGAACTCCTAGTGGACGGGCGCCGATGGGGATGTGCCACAATGTTCGCTGCATATGAGACATGAGATCGCTAGAGAGGATAAGCGCGGAGCGGTTCGCCCATCTTGCTGAGGCAGCGATGAAAGTGCTGTTCTCCTGCGGTCTTCCCTGCGCAGAGCTCCACGCCGCACCGTCAAACACAGATATGAATGCTACTGCTGTGGCAAAAAATCCCGTTGCCGGGCCGTTGATCTCGCGTGGTACTGGGTCAAGCCAGGATGATCGTTTGCAGCGCAAGTCTTTCATGAGACCAATTCCACTGGCAAGGGTAGTCGTACAGACGCCACGAGCGGGGTGGAGAATGCATGAATGCGCAAGGTAATGGCTGTTGTTGTTTAAGTTTGCTATAAAAGAAAGGGAGCTGTACCCAGTTATGATCCCACGATCTTTTATAGGGTTGGAAAATTTGTAAGTAAAGTTATAATAGTACTCATCCTAGGCTGAAATTAGAACAACTTGGTCGTCTAAATAAGAAAAGTCGATATGGAATATACTTACACGGCTGGCAAATGGAACAACCCCGGGGGTGGCGACGATATTACATTCGATATCAGTATATAAGACGAGCCTCGACGTTGCTTTTCCAGTGGCATTGTATTTCGTATATGCATAGCCTGATTCTTCCCCAAAAACAGCAACCATCGCTGATCGCTTGACATTTGGTCTTGCGCCTTCGGGAGAATTGAGAGCAGTACCGGTTGTTGCCATCCGGTAGTCGAGTTGCGCATGCGGTATGGATACATCCGTCGGCACGATTTCAGGACGGCTGACCACCTTAACTCCTGCCTGCAACACAGGGACAATGACACCCGTACATACAAGCCCAGCAACACCGATAAACCAGCCAAATCTCGCAGACGGAGCGAAGAGCATGCCGACTGATAGGCGGGAGGCAAGGTGGAGGGAGTCCATCTCTTTCAACATAAGACCACCCTTGCGTTTCTCGCCATGCGTGCTTGGAACCGCAATGAGAGACCAGAGGTATTGATAGAGCGCAACCCCTAGAAGGGTACCAAGGCTTCCTTTCAGGATGACTCCTCCAAGTGACACGAAAACGGCAGCATTTGACACCCAAGCGCCGGTAGAGGTCGGTTTACCATTCGTGGTGAACGTAATGGAGAGGATAAAGGCCGACGCAATAATTAGTGCCGTCAAGCTCGCCCATGTTGCACAGACGATTTGACTAAATGGGACATGCGACTTTGAGGGAAATGGAATCGCTAAGGCCGGTATAGTAGTCGACGCCATGGTATAGGGGATCGAGGTTCAACGGCTGGCTCGACTCTCGTCGCAAAGAAGGAAGCCAGGCTGACATCGCGACGGTTTGGCAATTATTGAAATTCTTGCAATTGAGGCTAATGGGGTCTCTTTGGGCCTCAAAGGCTTCACAAGGCTTGTCCTGAAAGCCATCCCATAGGAATAACGACGCCAAGCCGCTTGGTTTTTCACTGCTCGCTCAGATTGGTTTTTCAAGCGAAGAGGCTGTTTTATTTGCTTGCTTTTTTCCTAAGTCCCGTGTTTATTCAACGATTTCACTTTAGGAACATCGATAAAAGGGGGTATTCACAAGATGGACTAAAATGTCAATAACTGTCCAAAGAGATCCGTGAGGGAAAGGCAAGTCAAGCGATGTTGCTGGCCGGACAGGAGCCAATTAACCCCAAACATTCAGTCCAGCACGCTAAGGGTGAACGCGCAACTCTGTAAATACACCTGCATTGTCTCTTGGAGAATTCTTACGGTTGGGATGCGAGGGAATGAATCACTCGGCTCCCCTTCTCAAACTCCTCAACCTCACACATGTGCGGAGGCAGTGACGCTGGTGTGGAATTTTGAGGCACTTCTCGCATATCCTTGCCCTTCCGCTGTGAACAAGGCCGAATTGTAGATGGGAAACACGACTTGATGGAGCCACGAGGCTTTTGGCGGCATTGCTTGGTAAAATCTTAACCTGCGAGTTGTGTGCGTTTTGGGGAAATGATCGAGTAACCACAACGTAATGATGCGGATACCCTACGAGGAGCTTTAGGATAGCACACAAGGCAGCTCTGATGGAGTTAAGCCGTCGGATCATTGTTGAGCTGACGCTTAGCTCGAGTCCCAACGAGACAAAAGAGATTTCACTGCAGAGTAAGGATAAGGACAACAGCGCCGCGGCGCAATTCGAGTATAATGCTTGAGATTTCTTCAGTCCTCCACTATCTGTTCGGATTGTGAAGACTGTTAATGAATGAAGCCCCTTGACTCTTTTCAAAACACTGCCACCATTAGGCCTTTGTGTGCAAGAAGCGGTTATTGACCATAGACTTCTTTAGTTGCATTAGAGGCAGGCTATGCTGTCTTCAATTTCTCCTACCTGGTCCGAAAAGCGCCCTATCCAGGCAGCACGACTACACTCGCAATGGGGCAAGAGAGTCAACTCTCAATGAAACCTCATATTCCAAATAATGGCGATGATCAAGGGACTAGGCTTGGTTAACGTTAAAATATACGGGCGAGATCACTATCTCAGCTAATTAGGTACACGGCTCGGCAGCGAGCAGTTGATCGCCCAGCAAATACAGCTTTCAAACTTGTTGATCAAGACAGTCATGCCTCCCCGCTTCGGCCGTCTGAGTCCACTAAGTGGTAAAATATTGTGGGCCATATCAGGTTGTTCAGGTTTGGATGCCTATATAAAGACTAGGAGGATACCTCCTGGCTACGACTACCAGAACTCGACCAACACGCACTCTGGTAAGTACTCTACAACCCAAATCCTTGCCCTCTTTTGATCAATCTGACTCAGAAACCCAAAAGTCTCCCCAAGCAGCCTGCGAATTTAAAGTCTCTTAAACGCCCACAATGCGCTCCTCTGTTCTCATCGGTCTCCTAGCAGCCGTCACTACTCCCATCGCAGCTGCTCTTCCCAGCCTAGTCGAACCCAGCAACGAGTTGGAGCCGCGTGGTATACCAGCTGAGAAGAAGATCGGATATTTAATCTTTTCCCATGGCTGTGTGGGGGGAGGCTCGGGCTTTCCTCATTGCACAGAGATGTATACACTGAAATGGGGCAAAAAGGGGCACTATAAAGACTGCAATGATCATCCTGTATCCTTCAAAGGCCCATGCGATATTGCCGATGCCGACAATAAAATCAATACTCCCGTGGGCCCCGCCAAGTTTGTGAAGGATAAGAAGTGCAAGTCTGGGAACAAGAGAGGTACTCTGGTATCAAGGGACCCAACGAAGTTGTTTTTGTATGACTGTTGGAAGGATGACCACCGGTTTTCTGAGAACTGTGGATACACCTGGGCTAGCCATTCTGTGATGAAGTGTAGGCTGCGTTGGAAGCTAAACTGAGATTTCTGTAAGTGGGATATTGGAGCTGTGCTGTGCTTGGAAATTTATGCTCCCACTCCCACAATGACTTGTGGTATTAAATATTAATTCACGTTATGGTTGTTCCGTATTAACTAGATCATCAAGAGTATATAATCTTCTAAGAACGGTTGAACAATCTCGGGAAGGGACGTCCACATTATGTAGCCATCTTTCAAGAAATGCGATTATGAACTTTGCGAGCCTAGACAGGTATACTTTCCATCCCTGTGCGGCCTTGTGCCAATTACAGAAAAGTCCTTTCAATTTGCATTAATTTGATATAATTACAAACAAACTTGTATAATGCCATTATATTCTGAACTTCTTTGGGAATTATGTATGTAGCCTCGTCAACATCCCCCGTCTGCCAGCAGTAAATATTGGTAACTCTTTTTATATAGTCTGTAATGGTTTTGGCAATGAATTAAGCAAAATAAAAGTGTTTCGAAATCAGGATCATTTAATCTACTACAAGTCGGTTTGCCCTTTCTTCCACCTGGAATACTTAAAACGCCTAAATCTTTGCATATCTGATATTGGCCTGGAGCATAATGAGAGACCTGGGCATTGTATGCCCTCTGATCCAGTTTATCCCCTCCACGGAGAAATCGTCTCCATTAGTATGGTCCGAAGCGAGCCACAACATCACCTCCAGAAAAACTGAACGAAGATATATTCTTCCAGTCTCGAAGCCAGTCATTGTACAGAGATCGAAGGAAACTTAGTCATAAGCCCTTAATTGGAATAAACGTTGCAGCCGAAGATAGGCAGAGCGCAAAATTATCTCCTTGAGAATAACAAAGCCGTCACTCTGGCAACAATGCCTAAGGAAACTGCGCACTTCGTTTCTTTTCGGGCAATTCCCTAGGAATCCCCTCACTGTTGGAGGCCGTAAAAAAGACCGAGAGTCAAGGACGAACTGGGCTCCTGGCAGCCTTTATGTACCTAAAGACTAGAGTAGCACCAGGCCATGCCCGCCAGTCGTCAAAATCGATAGATTTTCTCCTTCCGAGAGAGACTTCCTGGAATAGCATAATAGTTATATTAGAGCTTCCCATTCTTAACTGACAATAAGAGAATGCTCGGAAATTCATTTCAGCGTTAGTGACATGTCTAACGGCAGAGATTTTTTCTTTAAAAAAAAGGGAAAACAATAGCAAATGACTTTTCCTCCAATCACCTCACCAAATACCTAGATTCTATCTTTCACTCACACGCACACATACACTCTCTCTTTTCTTAATTTTTCTTCGAGACCCGGGTTAACTACCCTTCAGCCTCAAGCAACGTTTGTCGCTTGGCATGCAGACCTTCCAGGGATCAGGGATTTACCCCGCTAAATTGCTGGTTCTAGAGCTCATTTGTTTCTGAACTCCGATCAAAACCCTCAAAAAGGGTACCCTCTACCTTGAGGGTTTTTGAATCCGAATCGTATTAAAAGGAAGAGAATAGAATGTCATATAATGGGTCACGCATGCATACATGCATCCCATCAATGCCGTACGCCCCAGGGCTTGAGCCAATGACAATTTCGGTCCTTGGAAGAGGGGTTCGGCGGTCAGGGTACAACGTGGAGACAATATCTAGCGATTCAATCTAGCTGTCATGGCGAGAACCCGTGTTCACCATGCACATTGGAAAGTTTTGACGGACAAGATTCTAAAAGCGTCAAAAAATTAATCACTGAATTAGATCATCAATCGGCAATTGACCTTGATACTTGGACCACTTTTTTGGCCCGAGGACTAGGGCCGCATATGCGGAGATCCAAAATATGGGGATTGCAGCTGAGGATCGAGCTTGAAAGAGGAGAGGTGAGTTGGCCATGCATGAGGCCTTGTTAATATTTAGTAAGACTAGCCTAATCATCTTGATTTTATCAGCAAGAAATATCTGCCAAACACCTCAACCTTATCTGACAGCAAGATATTCGAGGAATTACCAGCAATGTCCTAGTTTTGAAATGGACGGAACCCATGACGGTAGAGGTTTCTGCATGCCTGGTACCACTAGCAATCATGGCCTCTCGACGGCAACATAGTCAACGTGGACGCTGTCACCATTCACCTGATAACAACTCCTCTTTTTTTCTTTAGAGATGCTTGAGGAATTGGCCGATTCTCTTCACCGCTGCCATAGGTACAATTCCATAGTCTTTGACCTATGACCCGTGGATTTGCCTATCTGTTCGGCTAATCCTCCCCTAAACACTGAGTGAGGTATAGGCGGGTTTTCAAGGAATGAGAGACAACGGTCCGCGGCAGCCTGCCGTATAGGCACGGAGCACTCGGAAGCTGTTTGAGAAAGAAGAATACCTCTGACGCGCGACCCCAGGCCAATTTACAATCCACTTTGCAGAACAAATAGCTCCTGCTTTGCCCCACAATTTTGATGTTCGTATCCTTATGTTAAAGGCATCGGATCTCCCTGTTAGGTCACTTGCTTTTGTCTCCCCAAAGCCACGGAAAGGACGGCCATGGGTATCGCTAGCCGCAAGGCTACAGCCCATTTCCTAATGTTCCATCTTACTGGACAACAAGGAGTCCTTAAATCGGTCTCAAAGGTTCCGAGTACTCAGGAACTTAGCCATGGCAGACCTGCGTGTATATTGTCCTGGGATATTCAAACTCTTATTTATCGGGATAATTGATTTGGGAATTTAGCTTAACTCAAGATGTCGAGCCATTCAACAGCGGGATATTTTCATGGACAAAGGGAACAAAATATGAACCTGAGACTGATACTGAAAATTGGAGCTGAGAAATCAGGGTTCTTACTCGCTACTAGATAACGAATATGCGGTGGCGGGTAAGGAGGACGTGAAAACCGTAAAATGTCAGAAAAAAAAAAAAGGCTTGCATGAAACGAAGTGATTCATGGTCGGATTCTTCAGATGTAGCTTCGGCTCAGTAATATTAACAACGGCGAGCGTAGGTATAACTATGTTTGAGGGAAATCCTGAAACAGCGTTTTCTTGGACCTCGATGGTTTGCAAAAGGAAGATAGTCCTCATTAGCCAAGTTGTTATCTGCAATCGCACCCGCACCATAACTAGCACACACTTATATGTGGCGACCTTATTAAACTTTAGGAGCAGGTATGACAGCAGAAAGGGACATTTTGTGTAATGATTTTGCTCTGTACGCATGTTCCAAATATTAGGTATGCAACTGGACCGTGTGGCTGTTGTAGGTCACTCAAGAGAGTCTTGGGTTAAGGTAGGCACTCGCTTACAGATTTGGCCTCGGAGCTCATTGCGCGTTGATCTTATTTGAACTCGACAGTCACAGTATAGGCCTCTGTGCTCCGCATTCGTGTTACGTATGCAAGCTGCAGGTAATTGGAGAAGACTAAAGGAACACTGTCGACGCGGCAGATCCCGATTATGAGTACGTATATACGACTCCTTTTGCGCTCGCCATTATGGAACACAAGTCAAGACGATCCCCGATTTTAAGGCTTGCAAGGGGTGTAAGAGAAAGATGTAATTGAGAAGCTGAATGGCAAACTATTCACATCTTGGTCCCAGTGACGCTGCCGGAGAAGCGAGCTATTTAGGGCCGGGGGCCGGTGAGGCCTCGTGTGAGATGACTAGTGTTCAGGGAAGATGTAGCAAGTCATTGCACTGAATGAAAGGCGAAGTAAGAATGGCCGAGAGAGAGGTTATGTAAATGGCAAGGGCAGGGCAAGGGTTGTCGCCGGTGTCGGGTTGCATATTCGAAACAAGCGATTGGAGATCAGCAAGTAGGGGCTGGACTTTAACCTTCAGGCTGTGGTATTCAAATCCAGTCTCTCCGTGGTTGAGTAAGGATGCCAATGTCTCAATACTTATGAAAGGTGCTGTAGAGAGGAAGTCTAGGTGTATGTTTGCGGGGATGGTAAGAATTCAAGGGCAATATCTGTGGCCGGTGAAAGGCTATGCGAGAGAGAGGATGATCAGTGGAGGTTAAGGAAGAGGCATCGATCATCTGGAAAGGTACGAGGATCTGTAGGAAAGAAGTTAATCCTTTAGGTAAGTAGGTAGAGTGTACTTCCTTACATAGGTTCCTCACCGAGAAAGCAAGAGGAAAGTTAGGTAGTTATGTGATCGATCCATCCATCAATGGTGGTGGCGGGATTCGCGTCTACCCGGCCATATTGCATGTTTGAACCAAGATGCTTCGAACAAAGCCAGAAACGGACATCGCACATAAGCTAGCAAGCACATGGCAAAGGCAGATAAGGGGACTAAAAATGGTGTTACCGTTGCCCACGAATCGGCAAGTGTCAGCTCCGAATCAATCAGGGCTTGACTCCTCCCTCCCTAAAAACTAAAGCCACAATCCCAGCAGCTGTGTTTCAGGGAGCTCGACAACTGGTCTGAGAGAGGGATTGACTACCCCGCATCGATTCGTCAGTGGGTGTCTTCACCGCTCTCTTTGAAGGTTCGCCATCTCGAGTCTCGAAGGTCGATAAGAGTACGAATGCAGCGACAGCTCTCCCAAGGGACTTCCGAGTGAGCTCCGAATCGGTATATCGCTTGCATTTTACGTTCTGAAGCAGGGGACCATGGTAAACTTTTTAGAGAAGTAGTAGCACATGTCAAATCATACCATGTCAGTCTACATGCTTAGGAACAGGCGTTTGTTCGGTGGAGCAGCTTTTTGGAGAAGATAAAATGGAGGGGTCGTTGCATGGTGGCTGCAGGGAAGAGCAAAACGTGCAAACTGTGAATTGGGAATGTGATTGCACACTTGGAAAACAGAGCTCTCCGTTTCTAGAGGCGGGTTTCACAACAAGAAGAAGGCTGGAATTGGGTTTGGAGGAGTGGATTGCATGAGAGAGAGAAGTGAGAGGAGAGAGCGAACAAGGACCGTTCTGGCGCCCACTGATCGCACCCCTCCCTGCAGCGGAAAAAGTTGGAAGTGGACCAACAAAACTGGGAGACAACGCCCAACAAGCCCCAATCAGCAGCTAAACTAGGAGTTGCAGGGGAGCAGAGTGCAGTTACGGAGTTGGTGGATCTTCAACTTCGGGTCGAGAACCACAAAGCGAGACATGCTTTTCTTTAACTAATCACCCAAGTTTGGCTTTTTGGCGAAGTATCTGACCTCTTCTCGCCAACGGGGATCCGGGCTTCAGACACCACCCTCCTCCACCCAGCCGCCATTCTGTCCCGTGGAATTGGAGTTGTCGAACTTAAGAAAGAAGCCGATGATACATAATTGCAACAAGCCGGCATGTTGAGCAATTATGCTATCTGATTGGATATTCCAAGTAACAACACGGACGGCATCCATGAGGCTGGAATGAAACTAATGCTTTGCATACAACATTATACTTACAACAATGGAGCTCTCCGGGTCATAATCCTGGGCTTTCTCGAGGTTCTGGAAGTTGAGGTGGAACTCACAACCACCCAGAAACTGGGCGTCTTATAGGTGGATTAATTTCTGGCGTGGTGGCAAGAAGCTGGTTTCGCGGGTTTGTCGGCGGATTGATTTCAATTAAGGTCGTTATGGAGTAATGGAGGTTGGTCGATTAGCAATTGTCTGTTAACTATGTTGTACAATCGCAATTTGACGAGATCCATTGCAGCAGCAATGATCGATTCTGATCTTTTACTCCTGACTTTTATCCTTGGAATCGTAGACGACATTTAGCTATCATTGAGTGAGATCTGCGCTAGTCTCACCGTTCAATGCTCGACAAAAACTCTATGTGGTAGCACTTGAGCGATACTCTGGGTGAAAGGAGAAAAGGTAGAAAAAGGAAGAGAGGGAGAGAGAGAGATAAGACAAGTCTGTTGCCCAATGTGTCCGAAGAAGAGTCTTGAGCGCGACGTATGTGGCTTGGCAGCGGCGAAACGATAAGAAGCCAGAACAAACAAGGATGGAAGAAGCGGAAAACTTGCAGCAATAACTTGGAAGCGAAAGAGAACCCACTGCATTCTGGACCTTCTTGGTGCCCCCCTTTTCTCCGTGAGCGAGCAAGGTGTCTCTTTGTACGCTTCAGAAAGTCTCATGTACAAGTACAAACGTCACTCTTCCTCTGATCCTTCGAGGGTCAATCCAAGTATCGCGACATCTCTCGTGAGAATGGTGAGGGTAAACGGACCACAACACCCTCGGGCTCTCCCGCTATCTGGTTTGAGGTAAAAGAAAATAAGTTTCCCACAGCATCTATGATAGTTATCGGGTATGAGGCAGGGTATATTACATGTATGTATATCTTCCCTCCCATCCAGCATTCCCGCCCCTTGCTGTCTCTCTTATCTCCATGGTACCTATGTATAGTTACTTGCTCAACCACATTTCCCAACCTCTCACCTCCCATTCTCTGAGTGAAAAGGGCTAGCTACTTCGCCATCCCATTTCAGTTGAATCAAAGCAAAAGGAAATCTTACAATATCCGCTGGTTCAGGGACACGATCCTGTCCTACTTACATAGGACACAGACAGACAGAAGTACCAGTTGTGTTGTGGGCAAGGTCGTCGATAGAGAAGGTTGTGAAATCTCTGTTTCCTCCGCCCCAAAAAATCAAAGAACTAAACTTAGCATTTCCACTATCAAATTCCGCCACATCCCGTACTCTTTATCTATTACCTTTTTTTTTCTCTTTCGTTTCGCCATATATACTAATTCTGCTTCCTATCTATTCCCCTTCTCCTGTGCGACTTTGTGCTTTTTGTGTGCTTGTAGTTCTCTGCTAATTCCCCCTGTGTTCGCCTGTTACACTTTTGCTTCTTTTCTATGTAATTTAGCTGTTGCCATTTCCCTGCTTTCTGCCCCTGTTTCTCCTCTTTTGTCCCTTCTTCAAGCCTGGAAAATCTGCCCCTCAGTCTTCTTATATGTTGGAGCTACCGATTCTACCTCTCACTTTGTACTTTCTAAAAAAGAATAAGAAAAGAGAAAACGGCAGCCTGAGAATCCAGCTGTGAAATCTCAAGCATCTCCTCGCTTAGTTCTATCACTTCTCTTGCCGTACTCGGTGCAGGCACCTCCTCTCCTCCCGCCTTCTCCTCTTCCCGGCCTTACTCCACCTTTGATTCATTATTCCATCTGCTATTCAATTCTCAACCTTTTAACGCGACATCCAAGGGTGCGACCTAGACCATCGCGCACGGAACACGCACGGAACTTTTGTGAGCTCCGCTTTCTTGCACTCTCCTTGGTACATCCCGACTGGCCTGGTCGCTTCTACCGGACCAGGGAGGGGGAATACATACATTCTATCCCCATCACTTCTTCCGTGAGCTTTCCTCCTCTCTTGTGATGACCCATCCCTTCAATGCAAATCGAACCCTGTTGAGCCGTCTTTTTGACTCTCCGGAAGTTGTTCCTTTGCCCAGTACTATATACTTGCGAAGTCAATCGTCGACACCTTCGTCACTTCCTTCCAAGTCTGGCTCCTTATACCTAGCTCCCTTTGTAAAATTCCCATCATCGACCTTCCACCCATATTCCCTTGTTTGCTTCTAACAGGTCCAGAAAAGCACCTTGCCCGGGTATTTATAATTGTCTCTTTTGAGATTTCAGCTACTGATACCGAGGGATTCATAGAACTGTGTTTGGACAACGAAGCCTGCCTTTCGTTGATACAGGGTCCTGTTCTTTAGACGATAGTGGAGTTGTTTGCCCACTTGTTACGGACAAGTCGGCCGGATGCCCTACACGCCGCCGTCTTCTGTGACTCTCACGAACCATCCTAGGAGGACTCTTGTTCGCCCTCAATCGGGTAGCTCACATGGACGTCACAATTCCGAGCCATCATTGACTTTGACAGAGCGTCCTCACGCGCGTATTTCCCTGTCTAGCTCATATATCCGCAGACATAGGCGGAGCCCCACTATTCACGCAAGCGTACCCCCTTTCCCACCGGAAGCTGGTGCTGGAGAGGACACATCTAGTGACCAAGGCGCTTTTCCAAATGTCAATCTATCCCGATGGGGTCTATCTCAGACCAACGCCAACTCATCGATTTCCCCCTGCCCTGTTCTTTCTCCCCCAGAGTCAAGGCAAAACTCAAGCGACGAGGATGAACAACGCAAGCAAAACCAGGACCAGAAGGCAATAGCTGATCTACAAGCAGCGATCACCTCAATGGAACATCAAACTGCGCGTGTGCCAGCAAAAGATGTGGCTGGCGGCATGGACTCTCTTTCCCAACATGCTGAGTTGTCGCTCCTTGTCGCTGATCCTCGTCGAAAACCCCCTTTCATCGACACATTACCACTCCGATCCACCTCGACTGATGTACACCAGCTGCCGGAGATAGTGATGCAAACGCCAGAGCAAAGTGATGACGAGCTCACAATCAGACCGCCTATGATTCGGAAGAAGTCTGGTGAGCTTGTAAGACCCGCGCTTCGGATGAGAAAGAGACCTTCTAGCATGCCGGGTACCCCGACCTTCGTAAAGAACGTTCATTTTGACGCTCAATTGGAGCAAGTTCGTCATTTCTTACAGCTTGATATGCCGGTCGCAGTGAGTGCGGGCTCTTCTCCCACGGAAGAGTATGACGGGGATACAGAGTTCCCATTTGGACCAGTTTCTTGCCCCAGGATCAAGCGTTTCCAGTGGGAAGCTAGGATTACGAATTTTCCAGCCCCCGAAATAATCAACCAAAACTCTCCCGTGCGTTTAGAAAGAGTCTTCCTGTCCCCAGATAACATGTACCTCATTGGTATTGTTACGGTCGCCAATCTTGCTTTCCACAAGCATGTTGCTGTGAGGTTTACCCTGGATCATTGGAAAACGGTCTCCGAGGTAGAAGCCGAATACAATAACGGTCCTCATTCAGCTCAGGTACGGGACCCACACAATAACTACGACAGATTTATCTTCAGCATACGACTTGCAGATTTGCCGGACCTGGAGGCGAAAATAATGTTCCTCTGCATTAGATACCATGTTAATGGGCTTGAATTCTGGGACAATAACGGATCTAGAAACTACCATGTCAACTTCTCGAAGAAATACAAATCAGTGAATGATGGCCGTGGTTCGCTGGTTGAACCAATCAGCGCGCCTCCACGCACCAACCGGAATATTCCACGTCCTTTGTCGATGCCTCCGCTATCTGGCGACGTATCCTTCACCCCTGCCCGGTCGTTTCGAAATAGCGGAGGTGACGGCTTCAATCGGTTGAACGAACAGGTTCCTCTTCCTTATGTTGATGATGATTTGCTGGAGGCACCGACGAAACGGACAAAACCCGTTGAACAAGCCTTTGCAACTCGATATGACTTTGGGTCTTCACTTTCTGCCGCGATGCAAACAGGCAGCGTCGGGATGGCTCCACTTCTGTCTAATACCAACACTCCTACCCGAGATGTCAGTGGCATCCAGGCAAATCGTACCTTTGATCCTCCAACTACTACCACTTCTCGCGAAGGGATGAGACCATCTGACCTTGTCTCCGCTAAACCTTGCCATCAGTCTCCTGGGTACAAGGAACTGGTGGATAAATATTGTTTTGTAAGTTGTCTATGGGAAGAGCCGTTTATATTAGCCCCTTGATTAATTCTTATTTTCAAAGTACGAATCTTCGTCTCCAACGAAAGCTCGAAATCGGCCTAGTGACCAAAAGTCGGCCGCTGGTAAGCATCAGCTTGTTACCGGACGAGAGCTGTCGCCCCCTGAGTCTCCTTTATTCTCATCGCTAGACTCGTCGCCCACAGAAGAAAAGGCGTCAATACCTTTTCCTTCATCGAGCCATTCACGCTCAGAATCAGGCTCCAACCCTTCCTCTCCACAGATTTTCACGCATTCTTTCCATCAATCAATTCCAACGCGATTACTCTCCGAATCTCCGAAACCCACAGCTATTCGGAGCTAATCGGGCACTCAACTGACGCTTTGGTGAGGTTTACGCTTTCGCGAAAAATATAACACGGTCGCTCACCTTCCATTAGCCTAGTCTAATATTTATACATATCGATTTATACTTCTACTGGCCACGAGGAAAATGAGGCCTGAATATATGGGTGGACTCTTTGATCCGCTACGTTTGGGTGGTCGAATCCAGGGTATGGGTTTGTTTTTTATGCATTCAGTTGCTTAGTTGTTATCGAGTTTTCACGCCCGTTATGTGGCCAACCGTCGAAGTCGCTACAGTGCTAATCTGATCACCTATTTGCTTGGTTGTGTCTCTTGCCATTTAATAAATGTACGCTGAAGTTTTTTCAATTTGCTTTGCGACGTGATTATGTTGTGTTATGGGGTTATTGACTACATTCTAATCAGTTTCCTTTGATTGCATCACGCACGGAGTTAAAGTTGTTGGGTTTGTCTTGTATTTCTCTGTTATGCTTCACCGGGTTATCCAGTTTGTTAAAAGTCTGTTTAGCCGATTGCTTTGTGACACTGTTTCTCTACTCGACTACTTATATGTGTTATGGCTTTTATGTTTTACGCGTTTCTTTAGTGGGAGGCCAAATGGGATGGCTTAGGGTCTCTTCTGCTTTGACTGCAGCTCAACCGCGAACAACCGGGAAACTTCGGGGTTTAGGGGATGCTCATCAGGGAGGTGGTTTTGATTTAGGAGCTTCCGCGGAATCAGGCCGCCAGTGAGGCAAGAATGCATTTGTGATAATGAATCGGAATGAATTGTAGTTGTTTTAAATTCCATCGGATCAAGTCTTTCCGATGCTCTCTCCATGGGTTTCATATTCAAAAAGCCATAGATATTTGCCACTTCGGATTTCATTCAACCCGATACCGCAAACTTACCCTATCTGTGTAGTAAGCCCACGGGTGGTTAGACTTCAGTAATCGCCGAAATATTGCACCCATTAACCCTATGGCTAGGATGTTGGGGTGTTGGCGATTACACTTCGTCATCTGAAGAGACAGCGACAGTGTCAATGATAACCTTAGTACGGAGCGCACGGGCCATTTCAGCAATAAGGCTGGAGGAAGCTATTCCTATTCTGTCCTAAACTATCCACGTGACGCTGAAGGCGGTGAACATTGCCAAGACTGTGGTGAATGACGCGGCAGAACAACAAAACCAACACGCTAATAAATCAGAGCCAGAAAATCAACGGAAAACAAAGCCTGGAATTGAGCACTTTGAAATGACAATTTGCAACCTTGCCACTTGCCCAATCACACAACGCCTGATTCAATCGATTTGGCTGTTTGAATTCCCTTGAGGGTTTAGCGTGATTTCGGCTTCTCTCTTTTACAGGGCGACAAAACCCTTTTCGCTGAGGATCAACTCCTGGCTTCTGGCGAGAGTATTTAAACTTGGCCTTGCCTCCCCTCCTCCACCGCCTCTTCTCTTCTTTTTTTCTCCCCCTCTTCTTATTCCCTCTTTTTTTACATTTTCCACAAGAACTCCCGTTTCTCTAACTTAACGCGTTCTATACGTTAACTTTCCATCAACAATACCATTTTACATTTATTAAATTACTTTTACTCATCATGTCTGGTCGTAAGTATTTAATTATTTTTATTTTTTTTGGTTATTTCTTAACTGCTCGAACGGTCGGCAGCGTCTTGATGATGATGTTCCTGCAAGGGTGTCGAGGGGTCTTGGCGGATGGTGATGGCCTGCAGCGCCACTTTCTAGCCAATGGAAGCTTTGTATCCCTCTCCGCCCAAGACATCTCGTCATTGCTTCGGTGCAGCGAAGTTTGAACTTTGACGTCTCATGCATTCGTTTGGTGCAACTATACTCTTGATCGGCATGTATGCTAACATTCTCACTCTGATGTAGGCGGAAAGGGCGGAAAGGGTCTCGGCAAGGGTGGTGCCAAGCGCCACCGAAAGATCTTACGTGACAACATTCAGGGTATCACCAAGCCTGCCATTCGTCGTCTTGCCCGTCGTGGTGGTGTCAAGCGTATCTCCGCAAGTATGTTAACTGTCTCCCGAAGCCTTTTTTTTTTTCCTTTTTGTTTGTGTCTCAAAACTAACGTGTCATCTCCGCTTAAGTGATTTATGAGGAAACCCGTACTGTTCTAAAGTCATTCCTCGAATCTGTCATTCGTGATGCCGTCACATACACCGAGCACGCTAAGCGTAAGACCGTCACTTCGCTCGATGTTGTCTATGCCTTGAAGCGACAGGGCCGTACCTTGTACGGTTTTGGCGGTTAAGCGAAACCTAGTCGCGTATTCTTTCGATGATTCCTTTCTCGAACTTTTTTTTTCCCTTCCTTCATGGCGCTCGCGCGACACTGTATACACCTCGAGTGCGATATTTCGTGTTGGAAGGAATAATGATTCATATGCCTGCTTTCATATATTGTTGAGCAAAAACGGCTCATTATTGGTTTGAGACGAGGAACTTGGGTGTCTTTTGCTGAAGCTTTTGGGGGTTCACAGGTTGACGGGCTTGGATAAATTGGCATGATTTTCTAGTACGGTAATCGGAGTTTCGGTGTTGGCCACATTATTTAGCTCTTTCTGCTATGGTACAGTACCTATATGCACAAGCCAACTGAAGTAAATCATGTCTTAATCACCTTGGAATATTCTATAGATTTATGACTGGAACCGAACCAATTCTTAGAACCAGCTTTTGATGGCTAAAATGTGACTTGTAGCTGCAATTCGTGGCGAGTCAAGCACGTGAGTCATCGTCTCATTGTAGCGTCTGGGGAAATGCCATGGTCATGATGGAATTACTCTTTCACAAACTTTGGCGATTCTCTCAATGATTAACAAAATTCCAATGTTCCTACTATTATAAGCTCTGTAATAATCATTTGATTTTTTATCATTGAGCAGTACCTTCGCTCGCAATGGGCGGAATAGCGACTTGAAGCGCGAACAAATCCGCCCTTGGATGAAAGAACCTCTTGATGCGATGAACATAATTCTGACCACACGGTTATTGACACCATGACGGCTCATCCACAGAATAATGAAGCTTTGTTGGTAATTCTTGACACCACCTATTGCTTGTGAACTCTTGTATGGCCCGGTTATATGATTTGCCTACTAAATGGGGCGTGTAGGATATTCTGGAGCACCATCTCATCTACAATTTTCCCGCTGCATACATCGTTGCGCCGAATAATAATCAAGGCGTGGCGGTAAAGGGACCACCGTTACCTGAATTAGGCCAGGGGTTCGCGAGAGCTGTGTGTGCGGCTATTTCTACGGTCGCGGTGTACCCGCTTTCGTTGATAGTGACGAGGTTGAAGTTGAGAGATACTGAGGGCGGGAAGGAGAGACGCTCAAGTGATAAGAAAAGTGATGGTAGTGATGATCAAGACAAGATTAAGAATGGCTGGGCGGAGATTACGCAGGTGGTAAAGGAGATTTATCGCCATGGCGGTCTGAGGGCGTTCTATGCTGGTATCGTGGATGCCACTGGGAAGGCAATCGCCGAGGTGTTGCTATTCTCCATTTTCTACAAGTTCTTTAGGCAGGGACTTGAGACACGAGGATTGGTAGGGTCGTTAAGCTCGCCTTTGGTCAAATTGCTCATTGGAATCTCGTCCGAGGTGTTTGTCAAGTTGTCAACTGCCCCGGTTGAGACCGTTATCTCAAGGAAGCAAGCGTTGGGGGAGTTCACCGGGATTAAGGATATCGTTAGGCAGGTTTTGCGCGAAAAAGGCGTCAAAGGCTTGTGGGCTGGGTATTTAGCGTCATTACTGTTGACAACCAAACCGCTGATCACATTTTCACTAAATAAGGTCCTATTCTTGCGCTTAGTAGGGCGGGGTCGGCACGCTACTGCCCACCTACTGTTGACGATGTTGAGTCGAATGATTGTCATATCGCTGGCCTATCCAATTTCAGTGGCTAAGATTCGGATGCAAGCTGGCCAGGGGATAATGGCAACGACACGCGCTGGAGTCGAACATGGTGGTGGGCTATCGAAGTTATTGAATACTCTAGCCGATGTGGTTGGAACTGAAGGCATTTCCACGGTTTACACGGGCGTGGCTGCTAGTATCCTTCACGAGATCCTCAGCCATGGAATAGCAATAGCCACCGGGCCTAGGATTCATACTTGGACTATTCGAGCGTACTATATGTACCTTCTTCTCTCGATCCGATATCATTCACTTCTCGATAAGGCTAAAAGAGAGATAGAAGGACTTGCAGCGGCCGCAAGAGAGGAAGCGTCACATGCAGCAAAAGAAGTAGCGGAGAGTGGAAAGAGAACAGTTGGGGCATCGAAGAAGGATTTATGTTCTAATGAGACAGCAGACCTGGTAGCCGACTATGTAGAAGACGAAGCAGCAGAGTGGAGGAGTTTGTACCATTGGTTTTGGGAGAGGGAGAAAAACAGGCATGGGGAATAATCAAGTTATGTCACACGAGACGGACTCGAAGCTTGACTTATATTTATCTGGAATACAGTCTTTATTTTCGGTGTAATATATGGTCGTTGACTCTACGAACTATCCGTTGTTTGATTCAATACGCGTTACCAGCTAATACAAAATTTACACGGCCTTTCCGGGAAATGATGCATCATGGTCGTAAGGTGATTACACCAACATGAATACAGCCATGAGGACGAAGCACAGACCTCTACTCGTGGACCCGCACCTGATCATGCCCCCCGGATTGCCTCAACCATCCTAACGGGCTTAAAATTCGCGACCTGTGTGGTGCGGCTTGGAAGTCATTGGCAGGAAGCAGGAATTTTCATTTCCATCTATCTATTTTATTCTAACAGGGCTGGCCCTGGCTTGTTCGGAGAAAGAATCTTCATGTGCAGGTCTGCTTGATTTCACTACCCAAATGGAATGGTAAACTGGAAACCGCGAGCGCTACTCGTCACTTGGTAGTATTTCGTATCCACCTTCTGGATCTCTTATAATTTGTGTCCTGGAGAAAGCACAGTCTTGGAAACCTTCAGGCATCACTCCTTACGATATAACGAGCC
This sequence comes from Amauroascus verrucosus, assembly GCA_001430935.1. Taxonomy (NCBI): domain Eukaryota; kingdom Fungi; phylum Ascomycota; class Eurotiomycetes; order Onygenales; family Onygenaceae; genus Amauroascus; species Amauroascus verrucosus. The sequence continues at coordinate 27,029 of LJPJ01000310.1, forward strand.
TGACCCATTATACATACCCGATTTCCATCTGAGCTAACTGCGAACATTTCGCGCAATAGCAGACATGTCCCTCCTTCAAAACGAGGAGTAAGTGGTCTTGGTTGATGCTGATGCCAGTTCTCATTTCTAACGAGCTTTTATCGCTAGTTTCGTCATCTGGCAGCTCCGCACATCTTACCTCGCCGCGATCAAAGACGGCGTCGGCGACCGACTAATAACCCTCAATTCTTCTGCTCTCAACACTCCCGGTTTTCGCGCCACAGGATGGTCTGGATCTGCCGCCGCGGCACATGCCGCAAGTATAAAGAGGACGTATTCCCCACCAATTCCAGTGGCGACTGCTGTTGCTTCGGAGTATTTCCAGTCCAAAAATACTGAGACTAGTAGAGAGACTGGAGATGGGAACCAAGAGGGTCAACGCCAGGCTGGATTAGGATTTAGTGACGATGAGGAAGGCGGGATGATAACTGGTGCGAGGGATGATCCAAATACGATTATGCCTTTGCCTCATCGGTCGAGCCCTGGGAAGAAGGGTCGGAGACGGAAACAACACAATCAGCAGGGAAGATCGCACCATAGACCTGGCGAGGCGGAAGAAGATGATAGTAGTGACCTTAGTGACGATAGTGATGAGGAAGCTAGTGGATTGAGGTAAGGCCAAGATTATCACCTCTTCGGATACTCAGGATATCGTTATATTAATAAGTCGAATAGAGCGGTCCACCAAATCAAATTTACTAAGATGCCCGTTCGAAGCCGCGCAGGATCTTCTCCAATCCGAGGCTCTGAAAGTCGAGAAGGCCCCAAAGTGCTGGTTACTTCGCCATCAATTAGATCTGTTGAGACCCGGTATCGCCGAAATTCGCTGGGCGCTGTGGAAGCCGTTAAAGCCCGTGCTCGCGGTGATACGATTACTAGTAGTGATATGTCCTCCGATAACGATTTAGATCCAGAAGTGTTGAAGAGACGTCAAATCCACTTTTCTGGAAAAGAAGAAATAATCGAACCTCGAGACGAGACATCCAGTGAAAAGTTAGAGGAGGAAGCAGAGCTAGAAGCCTCAATGGCTGACCGCATCCACGAAAACGATGATGACTCTATTGCAGAATCTGTCGGCTCCGCTTTGTCGTCTGAATTTGGCGTCACCGCAGGATCAACCACGTTACTAGACAGAGTTGCCATTGGCGGGAGTTTGGGTTCTACCTCTCGGCTACCTATCGAGACACAGGATACATCGCCAAAAAAATCCAGGGCGTTATCACCGATTTTGCAAAGCATGCCCCCCCTTCGCCCGATCAGCATCGTCGGGACGACCAGCCTACTTTCCTCCATGCTTCAAGCTCGCAAGAAAGCACCTATCAACCCTCTGGAGAAATATGCAGCGTTTACAGGGAAAAGTGATGCTGCAACACCCCTATACCTGAAGATTTTTATTCCATCATCCTCCTCGTCCACAGCCCCTATCAATATCCTGGCTGTACGGGAATCTAAAGACAATGATCAGCCAGGGCAGATCACGGTTGCACAAGCTATTGGATTAAGTTTATGGAGATATATGGAAGAAGACCTAAAACCACCGCTCAAAGACGATAGACTCAGTGTGAATCGCTGGCATCTCCGAATGGTGGACGATGGTGAAGTGGACTACGATTTTCCGCCTCTTAGCCGAGATAGGCCACTTTCAGATTTTACGTCTAATAATAACCGGGCCGCTGCTCTCCGAGGGAGGTCCAGAAGTAAACCGTACGATGAGTTTGCACTTGTCGAGGCAACGGATGCTGAATTCAAATTGAACGAGCAGCGTTTCCCCAAATACAGCATCGCAACCGTTCAACAGGAAACCGACGAAAATCAGCATGCTTCAGTTCCGCCTACTCCGACCCCTGTAAACAAAGCAACTTCCAGCCGGGCTAACCCCATCCTTGGACAACCGTTCTCATCCGCGTTGAACGATAGTTCTTTAACGCCAGCCGACCGACCAGCAATAACGGTGTCGCACGCGACTCCTAGGATGGGGGCTTCCAAAACGCTAAAAGTTCGATACATTGATCTAGAATCATCCACTCGTACAACCACCATACAAACATCAACAGACAGTTATATCGCAGAGATATTGGATTCCGTTTGCAAGAAATGGGGCTTGGACAAGGGCAATTTTCTACTGAAAGTAATGGGTTCGAATACCATAGCCCCCCTAGATCGAACAATTGAAGCACTTGGAAACATTGCAGAACTAGATCTTGTCCGTCGCCGTTTTGGAATTGGCCCACTTTCGTTGACAGGCTCACCGGGTAGCTCCTCTCCAAATGCACCACTTTTGATCGAAACGCAAAATTCAAATGCTGCAACAAAGAAGGGTAAAAAGGGCAGCCGCATGTTGCATCCACTGTCTCAACAGCAAGACATAATCGGAGGTTACTACCGAAGATACCATGTGATCCGTAAGCAGTCGATGTCGCTTACGGCATCTAGCCAGCGAGTCCTTGCATTTGACCATGACTATATTCACATCCTCCCTGCCGAATCGGGGCGAACACTATTTGAATCGAATGCAAAAACAACCTCGATCTCATTTAACGACGTCGTAGGTTCGAAAGTTAGCAGACGGCATCCCAAGAGTTTCCGGGTTGTTGTATTGAGAGGCAATGAAGCCAACGAGCAGAAACGCTATGATTTTGAAGCGAAGAATACCCTGGAAGCTACCGAGATTGTGGAGGAAATTAAGAAGAATATGATGCATTATCGGATGTGATGATAAGGCTTCTTGTTCAGAGGGTCATTTGTACCGATCTGTGTGTTTTGGGCGCTGGGACGTTTTAAGGCCACATCGAGACAAGGTTGTCTCTATGCTATGCAAAGTGGAATTCTTTCATGATCTTATGATTGATGAATCTAGACTCTTTTCTGTTTCACCTGGGTGTTGCACTATGTGTATTAAATTTTCGACATGTCGCGCTGTTATGAGGAATAGTTTATGTATTCATGATGTGCTAAAAAAGGCAATACTATAATACACCAACTAGGTTAGGCATGTTATGCGCTAGAAGCTCTGGTCATCCTAGTGTGTTTCCTAGAAGCGCAGCTGGCACAAAGCCATGGCATCAGGACGGCGAATATTAGCACCAGACAATTCCTAGGCTGATCTTGGAACGAAATTAGCCAACATCAGTTCGAATTCTTTTGGTCTCGTCGAGTCTCAACGTAGCGCGGTATAATATCTAATTTCGCTTCTTTATTATTCCCGGGTTTTCCTACTAATATGAACAGCTCTTGTGGCGTAGCCGACTTTAACCCTCCGCTTCAAGGGTACGGGCCATAGTAATCTTGCCAGCTATTGAAGAGTGGGAGAGAGAGATAGAGATAGAGAGATGGTAGGTTGTTGTCGCAACGTATGATGACTCTGTGTTCTATGTGAATGAATTTCTTTCGCAGTAGAGAGAGAGCCCGTTCTCGGACTGCCGGCCTGGTTTGGAACGCACGCCCGTTTTGGAAGGCCGGATCCCTGGTTCACCACTCGTTCGCTCAAGCTCGCACCCACCTTTCCGTTCCTCCACCGATCCAACTTCAAGTCATGATTTCCTAGTGACGTATTCTTATCGATGTACCTCTTATATTCTTTTAATAAACAGTGCTTCAGTGCACAATTGAATCCTATCCGCCAGAGCAAGGGATTCGTCACTTTATTATAGATCATTGTTTTAGTTCATATAGCCTTGAGCCGCTTTGAGCCCACTTCCAATACAGTGACGTCCAAGACTCTTGCGGAGAACCGTAATCGACCCAGACTTTTGACAGCGGACTCGCTACTACTTTCGAATTTCGATTTGCTGCCGCGGCGCAGTCTTCCGCCCTGGGTGTCCCATGCCGATTCTTGGAGGTTTACTCAAGAAGCGGCGGACAAAGGACTCAAGAGCGTCAAGAGACTTACAATCGGGCGCCTCGTCTGGTGCCGAATCGCTTACCTCAGTTCCATCGGCGAGTTCGCAGCTTAGTTCGCCACAGCGTACCCGGTACTCAACTTCCCTCAATACGCCCACTTCCACTGCCCCCCCAGAACGACCCATTGACGCCGGAACGTCCGACGCTACACAGCCGAATACTGCCCCTTCCGCGACCTCGGACGTCCGTGCGGGTGCTACGGGTGATAGCACCTCGCATTGCCAAATGAACTCTCAACAGATTCGACATCCGTCTCCTCTCCCTGGGGGATCCCCACAGCCAGTATCCCCGCAACACCACCAAAATGTCGCAAGCATCAAGAATATCATAAACCCCCCTCAACACGAAGAGGCCCTCTCTCATGGACCTAATGATGGTCACCTTGTCGCCCAGCAGCCGATTCGGACAGTTCAGAGGCAATTGAAGGGGAAATACTCTCTCAATGACTTCACCTTACGCCGCACACTAGGGACAGGTAGCTTTGGCAGAGTGCACCTGGTGCAATCAGTACATAATCAACGGTTCTATGCGATAAAAGTGTTAAAGAAACAGCAAGTTGTGAAGATGAAGCAGGTTGAGCATACCAATGATGAAAGGAGAATGTTGGAGAGAGTGAAGCACCCGTTCCTAATTACCCTCTGGGGAACCTTCCAAGATTGCAAGAACCTCTACATGGTGATGGATTTCGTAGAAGGTGGAGAGCTATTTAGTTTATTACGCAAGTCGCAGGTGAGTATCTATCCGCGTCTTTTCGTCTCTCCATGAGTAGCTCGCTTTTTGTCCCAATTATTCCAACTCCAAAGCTAATGGCTAACTAGCGGTTCCCAAACCCCGTTGCGAAATTCTATGCCGCTGAGGTTACGCTTGCTTTGGAATATTTGCACTCCCAAAACATCGTTTATAGAGATCTTAAGCCTGAGAATCTTCTCCTCGATCGACATGGCCACCTCAAAATCACCGACTTTGGTTTCGCCAAGGAAGTCCGGGATATAACGTGGACGCTCTGTGGAACACCAGACTACCTAGCACCAGAAGTGGTTTCGTCTAAAGGCTACAATAAATCAGTTGACTGGTGAGTATCGAGCCTAAACTCGCAGTAACTTGCTTATTCATTTCAGGTGGTCTCTCGGAATTCTCATCTTTGAAATGCTTTGCGGCTTTACTCCGTTTTGGGATAGCGGATCCCCCATGAAAATATATGAGAATATTGTCCATGGCCGAGTTAAATATCCTCCCTTCCTAGTCCCTGATGCCCGGGATCTTTTATCGCAGCTTATCACCCCTGATCTCACGAAGCGGCTAGGAAACCTTCGCGGGGGTTCCGAGGACGTTAAGAATCATGCATGGTTCTCGGAGGTTACCTGGGACCGGTTAGCGAGAAAAGATATCGATGCTCCCTATATTCCTCCAGTCAAGGCTGGCCAAGGAGATGCTAGCCAATTTGATACCTACCCTGAAGAAACCGAACAATATGGCCTTCCAGCAGATGACGAGTACGCATTGCCGTCCCCATTACTATGAGGCTTTTGAGAGTACTGACTGTTCGATAGGTACGGTCACTACTTCCAAGAGTTCTGATAATCATATATGACACTGTAACGACTTCATGGACCCTAACTACGCGACGCATGTCGTACCGAATCCACTCTATACCGATTTATTTGACTTTTGACAATAGGTAGTGGACCATATATCTTGTTTGTTTTTTCATTGGCTCTCGGATGTCTTTCAGCTGGACTGCGACTTGGGAGCCTGTGTTTGGATCTTTCCCGGAGCACCCGCTCGTAAGGCAAGTTGTCCGCCCGCTGCCTTCGGGTAATGCAATACATATACATTACGGTGATGTTTTCTGGTACCTTGCTCTGCAGTTATTCTTGCTTTGGCTCTTTCGCCTTTGTTGCAATAGGGGCGACTTCCACCAGCCGTTTCACTCAACGTTCTTGAGTTGTGTTTTTATCAACAAGTTAGGCGGATGCCCCAACGCCACCTTAACCATCTTTACCATTATTGTCTGATATATCAAATAGCGTTTCATCTATCACCATATTGCTTGGGAATCCCTTTCTGATTGGATGAAAACTTATAAATATATTTATGCATGCCTTTGCTGCATGGGGAGACGTTGGGATTTTCATTTTATTGTCGCTTTTGTTCGGCTTCTCTTTCTTATCTAACACAAGTATTTGGAATTTTTATTTTTCGTTTTTTTCCGTGATAGGTCAATACGCTTGAACATTGGGTTCATAATAAGTGGACATGGCAAATGCATGAAAAACGTTAAGAACGGATAATACCTTGATTGTCAAACAACTCTTAAGTTACTGACTGAAAAATGGTACATGTATTATCGTCGTCATTAAGCATTTTGAACAATATCTATCCGAAGGACCAATATATTTTTGTAGTTGGGCGTACTAGTATACACATTGTATCTGCATCCGGTGCAAATAACCCTAGGAACGGACTCGGCTTCATGACGCGAAGATAGTAGGTTGCGGTCGAGGATCATCCTAAGCTGAACGGCTTAGAGAACTTGGGTTCCATCCGTCCCATGCAAAGACAACCCCTCATGCCGTCATCCCACGGATGGCTCCCTTCCTGAATCCCACCGCTGTATTTGTATAATACCTCCATACTCTTAAAGGCTGTTTTCACTACCGATATCATTGATAGATATATTAGCTCCGCCGAATCCGCTCTTCTCTTGCTCTCGACTCAGGCGTGAAACATATGCTCTACTGGTGGCGTTCCAAAGCGAAATGTATTTCTCCATGCAGGAAGTGAGGCAAGATTGGTCTTTTGAAGAGAATGTCGAGCCTGGTGGCGAGGAGATGCATTTTTCGAAACAGTTGGAGTTTATTTTCTGTTTACGGATTTGTTAGCCGGGGTGAGTTTTGGAGAGTAGATAACTTGCCTCCATGAGTGTGCGCGCATTGGTCATTGCTGACTCTGCCTGGAGCTGTTGCATGATGGCGTTCTTCATGTCGACGGAGGTTGTTGACTGGGAGGAGTCTGATGAGGCGAAGGGGTTGGAAATGGCCATTTTGACGGGGGGAAATGCACAGCAATTGAGTTAACGCAGTTGACAGTATATAGTAGATTTAAATATTCGATTTTTAAGGGAGCTATTGACGGGTTATCGTGAATAGCAAGGTCGAGTTTGCGCCAGAGGTCCTGCTGGCTGAAGATTTCCTTGAGCTTACAATGTCGACACTCGATCTGATTGGCTGAGGTGGAGAGCTGGAAAGACATTCGGATAAATATTAATACGAAGGTACGGGCCGAATATATCCCGTTCAAAGCAAACGGAACAAACAGAGACAGCTTTGGATGACTAATCATCGTCACCACGCTTCGAACTGGACACCTTGAGGAATCGGCCAGAGATGGCAATCTTCAATGAGGGGAACACAGTGATGTCTTCTTCTCTGCTGGTCCCGCTCTCATAATTATTTTGAAGCTTATAGCGAAGAGGTTGCTTAGACGAGGCTTTGTAGTCTGTAGCTCTCTGATGCTCTTTATATCTTCACATCCGCTCCTTCAGCTCCATTGTTAACAGACGTCTTCACAACAGAGGGCAGCGGTTGATGCGCTAATGTTTCGGTGACAAGGCACCCTCACGCACATTCCTTTTAAGTTTCCTTTTTGCTTTAATATTATTCATCTGCTTCTTATGCTTCAACGCCGCATCATGTTTTCGCAATTGTTATCAGCCCTATTGTTATGGGTACTCGGGCTCGGCGTGGCCACTGCCAGGGACGAGAATAATTTTGAGAATGACCCCAATACGAGAAGAGTGCCAGTATGTGTTATGGTCTTTTCCGCGACTTGGTCAACTGATTGCTAACTTGTATTGTTGTTAGATGAAGGCATTTAGCATACAACCGGTGCGCTGAGCCTCGGCAGCCGTCGTATTATAAATCTTGACTCTCTGACATTTCCCCCCGATATAGCCCTATTTGGACTCGGATATGCATCATAGGTGGTTTGACTTTGGAGGAGATGCAATTATTCGCACTGATCAGTGAGACTCCTAAAGCCTTAGAGGCAGGGATCGAAACTAATTGTCTCTCGTCCGCGGACGTGACTAGATACATTCGTCTCACTTCTGACCGTCCATCTCAACGGGGCTGGCTTTGGTCCCGTGTGCCTTTGACCGCTACAAACTGGCAAGTATGTTTGGACTTGTTTCCTGTTGTTGCACGACTATATAACGTAAAAGCTGAATGAACCTTCTATCATTTAGATTGAATTCGAGTTCAAAATTCATGGCGATGGTAGTCTCCATGGTGACGGTTTTGCTCTCTGGCTCACTCAGCAGCGCGCAACTTCTGGTCCGGTTTTTGGATCAGCTGACAAATTTGAGGGACTGGGGATTTTCTTTGATACCTACAAGAATGGGCGATCTGGAATCTCTTTCCCAATGGTCATGGCTATGATGGGAGATGGCAAAACGGCTTATGATTCGGCGTATGACGGAAGAACTAATGACATCGGTTCCTGCTCGGTAAGCGTATCACGACTCTAATTTTACCCCAGATTAACCAATAACTCTTGTCATAATAGGCACGAGGACTTCGTGGAGCCTCAATTCCTACAAAAGCTCGCTTGACTTATTTCCAAGACAAATTGCTTGCACTTGACCTCCAGTACAAGTCTGATTACAGCTGGACGCCTTGCTTCAAAATCACACCAACCAATGATCTCTCTGTAAAAATCCCGTCTATTGCTTACCTAGGGTTTTCTGCAGAAACAGGCGAACTCAGTGATAATCATGAAATTATCGACATCAACACTTACTCCCTATATTCGGAACAAGGAGGCCAAGCCTCCCCATCCACTAATAGCGGAAAAACAGTTAAAAATCAAGCCGCATCGGGAACCGCCGAATCAAAAGCAGGAGGAAGTTGGTTCTGGACATTTTTCAAATTCATGGTGTTCTTGGTTCTTCTTGGAGGTGGTTATGTTGGCTGGACGGCATATCGAGCGAACCGGCGTGGCTCAAGATTTTGAACTCAAACGCTCATTCATATCTTTCCGTTACACTTTTTGGTTTATATTCACGTCCTTTGAGCGGTTCTACAGATTGGTCCTTGTCACACTCCCATTGCTCTTTTTGTATTTCTACCTCTTGGTCTCGGTTTCTATGAGCAATGTTTATAGAACATCGGGATTCTGGATGAACGACGAATGAAAGGAAACGTTGAAATTTGACTTTAGTGCTGTCCCTTCAACAACCCTCTGATCAAGATTTGTCAAGCAAAATCACGAATTTTTCCGCGCTTGGTTGCGGGCAAGTTCATTTTCAGAAGCTAACACCTGCCTCATGTGAACCGCGGTATCGGATGTTCCAGAGAGGGATCAAGACCCTGACATTTATTTAAGAAACATTGAAAACAACAATTCGGCTCATCGACTCTCGACGGGATACGGCATCCAGGGTCACCCGCAATTTGCATATGTGGGTTTGATAATCATATCTGCCATCATTTGAAAAGACATATTAGCGTTGTGTGTATCAGCATTTTCAAAATAGTTGATGGGCCATCTTAAAGATTACTCCCTAAAAGCTAATATCAACAAGGTATTCTATAATATACAGGGGTATCAATGCAGAGACAACAGTTGCTAAGACTTTTCATGTTTCGCGCGCTCTTCCACCCACATTCTATCCAGTATTTGAAAAATCTCAGTTGCGCTCCTGGTGAGTTGCTCTTCCATCCCCAAGATTCCATATCTATGCTTCACCTTGTCAGGATGCCACCTAACACGCTCATTTTTCAGCGCTGTAAGGAGATCGGGATAATGTAGGTCAGTGGAGCCAGTCTCTTCAAATGCAGGAATAGTAGTAGTTGGCAACTGAAATGGAACATTGCAAATGAATTCCTCTACGGTTTGTGGCGTAATGTCTTTACGCTTTCCAGTCTTAACGGGCCAGAATATGAGATTGCGAAGAGAGGACTTGGGAGAATGCGATCCGTCATTTGACGATATCGCGGCTTCTTGTACTTGAACGTCTAGCTCCTTCCAACTGCGTAAATATCGTGTCCAAATGTCAGCCCACGTGTTGGCGTTTTTCTTCCGCTCTTGCCTCTCCCTTCCGCGGCGCAAGCTTTCATCAATCATGTTCTGGAAGTCTTCGCGATCCGCTTCTGCCTTCCTCCGCTCTTGTCTATGCTTCTCTGCTTCTTCTTCAGCTTCACGGGTTTGTCGACGTCGCTCTCGTTCTTCTAACACAGCCTGGTGAGTTTTCTCCCACATCCGCGCTCGGACATATGCCGCGTATTCCTCATCTGTCATTCGCTCAAGCTCTCCGCGCCCATCTTCACCTTTACCTGGACGAGCATACGTATGAATCGGCTGGCCGTATACACTCTCCCAGTACATCGCACCTTCATCATCTGCTAGGGCGTCGAAGAGAGATTCCCGGAAGGCAGTATTGGGTGAGAGCGGGGGATCAACCATATCTTCGTCTCTAGGGCGAGAAGACTTGTGATGCTTGCGGCGGCGTTCGCCATGGTTTTTATACCGAGCGCGACCTTCTGGGCTTCTTTTGTGCCCTCGTTTGCGTTTGTCGGAGGACTTTGTTTTTAATCGAAACCTGCGGCATCCTGTGGCGTGATCATCAGATTTCGTGGATTTCCCTTTCCCACGTTGCTCATATTGGGATTCGTCTTCAGCAGGCATTTCGCTACTACATTCCGAGAGAAAAGATTTGTTAGATGATGCAGCCTTTCAAATAGCTCTTCTTGCCAGCGAGGTTGTGAGGTATAGTGCTTCAGTCTCTTGCATCGAGAAACCGCGACTGGTCACTGATTATATCAGCTACAGATAAATCACGGGATTGACGTCATGGTTACTTGGCTAATTAGTGATTGGTGGTGCCGAGTGACACTTCTCCATGCTTAGTCAGCCGATTTAGTTATCCCAATCCACGAAGCCAGGAAAACGCAAGTGGTCTTTGCCTAGCATACGAAGTCGGCTCTCTTCTTCATATCGCTGCTATGGCATTAGTCACCTACTCAGATTCAGAATCTTCAGACTCGGAGTCCACGCCAAAAACTACCCGCGCATTACGAGACGCTCCTGCGCCTCCGACCTCAAAGGCGACCACATTCCAGCCGCTGGTCGACCGCAGCAACCCGCGCAAGATCCTTGTCAGTCTTTCAGATACAAAGCTGCCAAGTGAAGGAGGTAGTGATGGGGGATCAGAAGAGGGGCCGGCTCGAAAACGGGCTAGGATAGGTGGTGGCAATTCCTTCTCCGGATTTAACGCTATGCTTCCAGCGCCAAAGCGCGTTGCCCAGAAAAAGGACAAAAGGTTGTCAAATACTCCTGCACCAAGACAAGTGTTCAATTTGAAAACAAGTGCTACACCGGGGTTTTCGAGGGAATCCGATCCGGGAATTTTCGAAGATGGAGATAACATTAGTGACGATTTATCCGGACCTTTGCCAGCTAAAAAGGAGGCGCCAACAATTGAGACGAAGGGCAACCCGATGATGTTTAAACCGCTATCCGTTGCCCGCAACGCTAAAAAGAAACCAAATTCTGTCTCGCGAAAAACCACAAGTGTTGAAGCCAATAGAGAATCGCTGTCTAATAAAGAAATGGACCCACAGCCAGCGATCCCAATACAACAACCAGCATTGAAGCCCAAAGTGAATTTATTCGGAATTCCCAGCGGGGACTCTACTATTCCAACCGCCGAATCAGCCCCTCAGCCCGCACATTACGAGCCATTGATTTATGCCCCGTCCTCCGAATCAACGCAACAAGAATCGCAAACATCAGTTGCAAGTGAAGCCTCAATTCGGCAAATACACTCGGTCCCTATACCCTCTCAGTCAAACTCCCTCACAAACATCGCAAACGACCTAAATCTCTCCGAGTCTGAAATACGTCAGCTCATGGGTCGAAAAAGGCGCGGCGCGGCGGTTGACGCTAAAATCCTTACCTTCAACACTGATGAAGAATACAAATCTAACTCTGCGTTGCTAGCCTCGATGTCCGAACAAGAACTTGCGGCTCAGCAGCATAACCCTGTTCGCTCCATTGCACCAGGGAAGCATAGTCTTCAGCAATTAGTTAATGCTGTGAGCAATCAGCGTGATGCGCTTGAAGATAGTTTCGCGGCTGGGAAGAGGAATCGGAAAGAAGCTGGTTCTAGGTATGGATGGTAGCTCTATTGTTATTATTGTTATTACATACATCCGGCGTTTACTATGATATCCAGAGGATTGTGAATGCATCTTGAGACACTAGGATGACAGCGTCACGAACAGCGGCATATACTCTGGGCTATATTATTCGATAATGCTTCATATTAACAAACACATTCTTGTGCCCTACAATTAGCCAACCCTTGTTTACAACCGGTTGTTATGGAGCTTTATTACAATTATTTGCGGGCATTGTTCTCAACCATCTGTATATTTCTAATCTCTCTCAAATGCCTTGTAACTGCTCCTTGTGACTCCATTGGCGTATCGTTTCATGGACACGCGGGCTTATCATATCTTATCGCCGAAATCTCATCCGATCATTAGCATTGCTACGTCAAGATAACAACCAATATCAATATCAAACATAACCCAATTGATTGCCTTCAAAATAAAAGTAAATACATGTGTTTCTAGTCTTATAAACACCGCTACTCCGACTCCGAAAGCCCCAGCCCCAAAGTAGTCTAATTGTAATATACTGTATGTACACACAAAATCGGCCACAATAAACTAAGCTATGATGACACCTCCACAACCTCAGTAAACCATTGTTTCAACGCCAATGATAGCACAGAAGGCAACTCCTGCACATTTCTCACAATTAGGTAATATGGGAACGGAAATCCTTCGAGGTAGCGTTTCATTCTCCATTTACCACCTCCGATGCCAGATTCGTCCGGTACAAATGTGGCTTCCGTGAGATTCATAATCGAACCACTTTCGTCCTTGGCCGCATCGACGATGACTAAGACAATCATAATACGTTCTTCTTGTGCTTGCCTGAGCAGCCTGCGGATATCATCATGGTCTTCGCAAATGCCATCTGAGATAATCAGCTGTAGCTGCCAGAGATCGCCACCACTACTAGATGATCGTTTAGCTCTTGCTTCGCGAAAGAGGGCGATCGACTCTTCCACGAGTCTCTTCACATTTGTGCCTGTTTGCCTAAAGCTGAATTGTTGGAAAACTTGCATGCCTGCTTCGGACGAAAATGCCTTGCCAAACTCATGCGCTACTCGAATATGGTCCTCATTTCCAAAACTTACTACACACAAATCGCCAGCTTCAAGCATGCTGAGGCTCTTCGATACAAGTGCCAGAGTCTCGAACGCTAGCTGGCCACTCGCACTTTCCAGCATGGACTTGCTGTCATCGACGGCCAGCATTATTTGGTAGTTTCTCTTAGAGGGAACAGAACGACGCATCCAAATTTTATCCCGTTTGTACTGAGAAGCAATATACGGAATGATGCGTTTTATATTGAGCCGTTTTCCTGTTCTAAAATCTCCTCTCAGCTTTGTAACCATCGTGGGAGCAAGAATCAACCTCAGTTGCTCCGTAAGGGATAGTGAGAGGTCATGAGTGACAGATTCATAATGGGACCAGAGCCTTCGCGCTTCATCTGGAGGTGTTAATGGAGGTAAGATAGAGGATAAGTGAATGGCTGAGAGACAGCGATCAACATCCTCAATATTTTCCTGCACTTCACGCTGCCCATTCGGTTCAAGAAAGGCGTTCTCCTCTCGGGTATTGACTGTGGCAAGTGGTAATGACGGTTTTTCATTCGTGCCAGCAGGGATGTTATCGTCAAGGTGCATCAAATCTTCCAGAGCTGGCGCGGAATCCTCGGTCTCACTGACATCCGGAAGAATGTCTTCATCTTCGCGCTTACTATTTGATTCGATTGCTTGGTTTTGATCGACGTTCCTCGCTTGCTCTTCGCTTGCTTGGCCAAGAGCTTGTGTGTCTGCAGCGTCTTCGTCGTTGGCTAGATGCTCGAAATCGACTTCTTCCATGTTAACATCTTGAACTTGTTTCTCAATATTTTGGTTCTGTGATGCTTCTTTGATCTTTCTTTGAGATCGATGCCATTGCTCCAAAATATCCCCTAATTTCTTGAACGCCTGGGCGTGAAGATCATCAACAGCGTCTTCTGCTCTGCCACCAGCTTGATTGCCAGACACTTCGCCATCCTCACCGCCTTGGGCATTGCTTGCCTGCTTTTGACTAGACTCGGTTTGTTCTTTGGCATCTTGTTCAGTCTCAGCGTCTCCTGCTTGCCCTTTGTCGTCGTTTTGTTCATTATCGACACCCGTCGAGATCGCATCGCTCGGAACTACATTTGATCGGTCTGCTCCCTTGTCGTTCATTTCCGCTGATTTCACATCCTGGTCGCCTTCTTCGCCGGGAACCTCAGATGGTTCTTCCGTTTGTTCGTCTTCTTGTAATATGCGTTGCTCTTCCATGGGATCATCCGCGGTTTCCCCTAGTTCACTTTGGCTCGGAGAATCCGGTACCTTTTCGCCCATGCCCCGTTCATGCTCCTCCATTTCCATGTCATCATCCGGAAAGTCATCTTCCAGACTATCATCGATATCAGAGGTACTTCCTTTGTCTTGTTCATCAAGTTCCATGTCATCTGGGAGATCCAAAACCTGTTCTTCTTTTAAATTCTGTTCAGTAACATCCATATCCTCGCGGCCAACAGCCTCTGCTTCATTATCAGGCGGCTCAGAGTCTTCATTGTCACTCGCAGCCTCTTGGTCTTCTGCATTTTTTGACTTGTTATCCTTCCTCTCGGGCGCTGCCGTTTGCTCGTTAGTATTTGAGGATCCCTTTCCTTCTTCATTCTCAGTATCTTTCTGATCAGGGCTATGCTCCCCGTCCCAGAGCTTTTCATCCACCGCTTCCTGGTCCCACCCATCAACACTCCCAACTTCTTCATCCATATTGTCTGAACTCTCTGGATCCGATTCGTCTTCGACTTCTCCTTTTTCCTTTTGTTCAACTTCTTCCGTGTCTGCTTCGAGTTCCTCATTATCCATGTTGACAGCATCCTTCGCTGCTTCAATATCCTTCTCACCACTTTCTTCTGATTTTTGTTGCGCTAAATCAGAAAGATCTTCGTCATCTTGAACGTCTTTACTGATGTCTTCAGCGCCTTCCCCATCCCCGAGACCGGTTCCACTTTCCAGTTTTCCGCTTGCACCTTGCTCGTTAGAAGCTTCTGGTGGACTGCAAAATCCTTCAGAAGCCACACGTAGAAATGAATTTGAGAGGATATACCCCATTTTGCAGATTTCACGATGTAGGTTAGCGTAACGGCGGAGCAAGTCTAGGCAGATAAATTGGTATTGGCGAAGTATAGGGAGGACAGAGGCTATAACGGCTGCAACAGTGTCCAGTTCGTCAGACCGTTCCGTGGAAATAAGATGAATAGTATCCAAGACCAAGGAAATACTAGTCGTGATTTGGTCCATGTGGAGCTCCTGGAGAGCCTTGGAAAAGGCAATGTCGGATTTGGCCAGCCAACCAGAGGTTTCGATGGAGGAAGGGCAGGATGATAAATGGCCGCTAAGCCTTTGAAGCGCCACCAATACTTTATTCAAAGCCGATAGTAGCAAGTTATCGATATTCTCCAAAAAGACGGAAGGTCGCCGACTGTCCTCGGTGGACTGATCTTCCGACAATCCGACTTGAGTCCAAGGAAGCACCTGGTCCAAAACAAATGCTATTCCCGGGTATCTGTGCCTCAGATGTACGATATCTTCATGAACATGCGCAATGACTCTTTGGGCTTCCGAAATTTGATCATCATGAGAATCTGACGATAATCCTTGGGGAAGACTCCCCAGATTTTTCAACATTCGCCGTGATCGTTCTACTTGGTCTTTCCTTGAATTCAACTCATTCGCCACAGTCGATATATCGCTATTTGCATGTTTTGTATGGATATTCACGATCGTGACGGCAATCCCAAGAACGACAGACAACCACTTAAGGGTGCCATAAACATGCTTTCGATGACTGGCCATTGCCTCATTGATGCGCAACCCTCCTTGCCCCAAATGCGATATGCTGTCCATGTTCTGAATAAGCCCGATGAACGACCCGAATGCCTTTAATGCCGGATGCAAAACTGTCCTTTGGTTCAAAACTCGCGATAGAAGCCCCTCGACGAAGCCTGCACTCCTTCCAGCTTCCACATTACTTAAGTCTTCCGAGTACTCTCGAGCTGCATGCCGTGCCTTTGGAATCAGATCTAATAACCGATGGAAATAAGATTCCGCACTCTCTATTTGTGGTAATTCCTTAAAACGGGTCAAAGTAGGGCTTCTAGCTAGAATTGACGGTGTGGATATCTGCTTTTCCAATATATCGGTGCCAAGGTTGGAGCGAATTCCCATATGCCGAAGTTCTCGTAATTTATCAGCATAGAACCGACGTTTCTGAACTTTAAGGTGCTGTATCTTCTCTCGATGTTCTTCCGTGAAGGTACTAGGAGTCCTACACTTGAAGTCATTGATGCTGTCAATGACATCGCACATAAACGCATCTAATTCACTAGGAATGTTGAAGTTGGGAAAGGATTTCTGGTAAACATCACGCATATTTCTAATGGTAGATTCTGGATCTTTGAACCGAGCGGGCCTTGCGTCCCAATTCGAAATGCGCCCACGGCAAATGCTAAGAGCAGCCGAGGAGACCGTCCCAGATATTTGCAAATGATCAGATACGGCGGGCTCCGGTCTGTAGTTAGAGGTTGGGAGTCCATTTTGAATGGTGCTATCTGAGAATTGGCCTAGAAGTGCACGATACTTTCGGACAATCTTGAATAGCTTGTGGTGTGAGCGACGGGCGCTTTCACGGAGAGCGGTAATATTAGTATCCTTCCAGCTTGTAAGCAATATTTCCTCTTTTATCCCATCTTCCAGTGATTTTCGACCGTTCGCTAATTGCTCCTCAACAATTGGCACATACGGTTGATAGTGGTATATCAAATTCGCAAGGGCAGAAGTTAACTGGTCAAGAGGAGGGAAATCAACGATGTAAAGCTTGAGAAGGGAATTAAACCTCTCAATAAGTTGGAGTCGAGAGTGGTATTGTCCGACGGGTGTGGAACAGATGAATTTCTCGAGCGTTGATATGAGCTCGCACACATGCTTACCCAAGTCTTGATCTTCTTGTATTAATTGCAAGGGAGTTGCAACAATCACTTCATAGGCAACAAACCACCATCCGCTAGCTTCTTGTTCACATTTTTCGTATTCAATGTCTAGCAGACGAGCCCATGTTGACAATTCAAGTCGTCTCCAGCTTATTAACAATGCAGTCAGGTCATTATATAAATCGACAACGGAGAACTCTTTGCTTGTTACAGTCTGCCACTCGTGAATATACCCGTGCAACTTTTCAGCTTTAGTCAGGAACCTGGCGATTGGTTCGCGATGCTTAAATTGAACAATTTCAGAGCAGCAGGTGATAACATCGGCTAGAGTTGCATGTTCGGGCCAGGACGTTTGAAGCTCAGAAAATCGCCGCCATATGCGCTTCGTCAAATCAACAAATTTCTTCGCTTCCGATAAATTTGAATCCGTGTAGAAATTGTAAGACTTAGTCGAGGGGTTCATGCTATTCTCTTCTTCTAAAAGTAATAGAATTGCTGGAAGATGATGTTGTGGTGCTACCAAAGGAGCCGATATGTCAGTTTCTGGAAGGATACGACCCAGTAGTTTAGCCGCAGTTGTTATTAATTCCTTCAGCCTTTTCTCTTTATCTCCTGTGGCAAAGAGCTCTTTTAAAAAACTGGACAGCTTTAAAGCAACAGCTTTGTTATCAAACCCGACTTGAGGTTCCCCATTGATTTCAATATCTCCATCAAATGTAGGAAACATGAGCAGCATCTCTTCCGCCGCTGCCTCATCTTGATCCTCGGCAGACCCACGATAACGGAACCATGCTGATTGTTCGGCTTCTTTTTCTTGATTTGCTTGCAGCTGCTTTTTCCATCGCCTATAAAGAGTTTGCAGAGAATTGCGAAGGATTTCACGGTAATCGGCATTCTGGAGGGTTTCAGGGTCAGTGTGTTGAGAAGCGCTGACTACTCTCAAGCAATGCAAATTTGTTTCTGTATTCGATTGTGTAAGATTGGATGCAATAGCGCTAAGTTGGGATGCTGAGATGCGCGTATTCCCGAGAAACGGAGTGATTTCACTAAGATCGCGGATGAATTGCTGTTGGCTCGAGGAAGGTATCTGGCTATACTGAACGAGGCCTATTCCGAGGTCGAACAATTGAAGAAACCGAACAATAGGGATGGTGATATCGTCATACTCGCGGTAATTTTTGGTGAGACGAGCACAGATTTGTCGAATATTTTGTTGGAGTAAATGACGGCCTGGAGGTGCAGTGGAGTTCTGGCATGAGGTAAAAATCTCTCTTTCGCTTTTGCTAAGGATTGAGTTTATAATATTCATGAATTCGCCTTGAAGGGCGCTTAATTGGGACGGTTTTGGTCTTGAAACCGGCGGTTGGGATGGTTCATCTCCCAAGCATCGCAATTCATCATTTGCAACTTGAATCCGTAAGCTGCTACTTTGTCCAGAATACTTAACTTCAAAACTTTTCAGCGCTTCGAGTTTTTGCCTTCCCCGACGCATTCGTTTCCAATACCTTTCATGGTCAACAGCAATAGCCAACGATGGATCAAACGGCCGATCCGGAATGAAACTTTTAAGTAATGCCATGGCAAGCCTTATAAGCGTTTTGCCATGTTGTAGATTCTGGGTCTGTCCATCTTGGACAACGATTAGATCCCTCTGGCAGTCGGAAAGTGAGTTCGCCAGGAAATCATGAAAGCCTTGATAACCAGCGACTTCTTCACATGATTTTACCTCAATTATGTGGGTGTTCAAAGGACATGTAGGCATGTCAAAGTTCTCAAGCTTGTCAAATATGCTAATGGCAGCTTCAAACGACTCTGGGACGAAGAAATCTCGGTGACAAGTCAAATATGCCTTGATCAATTGTTTCAAGTAGACTCCAAGTAGCGCGGACTGATTTTTGGCAATCTGGGCCGAGCTCAAAACCAACGCCCTAGCAAGAATATCCTTTTCAGCACGTAAAAGGTCCATTTGACTAAGGGGTACATCTCCGAGTCGGTTCAGTTTCCGAATAAGCGAGAGAGATATGGTCCCTTTCAATGCAAAAGGGTCGGTAAGGGAATTATGGAATCCGGAAAACCGTGAAATGTCTGAGAGAATACTGGGAACCGCGTTTCCAAACGGGGAGATATCGTTGGGTTTTGAAGGCCGCCCTGCAAGTAATCGTAGAGTTTCCCGTAGAGCCCCAGCGTTATCAATCGCAGACCGTTCAGAGAGATCATGGTATTGACAAAGCGCTTCATATTCTGAAGAAAAATAAGGATAAACAGCAGTATCAACATCAAGGGTGGGATATGCTAGGTCATTGATGGCTTGTGTTAAATCCTACCCGTATTAATGTCAGTGGAAGGAAAGGGATATTTAGATGACAAGACATACCTTCACCAACTGACTAGCATCAGCGCCCAGTAATAGAGCGCTTTGTGCTTCAGCGAGGGAGTGGCTGAGTTGGCTAAGCTCAGCAAAACTGAGACTCGTTTGCTGAATCTTCTCATCAAATTGCGAACAAAGTTGCTCTAGTTCTATCAACTGTTGCAAACGAACAGGGTCCGATGCTGTTGCGGGTCTCCAGGCCTCCCACATCATTTGCATGCTGTGGCCCGTAGTCAAGCGCCAGTTTGCTTGAAAGGTGTCCAGCATCTGAGCCCACAGTTGTATTAGGGGTATAGAAGATGATTCAAAATTTCTGGAAATGGACTGGCCGGCCTTTATGTAGGTCAAGAATGTAGCATCATCAAAGTCTGTTTGTAAACTAAGTAGAAAAACATCCCAACAGAAAGTAAGAATCGAGCTGGCAGCTCCAATATGACTGTTGTCCACGGTTGCCAGGCTTACATTTCGAATGAAATTGGTCAATGCCTGGCATGAATTGCCAAGAAAGACGGCGAGAAGCGAAGTTGAGTCCTTTTTATGAGTAGCAATTTTGTTAGACGTAATAGAACGTTCCAATCGATTCATTTTAGAAGACTTCTTGTTGTGGGCTAAAGTATCCACGCGATATAGCTCCTGGGATAAACGGGCGGTATTCAGCTGAATCTCCTGTAGTTTTGATAGGCGCAGAAGAAAAGCTCGCTGTTCCGGATAGGCTGAGGAAGTGAATAGACGCGGTTCGTTGATCAAAGGATGGAGCGGCTAACACGTAAATTAGATGCAAACTCAACGAAACAGGATTAAAACGTACCTCTACATGCTGTTTCGGTTTGAGGAATTTGTTATCATCTGCAAGTTCAACTAGAGAGATGTTTCCCGGCCAGCCAATTAACGAATTATTTGCAACCAAGGAGTGGTAGCGAGTCACGGGAAGTGAGATGTGGTCCACCGAATCCTCGGATCCAGTCCATAGTTGCGTAAAAGAACCCAGCGATGAATTGGCTTTGATGACATCTGCAGGAGATAAGTGGTCCAATGCAACTTCAAATGCTAGATCAGTTATATCCTTAGGCTCCTTGCTATCAAAGACTTGGCAAGTTCGAAGGCGATATATGGAAGAATCACAACCATAATTAACCAGAGCGGAAGAAGCCTCGTTTGCATCCTCGTACTGTTGAAAGAAAATTTCAGCAGATCGATTTCGCATCGCGCGAGAAAGTTCACCGTATTTAGGGTCCATGGTTAGGAACAATCGAAATTGAGGGTGTGGCTTCACGATTTGTACCGTTCCATCGCTTGTACGTTGCTCATTAATGATGAGATAGCCATCCGGCTCCATTAGAGAATTTAGTCTATCAAGAACCGTCGCACTACAAAGGTTAGCATTGTCCAGCACAACCCAGTCGCCTCTCTGGATTGCATGGATTAAGAGGCCCGCCGTCCATTCAAACCCAAATTGATCGTTGCTGTTTACAGCTAAGAGCTGCCGACAACGGTGGCGAAGTTGTTTGAACCGCGGGTCCTCGTGACAACGGCAAATGCTATCTAGAGAATGTAAAGCATCTTCGAGACATAAGGGGCCGTCATTGATAGCTTTGTAGAGCTCCGTAAACTCAGGCGCAAGTCCACTAGGTTCCAAGCCGGAGTACGCCTGGATTATGTAGGACTGTAGAAGGTCTGTAAGCTCATCAAGGAGACTGGATACTTGGCGATTACCATCCCGTTGTTCAAAACCACCAATAAGATCCATGGTGTCGGTATCTGCATTTAGAGCTAACTCAGTGATCCTGGCCCCACTGAGTGCTGCTAGCTTTTGGAGGGTCGCTGACTTGCCACAGCCAGAGGCGCCAACAAGGACACTCGGCCACCTGTTCTCCACGCATAGCATAAGAGACTCGAGTATCGGGAGGTCTCTCGGGGAAATCGTCACCTGTCTACCAGAGACATGCTGCAATAGGTTATCACGTTGTAGCATGCCCACTCCAACACGGTAAATGCCTGAACTCAAATTATGGAAATAGCTTTTGGGTTCAGGAGCTGATCCAAAAATTTCTTCATATAGTTGTGAGATAGCCATTCGGTCCTCCGGTGTTCGGAACCGTTGGCTAATTATAATATCAAGAAACTGAGAAGGATGCGTCCCAAGTCCAGATCGTTCCAAAAGCATAAGCCAACGAGAAAGATCCCGAAGATTTACCTCCCATGGACCACCAATTTGACCCAAGCGTCGGTCCTGAAGTAACCGAAGGTTTAATGCTGAGATAAATTCAACCATTTGATCTTTCTGTCCTACAGGAATTCCGGGGAATTGTTTCCTACAAATGAGCTTCAGGTCATTTGTGGTGAACGAATCAGCGTATACAACTGTAAATCGGTTAACGAAGGACGCTGGTAGTCCCTTCCTGCCTCCTCCCTGATGATGCGGATTCTGTGTCGCAAACAGAACAAAATCCGGGTGCCTTTGAAAGGTTTGATCGAGCTCTGCAACGTACACCTGCTGCCGATGGTCAAGACAAGAATTTAAACCCTCAAGGACGGATTGCGAGGCAAGATTCATCTCATCAAGGAGAACCCATCCTCCTCGTTGCAAAGCCCGTAGAAACGGCGCATCACTCCAGACAAAGTTTCCGATCTCTCCGCCTTCGACAGGAACATCCGAACCAAACAAATCCGTTAGATCCGTTTGCTCTGAAAGATTAATACGCGTTAATGGTTTTCCTAGGGCTCGGGCTAACGCTGCGACAAGGGAAGTTTTCCCGACTCCAGGGCTTCCCTCGAGAAGAATTGGCTTGCATGATTGAAGTCCCCTCGCCACTCTCAGTGCATTCGATAAGGTAGTGGGGGCATCTAGAGCAAAGGCGCGATCTGGCTGGGAATCAAGGCTAATGGGGAGTGAAAACGGTCCGATTGTCATTCGGTTTTCATCAATTCGAAGGCTCGTTTTCCCAAAATATATCGATACAGCGTCAAACGAGAATAGCGACCCAAGCTTCTCCAGGCATTTGCGCCGATCTTTATCAAGGTCCCCAGACACGACAGCCAATATTGCGGAAGGGTTCGCACCCAGAGAATCGATATACACTAAACATGCCCCGTGAACTACAGCTGAAGTAGGTTCAAGGTCTCGGCAGTCATTTACAAAGTTTACCCATGCAAGCAAGTCGCGAACCGAGATTGAGCCAGAAATGGACCCCTGATAGTGTTCTTTGAACCATTGAGCAAATTCCATCATTGGTTCTGATACGGACTGGAAGTGCGGGTGGAGTTTCGCCTGTAGGATAGGGAGGATATCATCTGCTTCTGACAATTGCGGAACCCATATTTCTGTTAGCCGGTTCCTTAATGCGGCTGACAATTCTCTTTTGCCGTAGTCACCACCTGGATTCATTGTAGCCAAAAATTGAAAGCCGGGTGTAGCAACAACTAGAGAATCTGAGGAACCCTTTTCAGCGAGTAACAGAGACCTGTGCGGCTCCAAGACACTGTTCAGACGTTCGAGAACTGAATCATCCGCAAGAGAGAGTTCATCAAGCAAGAAGTGCTGCCCATTCTTCATGGCTGAGACGAGACTTCCATCAGACCATTCAAAAAGAGCATTGACCCTGGCAGTATTGCAGCGTATTCGGCTAACAGTTTTCTTGTCGCACTTCTCAATTTGAGCTGGTGTCAAAGAAGTTAGAGCACTCCTCAAACCATCCAAAGATGGCTCCTTGATGGTGAGCACGACACCACAGTCTTGTAGAAGGGAAGAGATATCCGCGACAAGTTCTTGTTTGATGAGGCCTCTATTCCGAAGCGGGCGCTGCGCGCCAATTAAGTCGCCAGTTTCAAGGTTAACATGGGCATTTAGGATGGAAAGCTCTTTTCCGTAGGCTTCGGCTATAGCTTGGCACAGCTGTGTCTTGCCGCAGCCAGTTTCTCCTACAAGTAAAACTGGCTCATTGTGTTCGATAGCATCTGCGACCAAAATAAAGAGTCTTCTCATTGCCCGTGTCCAAACAATGCCACGCGGAGGGGGTGTAGATAGTTGATGCAAACGGGCTTCTAAGTTGTCTGCGCTATAGAGAGATGTTTCATCAATTTGAACACCCATAACCTTTTCGATTATCTTTATAACTGCCTTACGCTCTTGTGGGTTCCTGACTCGCTCTGCAAGCAGCATAAACCCATTGACAGCAAGTTGATCGCGATCATCGGCACGACGCTGGGCCCACCTAAAAAGGTCTCGCAACGTAGCGAAACTATTTCTTTGCTCAAATAGCCTGTTAGATTGCCGTAATATTGATAACTGGCGATAGACAGATACTATTCTGGCGCAAAATGAAGGTGCAACTTGGGATCGCTCTTTCAAAATAAACTCAAGCTCGTCTTCAGGTATATCGTCAAAGTGGAGCTCAAGGAATCGATTTCGGAACGCACGAGAAAGAACCTTCCTCCCGCCATAGAGACCAGCTGGATTTTGAGTGGCGAAGAGCATAAAATTTGGGTGCGGATGCACAACTTCCTGGGTTTCTGGTAAGAAAAGCTCACGATTGTCGTCTAGTAGTCGGTTGAGCGCCTCCAGAACGTCAGTCGGAGCAAGGTTAAGCTCATCCAGCACAATCCAATATCCATTCCTCAAGGCTTCCACAAGAATTCCTTCTTGATATCGTAAGCTGCCCTCTTCTCCTGATACGTATGAACCCAAATATTCTTGAAGATCTGTGTGTTCGTGATTGTTAATTCTTACAAACTTATTTCCTGAGATTTTCGCCAGATATTCTACCATACTCGTTTTCCCCGACGATGTTGGGCCTTGAAGTAGAATCGGAAATCGCTGTGTAGAACTGGCTCGGACTAAATTCATCAAGTTACGTTCGATAAACGGGGTGATTATATAGTGCGGCTGTGACTCCGGTTGAAAGCTCCCTTTGCGCATCCAGTAATGCTTAAATTGGACATACTGCGACCCATCATCCGGCTCTCTCGGAGTTTGGAAAAGCATAGATCTAGAATTGCCATGTTTGCCAAAAATATGTCTGTCAATGAAAGGGGTAACGAGACGTTCGGATTCTTTGCCTAGAAGGGTTAAAAAGCTCATGCAAAATCCTTCGTAAATGGCACGTCGAACTCCATAAATATGCGACTGGTCAATCACATATAACAGCGATCGAACCAAAGTACGAATGCTAAAATGGGGCTTTTGGCCTGCACCATCGTTCAATTTATTCTCGCCATTTAGCCTTTTAACGTCGAGATAAAGATTGGCTAGGGCAGCAGCAGCAGTTTGATCACGATGCAGTAAAGGACCTAAGTATGTTTTAATCAGGTTCAATAGGTCATCTAGATCACCATCGGGTGACTGGACATATAGTTCTGTAAACCTAGATCTCAAACCTGGCGCGAGATCTCGTTTACCAGCGTCTGTGGCAGGGTTCATTGCGGCGAACAAACGGAAATCACGGTGGCCTTGAACCGAATCAACTTCACCGGCTTCAGAAAGCAGGACAGATGGATTTCCATCTCGCCCATGTTGGAGTAAACTTGAGATGCTTTCCAGTGTCTCAGGTGAGGCAAGGTTGATTTCATCGAGCAGAACCCATTCCCCATCTCTAAGTGCCTTTACAATTTTCCCTTGCACAAACGCGAACGAAACTTTTGCATCCCCACGAGCTATATGGGCTTGTAATTCTTCCAACTCGTTGGCAAACGACTCCCACTGTTGTTTCAAGGCGCCATATTTCGAAGTATCTAATTTCCTCTTTTTCGCTGGTTGCTCAGTCTCAGTCTCACCACCATGGTTCTTGACCTGTTTGGGTTCCCTAAACAATCGGGAAGCCATCTTTATAGCTTCATTTAGGATATTAAGCAAACGTGTCCAATTGCCTGCGGCGACGCTCTTCACCACAGATGATAGAAATTTTTGGTTTTTCTTGATAGAAAATGTTGCATCGAATAAAGAATTAAACCTATCAACAAGTGGAACCGCAATAGAACGAAGGTTAACCGGTTTGTAGCCGCCGAGTAAGTCGGTAGTTTCACTCTGCTGAGAAAGATTTACCACAGTAAGTCGCTGGTTTAACAAAGCCGCCAGGCGTTGGATCACTGCGGTTTTTCCAATCCCAGTCTCGCCAACTAATAATACTGGCTCTGACATTTGTATTGAAGCGGCAACCTGTTCCATTGTCCGGAGGGAGGCTTTTGTTGCAGCAAATGCAGACCTTCTTCCAACAAGTTGCCTTGATTTTTGACCACTGAGAACTTTTATGTTGGGGCAGAACTCTCTTCCAATAGAAAGTCCATCTTGATCTTCTGTGTACGGTGGCATACGCTCGAACAAACAGAATCGCATGCGTTGGGGCGATATGCGCAACTCCTCAGCAATTACACTTGCTACATTCACTTGGAATGTTTTATTCGATATGTATGCTGCAAAACAATCAACAGCGTCCATTAATATCTCATCGTCTAGTCGTTCAGGAACAGCTTCGCTGCCAGAGATAACTCCCAATTTCTCAAGACGCCGCTCAATTCGCGAGCAAAACTTGATCAAATCGCGTAGGCCCACATGACGTCCTTGGAGGCCTCGAATAGCAATCGAACCGTGAAACATTGCCACTATGCGATGATACAAACTGAGAAAGGTGTCGGTGTATCTGGCACTCGTAAGCAAGGGAAACTCTTCCTCTATAATTTGCCTAATTTCTGCCGGAGGCAAGGCTTTCATTTGAACACGGTGCCATAACCTACGTCCAAGCATCGCTCCAGCCGTGGTTACCTCAACACCTTTCGCGTTGAAAGTGGATCTCATCGTCGCAATGATTCGAAAATCCTCAGCACAGCGTATGCGTTCTTTTCTACTCGGTATGACAAGTTCACGTTTCTGAATCAATGGCAAAATTACGCTGAGCACTTCCGACGGCGCTCGATCCAGATCCTCAATCAGTACCCAGCGCCCTTCCTTTGCTGCCCGGGTTAGAGAACCAGGTTTCCAGGCGAACCCTCCAATTTGTGTCGACGTAGAATATACTCCAAGCAAACTTTTTAGATCGGTCTGTTCGTTTAGATGTAATGTAATCATAGTGGTTTTCTGTGCCATAGCATCTGCTATGTGAGTAACCAGCGAAGTCTTTCCAACTCCGGCTTGGCCCACGAGCAATAGAGGTTCCGAAGAGAGGAGAGCACGGCCGACGCTGCGAAGATTTTGTAAGACAGTCGGTGTCTTCACTAACCCACAACGGCTCTGCCCTCCAGTTTGCTGGACACTTGGCACTAAGACACCACCAATATTTGTGCAATAGGCCACGGCCGGAAGCTGTTTAATCCATTCTTCGTACATCCAGAAATTGATTGTGTTTCGTCGATCTTTCAATCGAGCTTGAAGATCAACCCACATCTTTTCTTCCCAAAGGCTTAAGAATCTATAGTCGATACTTTGGTCCTCCCAAGGACCAGTGACCGAACCTGTGCCACAATACTTTTCAACCATGGCTTGCGTGGCAGCATCTGAGGCATGCATGTATAAGCAGAAACATCGAATGCTCAAATAACTTATAAGTTTATTAGGATGGGAAAATAGTCTTTCGAACTGGGCCGGAGAGACAGCTGGCGAAAACGTCTCAGTGTCAAAACTCAGTAAACGGAAAAATGATAAAAGTAACGAGATGAACGTCTCATCATTCGTACTTTGGGGCAAAACATCTCCCGACAGAGGAAATAAGGGTAACATTCCATCCTGGCGCTGAAGGATAGCGCGCACGAAAGGTCGTAGGTACTGTGCAAGGGGTAAAATTCGTGAGAAAGTAGCGATAATCTGAATAATGGAAGTCTGAAAGTTCGAAGTGAGCCATCTAGCAGCAATAGCCACGTACATCGGTTCGAACGCGATGAATAACTTTGCTGAATAGCTCGGATTTAATGATATCCGTGATAGCTCATCTAACAACTTCGGTCCAGTGATGGCACGAAATACCTCGACTATTTCGTCCGGGAATTGCTGTAGGACCCAGGGGTCAGATAGAATCCCCAAATTCACAGGTTTCCCCTCCATTCTAGCTGAACGTGCCAGTGGCACGACAGACAAAATCTCTAGTGGTCGTGAGAATGTTCGTGGATATCAAATTTGGCATTCGAAAAATTTCCTTTTTTGGGTTTAATTTTCTGCCATGGCAAAGCTTAAACTGTGGCGGTGAGTGACCCTGTGGTCCGTTCACCGCCTTCACCAGCCACGCTTGCCTCGTTTCTATGGACTCTCATCAACCAACTCGGAGGCGATGGGTTGCATTATATCAGGAACCTAGCTGCTCTTCTGGCTCCTGATGGCTAGTCGCGTTGATAGTTATAACACAGTCCGTAGTGGACAATGTCGATAAATGCGTCCCGGCTGGGCAACCGGCTAGGTCTCCCCGATCAATCAAGCAGCCGCAGCGCCGTGCAATCCCAGAACGAGCATGCCAGGCACATATCTCTAAGCAATACAGGTCACACTTCTCTCAACACCTCAGAAGAGCCATTAAATGAACAGTCCGTAATTTCTATTGCAAATTGCTTTACCGTTTCTGATCACTAGAGCAGGATATCGTTTAAACGCAAGCAGAAAGCTCCGGTACGATTCGGCCTATATAATCCTTTCTCATGGGATAATTCTACAATCGGTCCCTCTGCTTCTCGCCTAGAATCAAGCGAAAATACCAACGAAGAAATACTTCGTGATATTCCGTCTACTAGCCGTCCTAGCTCAAGGGAAAACGGGACTGATGCTGGAAACAAAGCAGGCGGCCCTCTAGATTGGTATATTGAAGGCCCAGGCCGACGAGTTGGATACGACAACCTTACTGCAATAGATTGGATATTTGAGTACACAAAGGAACGCCAGAGAATACGCTACCTACGCTCGAGAAGCAAAGGGTTTCTCGGGCATATTCGCCAACTACTAGATGCCAGCCATGTGTGGATGGTCTTGATTGCCACCGGAGTTGTGGTAGGGGTGTTGGCTGCTTGTATAGATATCGCAAGCAATTGGCTTGGTGACATCAAAATTGGTTATTGCAAAAGTGGGGAAGAAGGAGGCCGTTTCTACCTCAATAGAAGCTTCTGCTGCTGGGGTTATGAAGGTTGGATCTAGACATCGTACAATGACCGACACCTCTTGTATGCTGACGTTTTGATTAGATTTATCTCAATGCCGACATTGGATTCCATGGGGAACGGCGTTTCATTTGAGGTCAAAAGGCGGGGGTTACGTCGTCGAGTATATCTTCTTCGCACTGTACTCTGTGAGTTGAATACACCCTTTTGTTTCAATCATGAGCTCACAGTTTGCCAAAGATTTTATTCGCAGGAATTGCAAGTTTTTTAGTGACATGCTATGCAACGCATGCTAAACATAGCGGTATCCCAGAAATTAAAACCGTTCTCGGCGGTTTTGTGATCAAGAGCTTTATGGGACTTTGGACTCTCATGATTAAATCACTTGGCTTAGTATGTATCTGAAGTATCAGCGCCAGCAACATAGTGACTCTGACTCACTATTCATCCAGTGTCTTTCAGTTGCCTCAGGAATGTGGCTGGGAAAAGAAGGCCCGTTGGTACATGTTGCATGCTGTTGTGCTAATATCATCATGAAACCGCTGGATAGCTTGAATCTGAATGAGGGTAATTTCCACCATTAACGGGTTGTGAGGCTGTGCTGACATACATGTCGCAGCTAGGAAACGTGAAATCCTCTCAGCCGCTGCCGCCGCAGGCATTTCCGTAGCATTCGGATCTCCTATTGGGGGAGTTCTTTTCAGCTTGGAGGTAAGTGTTTCCACTTTCTCAATCAACCGGTTCATTCTAATCCTCCTCAGCAACTGTCATACTATTTCCCGGACAAGACAATGTGGCAGAGCTTCGTTTGTGCCATGGTAGCCGCCGTTACACTTCATGCCTTAGACCCTTTCCGGACGGGCAAAATCGTTCTTTACCAAGTTAAGCACTCTCAGGGTTTCCATCGCTTTGAGATATTCCCATTTATATTCCTTGGGATATTGGGCGGTCTTTACGGAGGCCTTTTTATCAAGCTCAACATGAAGGTCGCCAGATGGCGTAAGTCGCGGCGGGTTACCTTCCCTGTGCTGGAAGTCCTGATAGTCGCTCTAATTACCGCGGTCGTCAATTTCCCCAATATATTTATGCGGGTGCAATTATCTGAATTAGTTTATTACCTCTTTGCGGAATGTAAGGAGATTCCTAATAACCAATTTGGCCTATGCAAAACCGGCGCTTCGTCTCTCGGTGTGGTTGGGCTGCTTCTCGCAGCGTCAGTGCTTGGCTTTTGTCTTGCATCCATTACATTTGGCCTCGACATCCCCGCAGGAATTATTCTTCCATCCTTGGCAATCGGTGCTCTTTACGGCCGCGCGGTTGGAATCACCTTTGATCTCTGGCAAAAGACGCATCCGCAATTTTTCCTCTTCGCAAAGTGCGAACCGGATGTCTCATGTATTACTCCTGGAATGTATGCAATCATTGGTGCCGCTTCGGCCCTGGGTGGCGCTACGAGGATGACAGTCTCAATTGTTGTCATTATGTTCGAGTTGACGGGTGCACTCAATTATGTGATCCCTATCATGATTGCCGTTATGTTGTCGAAATGGTGTGGGGACACATTCGGAAAACGAGGCATCTATGAATCATGGATACATTTAAACGACTACCCGTTCCTTGATCAAAAAGATGACACTCCTCCGCCAGATATTCCCGTAAGCCAAATTATGACAAATGTCAACGATCTCACACTGGTAACAGCAGTGGGACACACTATTGAATCACTCACCAATCTTCTCAAGACAACGTCCTATCGCGGGTTTCCTGTTGTCGCGGACGCTGTTAATCCCCTATTACTTGGCTATATCTCTCGCAACGAACTTTCTTATGCTTTGAAAACAGCCACATCACGAAACTCGCACAATTTAACCCCCGAAACACAAGCATATTTCTCCCACCAACCGTTTGCTGATCCCCTTGAAACGCTTGACCTACGACCTTGGATGGATCAAACGCCGATTACTATGAATAGCCGTGCAAGTTTCCAAATCGTTTTGGATATGTTTCAAAGACTAGGTCTACGATATGTCTTATTTGTCAATAGGGGGGTATTGGAGGGATTTTTGACGAAAAAGGATATATGGTACATCCTAGAGGGAGTTAGGAACAGAAGGAATGAAGGTTTTGGTGATGGCGGTTTAAGGGAGGTCCATACGGAAGAAGAGCAGGGTTTGCTACAATCTTCGGATCACCTCCAAGAATTTGATAATCTCGAGAGAAGGCCTTCACTATAGAACCTGTTCTGTGTTTATGTCTGGTTGTAATTTATGTCCAAATCCCATAGACGATGCATTCTAGAATGATTTTAAGGGTATTTCTTTTTTTTCAATTTATTGTTAAGCATCGTTAACGGGAGAGAAAACCAGACAAATCACCAATTGCGCACAGCCCATAATTCAAACAAAATACCCAATTTTCCTAATGCTTGTCTATAAGGTACAGTCATGTTCAAACGATTCAGTTAAAGTTGATACAAAAAAAAGACCAGATATGCCCGTGAAATTCTATTTTGTCCGATTGATACCCTGTGGCTGCGCCTGTCCCAATTGGCTAGCAATAAGCGTGGCTTCCCTCACGGCCCTTGATATTTTCCCTCTAACGCCTGCTTCTTCAAGCACCATTAGGCCACCAATTGTGCAACCGCCGGGAGTGCTAACTTTCTCTCGAATGAAAGCGGGATGGTCTCCATTCTGGACCATACTAGCCGTACCACGCAAAACTTGAGCAGCCATTGCCTGAGCTTCGGCTCGCGGCAGGCCCATCGCCACGCCACCATCGGCGATAGCCTCAAGAACCAAGGCAGCAAAAGCAGGACCAGAACCGGCGACAGATGTACTAGCATCCATTTTGGCGGCAGGAAGGGTGACGACGCGGCCGATGCGCGAAAAGATCCAGTTTACCAATGTTTCCCAATTTGGAGGAAGGGAAGGATTACTTTCGCCAATGACTGTCATTGACTCTCTAACGATTGCGGCGGTGTTGGGCATAGCACGTACAATGCGGCACTTATCCGTGTCTGGGGTGTCGGTGCCACCGTAGAGAGTGTCTTCAATCTGCTCAACTGTGACTCCGGCTAAAATGCTAATAAGGAGTTTTCCAGTGAGGGCTTCTCGCATTCCAGGGACGTCCAGGACCTCTTTGAGCATGAACGGTTTGCAACCAAGGATGATGATGTCTGCCTCTTGCACGCCACGAAGGTTGTCATTTTGTAGAATTGTGAGGGGATAAGAGTATTGTTTGAGTGTTTTTTGAATACGAAGCGCTGATTCGGCACGTCTCACGCAAGCAATGAATCGAGAGGGAATTTGATGAGGGGAGACTTCTTCAGGGGGGGTTGCAGTTCCACAGGTAGGGAAGAAGCGGGAATCAGCCCGTTTCGCCTCGGCCAGCGATGCGAAGACGCCTGATAAAATAGCAACCCCGAGATTTCCTGATCAATTGAATACCAGTAATCAGTATATACATAGTTGTTTGTTTGAGTGCGAAATCGATTTGACGAGATGCGAACGAACCACATCCAAGAACAGTCAGAGTTGTTCCCGACCTCGGCGTAAGGCCGAGTCCTTCGATGTTGCCCGTCGCAGACATGATTGCCCAAGACGAGAGACACAAAAGGTGTTTGTAGAAGCAACAGTAAATCTAGTTGCTTAGATTCTCGGCAGCAAATAAGTAAATACGACAGTGAGCTAAATAAGCATGGGTGAGAAGATCAACTTTGAAGTTGCTTTTTCTTGAGAGGCAGGGGGGAATGGGAAATTTTCCTTTTAAACCTTTTTCAACCGGGAAGTTGATCTGACAAGAGGATTCAACATCAAACCACATGCTTCCAATCCTTCCTTGCACCCGACGCACTGCCTAGCAGGTACTCCTTGTCCATTAAGGAAATAATGAGAATATTGCATGCGCGAAAAATTTTGATATTTTCTCACTTCCGATTGTCATGATGGCGGACCCATTTGAAGTACGTATGCGTTTCATCACCTTGTTGCAACATATGGGTGCGTCCTTTACTTCGTCGCAAAAAGCAGCCAATTATGCTCTCAAATACCGTGATATGGGGGAAGATCTTCATTCTTGTATACTTGAACAGCTAGAAAAAGTCCGTTTTTCCATACATATATAACCCTTCAAAAGTGTTACGGTCGCTTGACTAACGCTGTCCACAGAGTAATATGAATATCCGAGCAAACATAGTCTATTTTGTCGAGCATCTCTGCGACATGGCTACCAAAGAGAACCATCTCGAATTCGTCCGAATGATACAACGCGATATACTACGGATTGTCGATGCAGTTGCGCCAGCTGATGGATCTGGCGCAGCAAATGTCAAGCACGTGCGTCGAGTGTTGAACGGACTACAATCTAAAGAGATATTATCTACAGAAACTGTATCGGAAATAGACTCCTGCCTTCGAGAACGAGAGAATTATCCAGCCCATCTTCTCGACTCGGTGGCCGTGGATGGCGAACAGACATCAGGTGAGATTACCAGACCCGGAGGGATCACTGTTGATAAGAAGCAAATCGAGCAAAGGGTCGAAGAGGATCGGGAAAGAAATAAGAGGTTACGAGAAAACATGTGGGCTGTGCCGCCTAATGACATGAAAGAATTTGAGATGATGTGGGAAGATGTTAGCGATATTGGCGAAGATGATTATTTACAGGCTGCCGAGGAAGCGGAGGAACGAAGAAGAGCTGGGGAAACTTCGGGGCTTGTGAATTAATGGCTGATTGAGCTAGTGCATTTATTGGCGTTTGATACTTCTCGGTTTGCAAATCAGTGTATGCGTCGTTTAAAGGATATCTCAGCGATGCAAACCGGTTGTCCTATTCCGGGCGTAAATTGGGATTGCATGAAGGCGTTTTACAGTTTTAGTATTTGGCCGCAAAGATTCGGGAAATATAAGTACATCCTAATATATAATGCATGCTGCTAAACCTAACGCGTGAATCTAAGAGCTTTACCTTATGATTTCCGTAACATCACTATCTCGCTACAACTGAGAATATGGATGACAAGATAAGACTCTAGCGACTCCGGATTATCAATACGCCGGGATAACTTTATTTTTGAGTCTGAAAAAAGGCGGTGGACCATTGCTAGACCAAAGAGCCAGTCGTTTGAATGTGGAGATATTTTTTTTATCGTTGGGTCCTTTCCATATGTTCTCCCACCTAGTATCAGCTGCGCGAGGCCTATTTTCGAGTTCGGACTCATCACACAGACCAGATAGCTCGAGCACAGCACCAACGGACCCAGAGACAATGGCTGTAGCTACACGGTGCTCCATTCTTTCACAGCCGGAGGACTCTTCATCGAGAAAAAACTCTCCCACCACCAATGGCAAGAGAAAAAGCAGCTTATTGACGATAGAAACAGCCCAGGAGCCTACTCCAAAACGACCAAGAGGCCAGAACAAACAGACTACGAATCCTGCAGCCAGCACTCAGCAATCCAACGGGACGCACAACCCACGATATCAAGTACTTGAAGCCGTCGAGATAAGATCAGAAAGTCGATCTGGGACCCGTGGATCTTCGATTGCTACTTCCAGAGCGTCTATGAAACCCGAAGAAGCCTCTTTGGATACTGTGTCGAAACCGAAGTCTGGCCATCTCCGCTTTGATAGTGAAGAGCCGGAACCCGAACTCAATGGTGTAGATATATTCGATGCGAACAGAGAAGAAGCTGTTTCTCAGCCACAAGAAGTGCAAGAGAGTGATGACGATGAGGCGCCAGAGGCCGTTAGCAATACAAAACAGCTGCGGGAATTGAAAGAGGCAGAACGTAAAAGAGAAGAAGCAAGACAAAGGTAAGAATTGCCCAGGTTATTCTTTTAATTTTAGATGCTAAACCCAGGATTCACAGGCAACAACAGCTCAAAAAAGAAAAGCGTCGCGAACACGAGAAACGCCTTAAACTTCAAGTCAAAACCAAGCCCGCTCCTGAGACCTTTCTGACCCCAATCAAGCCAGCACCTCTTTCAAAGCAAGAAGAAATCCTCTCCGAAAGCTCAGTCACACTTCAAGGTTCTGAATTTAAAGCACCCCAATATTCATCTTCCCTCCCTGTCTCACTCCCAAAATTCCTTCCTGATGAAATCCTACTTGCTGAACCATCCATCCGTCCACCAACGCCACCAAGAGATATGGAGAAACACTCTACTCTATTGAAGACCTCAGGAAGCAAGCTTAGATTCTTGGATACTATGGAAAAGAAAGCAAAAGATGTCAGATTTGGCGATATGTCTATCCGTGTTATCGAAGATTCTGCCCGCGCAACCAGGCAGAACAGCTTAAACAACAACTTACCTCCCAAGGCGTCGAAGCAAGGCCGCGCAATTCGGGAGAGGTGGATGGCAGGTAACCGAAGGGGAGGGCTTGCGGTCAATGGCGGCTTACGAAGAACTGCGGGCGGATCGTCTAGTTTTTTAAGAAAATAAGATCCTTCTATTTCAGTCTCCAGATCGGATTACCTTGCCAGTTTACATGGCCGTTCTTGTGTGTGATATCCAATTAATTTAGTTTTGTTTTTAAATGTGGGATAATGTTAGCTGATTGTTTCGAATCGGCTGCGTGTACCCAAACGCTTGCGACATAGCCATGGCCAGTTGTGTGTATGTGTTGTGTACATACTTTCTAGTGTTGAAGCGCGCTAGGTTACGGATGAAGCTTCTTAACCTTTGAGGGAGGTGGGACTCTAAGCAAGATAACACCAGTACTGTTTCTCGTATTCCAGCACCCAGCGATAGATAGATGCTAAAAAAAAGTGATCGTGGCCTTATGGAGGAAACAGTGCAAAGTCTCCGCGAATGTCACCGACAGACCATATAAAAGGGCATTCTTCTCTCTATCTAGATTTCCACGACTTCCTTTACTTCCCAAGAATATAATTGATTAATATCTAATCACTTTATAAACATATCTCCTCCTTCATGATGTCAGTTTCCAAAGCAGTCCACCCCGTTGTCGAAACCCTGATCATTGGCGGCGGGCCTGGAGGATTATCTACTGCCTTAGGTCTCGCACGCGCCCGCCGACACGTCATTCTGTTCGACTCAGCCAAATATCGTAACCAACATGTCTCCCACATGCATAATGTCACCACCTGGGACCATGCGAATCCAGCCGAATTCCGCGCCTCAGCCCGACGTGAGCTTACAGAGGGCCGTTATCACACAATTCAGGTCAAGGATATCGCCATTTCAAATGTGATCAAGAATGCCGATGGAATCTTCCAGGCCACAGATGCTGCGGGAGAGACCTGGCAAGGAAAGACTCTTGTGCTTGGAACCGGTGTAACTGATGTGATGCCTGGTTTGCCTGGTTACCGTGAGTGCTGGGAGAGTGGTAAGATGTACGTCTTCTTCCGCCCTTCTCAGCATAAAGGAAGAAAAATATAACTTGTGTGGGGAGTTTATAGTTACCACTGCCTTTACTGCCACGGTTATGAAGATAGCGGCTGCGCCTCAGCAGGTGTCATTGCGGCTTTTGGCGTGACATCCGTGGCTCAACAAGCATCACATGTGGCCCATCTTGCGGCGCAATTCGCCCACAAGGTCGTCGTATACACAAATGGTTCAGTCGAACTCGCTGAGCAGATTCGAGAAGGGGTCAAGAACAACCCCAAGATCGCCATAGATACGCGCCCCATCGAGGCACTGGTCAAGGGGTCGGATCCCACGGGTGACTCGGGAATAAAGCTTGGAGAAGCTACGGGTGGTTCGCCTTCAGAAACAGTTTCCCACCGGTTCTTCGTGCATGCACCGTATTCATCTCCTAATATCGGCTTTGCCACTTCACTTGGCCTAGAGTTATCCGACAGTGGTTCGGAGATCAAAACAATTCCTCCTTTCAATGAAACTAATGTGCCTGGATGTTTTGCAGTAGGGGATGTGGGGTCACCTTTGAAGGCTGTGATGATGGGGTTGTCCTCTGGGGCTCTCGCGGCGGGAGGTGTTACTACACGCCTATTCTAGCCGAATTCGACGCATAATGCTTTTATTTCTGTAGTTATACAATAGATAGTAACTGCATGGTCGTCAGCTCGGTAGAAGAGTTTTGTTGGTTTCTACTAAATCTAGTTCAACTAATTGGCTGGCCTTTCCGCCTTCAGCTGAAAATCTCACGGTTTTCAAACCACTCAAGAGAATTTCAGCTGAAACTTAGTTAAATGGACGCGAGAATTGCTAGAAATCTCGTATTCCAGACCAAACCAACAGATATAGGCAGTTTATTGCCATTACTGAACGTTCTGTCGTTGGAGCCGCGAGAAATCTCTCTAGATAATTTCAAACCCCTCTAGTTAATGCGGTCTACCCGTATGGAGTCTAGCTGCAAATATCCAAATATAAAGGCCGCAAGGGAAGCAAACAAATTCATTCTGCTTGTTAATTATCCCTAAACTGGCCTACCGCGCCTCTTTTCTCTTTAGTTTCGAAGGTAGAATTTTCGGTCGCCATGTCTGACAGTGACATTTCAGCTACAAGTGTCCAAAGCGACGTCAGGCAAACAAATGGTGCGGCAAAGCCCGTCATTTTTATGGTCCCTGGTGCCTGGCATACCGCGCAAGGATTCGATCTCCTCAGAACCCTCTTCCACGAACAAAATTATGATACTTCAGCCGTGCACCTCCCCAGTGTAGGCGTTTCTCCTGGCCTCCCTGATATGTCTGCCGACGTTGCAGCCGTTCGGTCCCAGGTCATCAAGATCCTTGACGAGGACAATCGCAATGTGGTCCTCGTAATGCATTCTTATGGTGGAGTTCCGGCAACAGAGGCAATGAAAGGCTTGGGCAAGAAAGAACGGGCGGCCGCGGGGAAGACGACGAGCGTCATTGCGCTGGTGTATATTGCCTCTGTGTTGCCAACAAAGGGAAAATCTTGTTCGGCCCCAGGAGACATTCCCCGAGAGGGCGCCTTGCTACGAATGAAGTATCATGAAGTATGTCCTATCCATTCCTCCCGCCATCGTTTATCACAGTATCATAGCGGGTGCTGACTATTAATGACTGGCAAATTTTGGTAGGATGGTAATAACTCCGTTGAGAACCCTATTGAGGCTTTTTACCATGACGTTGAGCCAGAGCTAGCTGAGAGATTTTCGAAACAGATCAAGACACAATCAATCGGGTAAGAGAAACACCAGCTGCAAACGATCAATTCAAGTACTTACACGAGTATTTCCTAGCGCACTTACATCTCCACTCACCTATGAAGCATATCGCACCATCCCTTCTGCCTATCTTCTTTGCAAGCATGACAGGGCCATTACATTTGCCGCACAACAAATTTTGGCCGATGCAGCAGGTATAGAAACTCAGCAAACGGTAGATTCAGCCCATTCACCATTTCTGTCGCACCCGCACCATGTTCTTGACTTTGTTCTACAAATATTGAAGACTGTAGACGAGTAGTAGAGATGAAGAGACAGGCCTGTCTTGAATTTTGTGGTGACTTTTCACAAGTCAACTTCTGCAAGCATATATTTCTGTCTAATTGTATCTTAGTATGCTCTTCTTGCGATAATAGTCACTCTCTCGAATAGAGTCGGTTCAGGCAGAGCTTTGCACTAAACCACAAGTAGTCTAGCGCTCTTATTTGCACGTGCAAAGCTTAAAGCTTGTGTGGAGCAGCCTTGGTTAAGGCGTTTGGATCCGGTCCAGGTGCTGTTGTGATGACATCCTGATGTTGGACGCCGGTGCTCTTGTCCCCATATCTCGCGCCCTTATGCTGCTGCGTAACGCCATCTACTCAACCCCATCTATGCAATTGATATTTACCTTTAAATGCCATGGCCTCGATACCCTCCGAAGCCTCTCCTTTACTCCAACATGCACAGTCAGATTTCCGTCATACGTCCGAGGGGGCGCTGCGGCCAACCAGGACAGTGACGTTTGGCCCAGATCCCAGAGCCGGTACATCACGAAGCACGCACTCTCGAACAAATATACTAAGGCCATTGCACTCGGCAACCCCGTCAATACAGAGCAATTCCGGACAGCCCGTTCTTGCAGCACTCAATAGCAAACTTCGCCGGAGGCACAGCCAGGAACCACCGTCGACTATAGCGCTCAGCCCAACACCGAAAATTGGGCCTCAACGGACAACAAAAACTACTCAGAAATTGAAGCTTTTGCCGAATCCGGTTACTGGAGAGGAGGACGAATGGACTGATGAGGCAGTTTCGAGGGATGTTTATTCGCAAATCAAGCGGATCAAGGAGCCTACCGCAAGAAGGGATGCAGCAAGGCTTGGAAAGGCTGACCGCGACCGATTACCGCGAGTCACGGCGTACTGCACGGCCAATTCGTACAGGCTAGAAAGCGTGATGAGATTCTTCAAGTCGCGGGCTACCACCAGGGGATCAACTCCAAAGCTTTTTGACGAATGTGTCTATTCTCCGTTCAATTACGATCACGAAGGAAAAGTAAAACTTTTCCAGGACCAATCTAGCATGCAGGAGCAGATACACCAGTTACAATTTTTACCCACCGATCACACTCAACGACGTTTTTCCGACAGCGAGCTCGAAGTTGAAGGCCACCGGGAAGAACAAAGGGAACAGCTACTTAACACGGATAATGCCAGCAACAATACTAATGGCCATGATTCACAAAGTCACATCTCTGAAAGCCGTAACTCGCCATCCCAACTTCTTGTCGCAGGTTCATTAGACCACGAGGCCCCCGACCTGAACACCAGAATTCACACTCCTGAAGTATTTCTCTTCGATTACGGCACGGTCGTAATATGGGGCATGACGCCGTCGCAAGAAACTCGTTTTCTGAACGAAGTATCCAAATTCGCAGACTCCGTTCTCAGCCCCGAGGACACCCAAGTCGAAAACTTCAATTTTTACTATACACGCGACTATCAAGCCCGTATATATAACGATTTCATATCTCTCCGTGACCCGCGAAGCTACATGACCAAACTTGCCATTTCCCATGCACTTTCCCAATCCGTCAAAACCTCGCTTTTCGAGGACCTTGTCTCCGAAACCATCGCCGCGACCTCCCCGCTTCCGGCGCAAATCGCGCAAACCGGGAGTGTGAATCTCACTCGTAGACAGATAAACATGCAAATTGGAGAATTGTTCATTCTGCGAATAAATATCCACCTCCAAGGCTCGGTCCTGGACAGCCCGGAGCTGATGTGGGCGGAACCGCAGCTGGATCCGATTTACCAAGCGGTCAGGAGTTATTTGGAGATGGATCCAAGGGTCGGATTGTTGACGGAAAGATTGGATGTTATAGCCGACTTGTTGGCGGTCTTGAAGGACCAACTGAGTCATCGGCACGGGGAGTATTTGGAGTGGATCGGTGAGTTTCTGCGGAAACTTTTGCTACCAAGAAGCCATCATGCTAATAGAACTTTTGGCGATATAGTTATTATTTTAATCGCAGCAGAGATCGTCATCGCCGCAATAAATATTGTTGTTGACCTCTATGCTGGACTTGATTAAGGGGTCTATAAATATATATAACGCGGGTTTCATCGATGGCACCTTGCGTCTTCCACAGATAAGATTCGATCCCGAAACGTTTACCTTCCTGAATCTGAAACAATTAGCATATACCCTGCCTGCCTTCTCTCCATCCGCTCTCCCATTTTGCATATTTTCACTGATAGGGGTACTGCATTTCGACATGTTGCCTGTGTTTGGTCAAGCGTAGCGTTTGGGTTATCTATTTCCTTTGAATTTACAGTTCCCAGATTGCATAATACGGAGCATTCTCGCTGCAGAATATCGGTCTCAAATCACGATCAAAATTGGGACCTCCTTTTTCATTAGTTGCCTGATTATCTCCTCCAAGTTTGCATTTCACATTTCGGTCTCGATGGAGGGTACTGGACTTGATGCCTCCAAAAACATGGGCAGGTGCGTATCGCTGGTGCATTGAGGTTTCGACTGCAAAGTCCTTGGAACATTCATCCTGCAAGGGTACATACATAGGATTCAAAACATACCATTAACAAGAAACCCGAATTGAGGGTCGCCATTTTGATAAAACCGAAATCAAAACAGCTAACGTATCAACGCATAATTCAAATCAAAGGATTCGAAAGATCAATTCATTGAGATCGATAATAATTACAAGACAATAATCAAATGAGAATGAATAGGTAAAGCAAGTAGTGGTCCCCGTGGTAGAAATACAAATCCCTTTTCGTAAATATTCATGTCCAGAAGCATCTGAAAAGCACCGAAATCCATTCCGCCAATGATCTATTGGATGCGATCGAACCCCAAACCAGAGACGCCCATTGTTGTGAGAATAAACGGCCAGCAAGGAAAGAATAAATAGGAGTGATATGGAAAGTAAAAGGACAGTAAAGAATGTAGTAGGCCCGGTGTGACGAATGGATGCGGTCTAGAAAGCATAGGTTAAGTCGACGAGGTCATCAAACAGCGTTCCTTTTTCCAAGACGATCGCCATATTCCCGTTTCTCATGAGGATCCAGATCTTCCCAGTGTTCGATAACGGCACGATCAATTTCTTCGACGGTCACTTGGGGTCCGCGGGTACGGTAAAGGACACTAGCTATTTGGTCTCTGTTCCGATTAGTGAAATCCTCAAATGCGGAGATATAACGATGCTGCTCCTGGACCGATGCAACTGGAGTAAAACTGTCACCTATGTGATGGTTGCGCGAATCAGAAGCTGACTGGATAGGGGATGTGGCAAGTCCAGCTGAGCGATGTACGTCCATGGTCGTTGATGCAACCGAGTTGGGAGCAATGGGAGTAACTTGAGACGAAAATCCAGGCTGGTTGTTATATCCAGTCGCAGGGGTGTGTGGAGCAGGAGCAGGCATGAGGGTGGGAAGGGAAGAGCTAACAGAGTCGGCATTGTTGTCCTCCACTACATGGTTTTTTCCATCGTCTTCTGTCTTGCGATTCCTTTTGGTGCGAACAGGGCGTTCCTCAGGCTAATACGACAAAACAACAGTGAGTAAATGATTCGCGTCGAATATGAGGGCGATGAGAAGGGCTTTGCAACATACGGTAGGGGGTCTATCTTCTGCGCTTCCGACACTTTCATCATCCAAATAGTCTTCTTCATCTTGGACGCGCTTGGAGACCGAAGGCCGTTGCGCCAAGTCTTCATCGTGATCGTCTAGCAGAGAGCCGGCTTGGTTCATAAGAGCCAATGCGCGAGCTCGAATCTCTGGATTAGGCCCATTTTCATCTGTCATTCCTGTAAGAAGGCCAAGGCGTTCAAGGAGGATGCAGGACTCGAGTCGCATCTTCTGTAGGTATCGGTGGCCCCGTTCGTTTCTGGCGCGCAGGGATTCATTGTGAGCCTCAATTTCTTGAAGTCGCTTTTTGAGATCGATACACTTCTGTTTGTAAGCAGCTTCAATGCTCGGGGGGTTTGGCGGAGGAGGTGGCGGGGCGTTTGAGGAGATGGCTTGCTCTTGCGGTAGGGGGTTGGGCGCGGTCACCTCCATGTTTTCGGCTTCCTACAAGCTTGTATTAGAACTCCATAGGAGAAGTTGACACGAGCCAAGATTGGCTAGCAAGGGAGGCCAAAAACCACTGACCTGGCCTTCGCCAGTGTGTGAATTCTGGCCTCGATAGTAGAAACCGTTGGTCAGGAGCTTCTACAAACAAAGTCAAAGGCCGGGCGTGGCCTCCTTGAGAACCAAAGCTTGCACCTACCAGTTGCTCTGGAGAGTTCAGAGCTAGGAGGATATTGTGCTGGCAATCATAAGTCAGCTACAGCAGGAAACCCTGGAGGCCGATGATATTCGGTTGTGCAAAGTGAGCGGTCTTGGAGCTCCTGTCCTGCTGTCTTGCGCGTGGCGGAACAACAATGTTCCGGCAACAAGTGAGAAATACACCACAACAGCAACTTTGGCACAACAAGAGATCTACCCTCTGATATTACCGTCTGCGAGGAAGCCTTCATACACTGGGTATCTCCGCGTGAACTGGCTGAGATGCTTGCCATTGAGGCGGTAGATTGAACTTCACGGGCAGCTTTGTTTGAGCCTTGTTTCTCTGTTTTGACGCGCTGCAAGGAACTTAGGTCTGCTATGGGCCCGAGACACATACCGCATTTCGGATGAATGAGACACTTTTGAGTGTTTTTCACAAGCAAGTATCGCTTTGAACAGGACAAAGTATGGACCAGCTTCACACTGGTAATGGATCCGCTGGCTCAATGTTGTTGCTACAAGGCATTGTCAAATCAGGACCTATGAACTGTTTTCGCTGCGACTGAAATTGACAGATTCTTTACCAATACAATTGTCTATAGCCAAGTCGACTCAGTTTCAGTGTAGCAACATTCCGGCTTTCGGAATCCCTTTCGTCCAATGGTATGCATATTCTTTACTCTGGCCGTATATACGTCTTTACATTACTAACAAGAAAACCAAATGCTCATTTGCTAAACGTGGAAAGCCTTATGTTGAGGCACTTGTTGCGAGCGGCCTTATTCTTTGCTTGAGCAGTCAATAGATATAAGTGGTTTGGACTTGCTGGCTGGTGCTATGTTGCGTGGCTGTTGAAACCTGTATAGTTGAATTCCCTTTTTTACTCCGTCAAGGTATCAAACCACTGCAAGCTGACCTACCATTTTACTGAGAAATCTCCAGTCCCATCCGCCTCGCCGCATCATATTCGCACTTTTTAATCCTAACACTCGTTAGGATAGTTCTCAACATTTGGTCTTCGTCCTACATACGTTAAGCCCTGGGGACTGTCTTTCTAAACTATCCCACCCAACTGTCGAGTACCAGATCTTGAAGGCATACTATAGCGCCCATTGTTGGTTGCAAGTAAAAGCAAACAAACAATCTCCTATCTAAGAACCCTACCAGCGAGGTCAGCTCGTTGTAATGTGCAGCTAGAGTGTAAATTGCTGCTCAGGATGATAGAATGTCGAGGACGATATCTCTAAGTCCTGGAAAGGAAGATATCCAAACTATGCCCCTTGCTAGACGTCTGCATATATATCACAAAGTCGTAATTATTTGTATCCGCCATAGCCACTGACCTCCGGAGGAGGAATCATACTATACTTTCCTAATAAACCCTTATCAGCTGTATTGTTGACTAGAACGGAGAAAGGACAACACTCAGGTATCTATTTGGGCGCGTCATCCGCAGGTACAGCTAGAAGAATGCCAATTTAGAGCACATTGAGATGAGAGATTATGACATTACTGTGTGGCGTTACCGGTCCCGACCCCTGAGGAGTGAGCAAAGGACAAGCTGGGATGAGAGGAGCAAAATCCAAACTCCATGATGCAACGTTCATGCCAATAAAGTCAACGTTGTATTCCGGCTGTTAGGGATATAGAAAAGGGATCACATCGGTAACTTTTTAACAGTACATCCTTGATTGAGCCTTCACCCATTCCTTAATACCCACTTCCCGGACTGGCCCTAGCAACAACCGTCGCGAAGATAATCACCACAACCACAAAGACACCGGCCACCGCGATTTGCTGAAGCGCAGATACAGGGGCATTTTGCTGGCTTCCACGATTGGTTTCGAATTCCGGCGCGTGGAATGTCTGGTAATGAGCATGCTGATGGCCCCATGGGAGACCAGATGGATCAAGGCCTGTTGGCGGATCTGATGGCGGATGCTACGCAAAATAGTCAGAACCCACGCAGAGCCGGACCCGGTGGAATGGGAGAAACAATGTGTGCAATCTGAACAGGGAGCTTGCAAGGTTCCCTAGTTTTTTTACTCACATGGTTTCCGTCCGTCATCGAGCCGACCGAATGAAAAATAACGTGAAGAGAGAGCCTTGATCACTCTACGCCACTCCCCGAACACAAAGAAGGGGCGGGCAAGTCAGCCCGTGCTAGTTATTGCTCGAAAGGCTTCTTGGCAAGACATGGCGTGGTTTGTATCCTAGCCTCCTGCACGGCGATGGTTTAAGTAACTCCCCGGATTTAGTGTAGGGTCGGCTACATTAGCATTCCAGCTGGCATCAAATTTCATCTGGAAGTTCCTAGCTGTTATTCGAGGAGATTTTATAAGCTACGAATCCTCCTTCGACAAGATGTGTGTCTCACAATCCCGGGCCCAGCCGAGCAACTCTCGTTGAGTATTCATTGCACATGAACCCGTCGAATAAGCCGGCCCATTCCCTGCAGTGCGTCCTCCAATCCGGGCTCTCAGACAAGCAACGGTTGTGTGAAGCACGAGTAATGAAGCAAATTCTAACAATTTCCAAGACTTGGTATTGGCACCATCGGAATGGCAACTCCATGCTCATAGATACACACATAAATCCCGG
Source organism: Amauroascus verrucosus (assembly GCA_001430935.1). NCBI lineage: Eukaryota > Fungi > Ascomycota > Eurotiomycetes > Onygenales > Onygenaceae > Amauroascus > Amauroascus verrucosus. The sequence goes on from LJPJ01000310.1 coordinate 71,840, forward strand.
GTCAATAATGGGCCGCTCGGTAACTAAATAGATGCAGAAGTGGTTCCCATCGGTGTCTTCCATATCCAGCAACAAATGACTGCTTGCGGCCAATAACCAAAATAAAAAAGGGGTATAGGAAAAAAATATTAATGAAGAAATCACTCGCTCCACGTGGCTTGCATGCTCGCCTGCTAATTTCTTAACTTCATACCAAGGAGAGACTACCGAATAGAAAAGGGACGAGGCATTGACATCAGTGGGTGGAGGATGTATTTATCTGCTACTTTCGTTTCTTATGTCTTGCATTTCAAGGTCATGAATATATGTTATGGACGAAGACACAGTCCCTGTATTACTGGTCGCGCCAGCAGTGGTGGTAGTAGAGCGAGCGGCTGAAAAGCTGCTATGGCCTAGCGTGGAAGTGGGACTTATGGAACCGGAGCGTTGGTGGCCATGCTCCTCTTCTGGTGGTGCGAATGACCATACCTACGCATTATCGTCAGAATCCTACAAAAAGAACTGGGCACTCAACACTCACCTCCATAACGGTTCGTCCCCCACGAGTGGCCATGATAACCGCCTTTTCCTCTTCAAAGGCAACACGCCAAACCGCTTCGGCAGGTTGGCTAAGTTCTCGCACTAATTGACCGGTCGTAAGATCCCATATCTTCACGCGGCCGTCGCTTCCGCCGCTCACCACTCGGTTATCATCAAATTGCAAGCTCGTGATACTATTGTCATGGGCGGCAAGACGGTGAATATGCGCCATGCGTTGCAAAGACCAGATTCTGATAGACCCATCGGACCCTCCAGTAACCAGTGTATCCCCACTCATCTGCAATTGACCAACTAGGGAAGTATGGCCTTGTAAGATGGCGTGACATTGTCCAGTGTGAGGATCCCAAATCCTAACGCTAGTATCCAGGCTACCAGTGGCAACCCGTCGTCCGTCAAAGGCTACAGCGTAAATCTGGCTAAAATGCCCGGCAAGCGATCTCAAGCACCTGCCTTCAGATATGCTCCACACCTTTGCTGTGGTATCATAGCTGCCTGATACGACGAGATCTCCGTGGATTTCTAGGCACCTCACACTGGCTTGATGGCCAACTAAAACATTTTTACATACTCCAGCAGCTAAATCCCATATTCGTAATGTAGTATCTCGCGAACCAGATATAGCAGTGTTTTGATCAGACATCTTCAAGCACCGTACGGTGGACGTGTGCCCGCGGAGCTTGTGTATGCTCGCACTAGGAAAGCCAATTAGCAAAAGAGAAAACGAATATCGAAAGGGGTATGGAGCTGCTTACCCAGTAGACATATCCCAAACGCGAACGTCTCGATCGCAACCGCCGCTGACCAACAGGTCATCCCATGGTACCATAGCCCACACTCCCATAACATGGCCGTTCAAAGTCTTTTGATTCTCACCCTCGGTATCGAACACATGTATTTTCGCATTATCCAACGCGACAACAATATACTTTGGCGTCAAATGAAGGCTGGTAACAACCCCATGATCTGGTGTTATGTGTTTCGTTTTAAGATGTCCACCTTTTCTCCATGCCGCTTCCACCATATACCTTTTCTTGAAGTGGGATCGGTACGAGGTGGCTTTGGTGCGTGGTTTTCGAATTCGCGGTCTATCGTAAATACCAACCGAAGACTCCACAGCGGACGTATTGCTGCTTAATGGATCTTGAACCGATCCAGATGCACTCTGAAGCTGTTGTAAGTCTCTATTAAAATTAGAAATAAACCCGAAGGTCGAAGAGAAAGGTGAATAGGCTTCAAATTGCTCTTCGTAGTCCTCCGACATCCGTCTATATGAATGTTTATCGCATAAAATCTTCCATGTCAAATCATCATTCAATAGGTCATGCCATCGCCTGGAGACTTGGGATGCCCTCGCCAGCGTCTTGGGGTCGTCGATGAACGAAAGGATCTGCAAAAAAATTATTAGTCAATCAACACCATTTTAGCACGCGTGTTGAATCGTCGGTTGCGCACCCTTAAACACAGCTCATTAGGAAGAGACTTAAACGGGTCCTTCCTCAACTTCGGGCTCACAACCTGATGCACGAAGCCAAGCAGCTGATTATCACATATATTTAGGAGCTCCGTCAAGAATCTCTGTTGTGCTGCCCGGCCCAAGCAATTAAAATGCGATTTCGTCTCACGTAGGAAAATATCGTCATCCTCCAGCGTGATCTGCCAACTCGGGGCACGCTGGTGCGGCGTCGGGCTGGGTGCCGGCGTAGGCGGCGACGTCGGGGCGGACGGAAGGAGGTTAGGCAGGAGAGGAACGGCTTTACTAGGGGTCGATAGGGGTTTCGAACGACAAGAGGACGAAGAGCGCATATTTGCAGAGTGTCTATGGAGGGTGGTGGCTGGTGGAATCAGGGAGGGACTACGCTTGTCTTCAGCGGCGTCAATGGCGGAATTCGTACGTCGATGACCCGAACTCGTCGGGCCCGACATGGGCACCATGTGATTCAAATAAAATAGTTCAACGCGCAGATAAAAAGTAGCAGGGAACAGGATCTAAATATCTCCGATTATTGCCTCAGAAATCAAGGGAATTTATAGAAATTTTTATCTTCAGCTCAGGTGGTATTGAGAACTGGGCGGTGGGAGCAAAGTCACGAAGACGACTGGGCGACCGCTTTCGCCTCTCGGCTCAATCAGGATCAGAGTTGCTGTCGATAAAGGGTCTCTGGAACGCCAAACGACCAATCTTCCCCAACGGTGCACTATGCAGGCCTGTATTGGATGAAGCTGGGTGCGAGAATGGTGAGTTTTTTGGTGGGAAAAGGTTTTCACACAGAGAATGGCCAAATAAGGGCCTAACTACTAGCCGCAGTGGGATGCAACCTGCAGCAGAGCGACCGCCACTTGACGGCGGTTTAAGAGTAAAACATAAAACAGCCAGCCAGAACTGACAAGAAATCAGCAGGAAGTAAATGGGCTACTTGTGTCTTTAACGAACAGATGTTTACGTGATTTTCATGATCGACTGAGAGTGTATTCTATCCTGAGTCCCATGATGCCAAATGACTACAAGAGGTACTTCATGTGTAAAAATACTTTGGTCATCATCGTTGCAGTAGCGCTATTTTAGGGACTTTTCCTCTTCACCAAGCAGCTGTTAAAGGAGTAAGGGTCAATATGTATGTAGGTATCTACATATGGAGGTCGTGAACTAATTATGGAATACTCTACAACAAAGCAATCCATCTAGAACTATATGATACTGCCCATCCATAATGTAAGGAAAAAGGTCAAAGAGTCCAACACCTAACACACATTTACCGTTCCTACGACGAATGGAAGTATCTGGAAGCCAGCCCCTCCATTGGACGCCAATAGAAATAATCCCTTTTCCTAAGCCATACCCAGATGGTATTGTACAAACCAGATTCGAAACGGATTTGAGAGGCAGCACATATTTCCTGCCACCAAAGAACCTGCCATTAGAGATATTCAATGTCCTGCATGGCCAATTTGCAAGAACAATGGAAGGATCATTCCAATGACAGATGCGACTAGATCTTTCATAGATTTCTTGGGGTGTGAAGATTCTCTTCCTTCGCTATACCCAGTTATAGAGGCATCCCGTTTCGGGGGCTCCATCCCATTTTCTTGCATGGTATGCATGGCAACATATCTGGAAAATGTCCTCTGTTAGCACTGACTTTTCTATTATTAATTGAGTGGAGATCCGACTCACAAAAAGGTACCCGCAGAAAATAGGAGCAACATTCCAGTCCACCATCGCGTGGCTTGTTCGTCACTTGCATGCCCTGCTAGTATAGTATGAGCAACGAGCCAAGTCAAAATTGCTCCAACTGGTGCAGCCAAGCTGAATACCAAGAGATGGCCTCTAGCGGCTCGAATGGACAGCCCCTGCTTCAACAAAACAGAGGTCAAACCAAAAGACGCCGGCGCCTTATGGACCATGATCGCGAGGAATATGATGAAACTGAGACTTGTATTTGACGACGATGCACCAAGGGCAATTCCATCCGTTGCTGCATGTATCACTAGCCCCATGGTGGTCGCAAAGCTCTGGGATTGCCTTGCACCATTGCCAAAATCGAAGAAGCCTCCTCCCATCGGGGAAGGAGAAGGTCCTCGGCCGAGGCCAGAGCTTAGATTATCCAAAGATATATGATAGGGACGGTTTTGCTGTTTAGACGATGTTGTCGCATATTGAGGCAGCTGATCCACCAGATACATAAGGACAAACCCACTTATCAGTCCTACGCCTATCCAAGCGTGGGGGGAGCTTTCCTCTTTCTTAGGAGCCTGCTCTACTGTCTTCTCGTGCTCATTGCCATTTTTACCTGCACTCGGCCCGGATTTTCCTTTATCGCTCGGAGAAGTAGAAGGATCTTTCAAGATGGGAGCGTTTTCGGGCAGGGCGCCATCACCTCCTTCGTCTCGGGCTAGTAAGACGGGTAATGGGGAATGATTCCAGCGTAGATTGATTCCCTGTGTCGCGATATCTCTTTTATGAGAGTGGCTATGCGAATGCCTCATTGAACTGTAGAGTGTCTCCACCCCCTCCGGCACAATGACAATGAGAGAAGTTCCAACCAAAACGCCCATTCCAAGCGCCGAGATAAATCGGAGTTGAGATGACGAGAGCGAGAACGACAGCGGCAAGGAGCCCACCACAAATGATCTACATTCATCCCCCAACAGTTAGCGGGAACGGACATGAGCCTCCGGTAAAGCTGAATGATACTAACGCAACTGCCATTAAAGTGCTCAAGACGAGCAACGTCAAGAGACCGCCCATAATTCGTGGTATTGCTTCAATCGAGAAGGATGACGGTCATTCCATTGTGGAATCTCAATTAACACCACGCAAGCCCCGTCAAGGAAAAAGGAACCACAGGCTTCTCCTCTGGCTAGAATACGTACCTTGGTGGTTTCCTTAAAATTCGAAGAAATAGCTAAACGTCCGCCAAGCATCGATCCCGTCTCGTGGCCGCAAGCTAAGATCAGGTGACCGTCGTCTGCTGATGCAACATGTTCAGGATACTTCATCGGCAACACCAGACTAGGGGTATTATATGGAAATTTACTTTCCATTGCTCAATACAAACGCAATTTCACTCGTATGTCCTTGCATCGAGAATGATGTTTAGTTAACATACATACATCGCGCGTAATTACAAAGGTAACTAAAAGTATTAACCATGACTGAGGCAGAGACTGTTGATATAAAACGCCCATCAATAGTATTCAACCAGTTTTTGCAGCATCCACCTGAATAATATCATCCTTGAACTGTGTTCCGTTGTCGCATGCTTCGCGATATTCACGAATAAGGACCTCTGCAGCCGGAGCGCTGGCAACATAATCTTGAATAGCCCGCACTGGGAACAGGAAGTGTAGGGCGCAGTAGACAGTAGCGCTGATAGCAAACCCCGTCAAAAAACAGATTTGATAAAGGTGTACAAGCCCCGATGGAACAGTAACCGACTCGTCGACTCCGGCAATAAAGCCTGGAAGTGACGGGATGGCGCCGCAAATCCACTAGAAAAAGGAAATCGTCAGAAAGAAAGACCTTCTTCTCCAAAATCACAAGAGGCAAACAAACCGCAATTAAAGCACGCCAATCAACTCCCATAGTGCACCAGTAGATGCTGCTACGATTTCCAACGTACAGGTCCTCGATCTTGATCTTGCGTTTGTTGACAAAGAACCACGACGAGATCATGAGGCCAACCATAGGCCCCAAGAAGACGGCATAACTACTCAAGACACTGAGGAAAATTGTTGCGGTCGACACTAATTTCCACGGATTACAAGCGACAGAGAGGAGAAGTGTCAAATAAGCTCCGCGGCGAATATTAATATATCTCGGAAACGTTGCCGCAAAATCGAACCCTAAACAAGAGGTGAAAACACATTAGCACAAGTTCCTAATGACCATAATTGGAAGGGGTCTATTAACCTCCAGAGAGTGCGTTTCCAGGCACGTTCACGCCCATTTGGGAGATTACAAGGGCAAACCCGGCAAAAAAAGCTGCAGCCCTTGAACGGGATCCCCCGTTTTTGATAATAGCCAGAAATAGGTCAGGGAGGTTCCAATAAGCTTCACCATAGCGGTTTTGTGTTGCAGCTGTAACCAAAATGCCAATAACTGAGCATACTATAGCGCAAATCGGAGCACTGAACAATTGGCCAATGATGGCACTCCTTGGCCTGCGCGCGAATCTTGCATAATCATTCTGGTTAAGAATACCGGCAGCAATACCACCGATGGTACTAATGATGCCGAAAGCGACCGTCCAACCCATTTGACCCTTTTCAACATGTTCGCCATCGGTGATCGTACTCCCGAAACCTTCGGGTCCCATTGTAGCTAGGGCCCAGATCAGGAGGACAAACTCGAAGACAAGGATGACGGAACAGGAGGTATGGAAGAACATCTTAAGGTTGTGCGGTCGGATCCAGATCACAGGTACCGAGAACACCATGAAGATGATATATGCGAGAAACTGGGCAGTGGTTATCCCTGTCGATGCGGCCATGTGATTTGGGATGCGGGCCTCGAGCGACGGCCAGATGGCAGTGAGGCAGACGTACACACATTGGCCTCCAACATAAGCTTGGAAGCCAAACCTAGAAAGCAACCACGAACGTATTAGGACAGCTAGTACCTTGAACTGATATGAGCCATGCTCTTACCACACTAAACAGAGCCATGACTAGTTAGCACGTTAAGGCCATAGGAAGAATGGCAGACGGAGATGACGGAGAAAATGATGACGAAAACTTACCGAGAGAAAGTAGAATTCGGTTCCAAATCACAAACTGGCTACCGTACAATCCCCACACGTAGCGATTAACCACGGGAAAACCGATGTGATAATAGGCGCCGGGAAGGGAGTTGAAAACGATAAAAGCGGTGGCCAGCAAATTCCCAATGACAATGGCAATGATTGATTGCCACCATGTCAAACCGAGAGCGACGAGGGAACTTCCGGTCATATAGGTGGAAATGTTGGAGTTGATCAAGATCCAATAATTGGTAAAAGTCCAGGACGACCAAGTTCGTCTCTCAGACTCGATGGGTTTGATGTCGTTGTTGATCCATCGATTAGGCACGACCCCTCCTTCGTGCTTGACCTCAAGCTTCTTTAAGAAAGCTGCCGCCATCTTGGCCACAAAAATGTACGGGCTATGCCTGGGGGAGAAGAACAATGTTTTGCGGGAGAGAGAAAAGGGATGCCAATTTCTCACAGATGAGCGAGGGGAATGTGGCTCTATATGTATGAGCTGGGGCCTTGCTTCCCAGCTCCTAGGACTAGCCTAGTAGCTCGCGCTTAGACAGGTCTATTCCGAAGGCTCGCTTCCGATGGCGTCTCGTCAGGCCCGGCTGAAATTCTCGACTAACTAGAGTAGTTAGGTGACTAGTAATGCTAAAAACATTTCAAAATGGACCGGATCCCGGGAGACCCTTGCTCGACGGCGTCTTATGGCCATTTCCTAATTTTTGGTCATGCAGGGTTCGCATAATCATGGCTCGTGATTGTAGTGGCCGTGTTGATTTAGGTTTCGAAGAGTTTTTGCCGTATGCGGAGATGAACTAGACTTTTAAACATTAAGCTTATCCAGACCATGTTTTGATCAGGAAAAGCTCCAACATTTGAAGGAACGAGACACCTCGCCTTCCAGAACTAGCCCGCCGCCGCTTTCCTTCCGTTTGTGGGGTAAGTCTGCATCTCCGAGATTTGGATCCCGGGTCGGTTCGGCCTTTCTCCATCCCCATTGGTAGAAATGCCCAATGTTCAACACCCACGCGAAAACGTGCAATCATGGGCGAACTGCACAACTCTCTGGAGTGGAAGCACTTTTCGCATCGAAGGCCTGGGACTGGTAATTACCCAGTGCTTAGACCACGAACTACGGAGTATGAGTACTCCGCCTTTGTCAAGGCCCGATGGATTAAGCGGCCCAACCGTGATGGCTCAACGCCCCGTCGAAACGCCTTTGCGAAACTTCCCCTCTCAGTAATATAAAGTTCCCAAAATCCGCACCAAAGCAAAAAGAACATGGTTTTCTCTTGCCGAGATTGTAATTTAGAGTGAGTGACTGCCGCAACTCTCATTTTGAAGTCTGCTACGCAGGCCTCCTTAAACCAAACAAATACAAGCTGACAAAACACTTGCGATAGGGGCCAGCGTTCGCATAGAATAATATATTACTCTTATTTGAAATGTATCGCGTTGGCGTTGATGTCGGCGGTACTAATACCGATGCAGCCATTCTAGACATCAGAGCATCTGAGACACCATCTCGTGGTGTCCTGGCATCAAGCAAGACTCCTACTACACCAGATGTCACCAGTGGCATCAAGGCTGTGATAGAGAGCGTTCTTCAAAAATCCGAGGTCAACACCAAGGACATTCTCAGTGTTGCCATTGGCACTACCCACTTTGTAAATGCGGTGGTTGAGGCAGACGCACGACGACTCAGCAAAGTCGCTGTGGTCAGATTGTGCGGTCCATTTACTCGCCAGGTATATTTACACTTTCGCTGTTATTCGCATCTAAATAGGTCTCTTGATCCTGATCAGAACTTTAGATACCTCCATTTACCGACTTTCCTCCTGCACTTGCGAATATTATGCGTGGCCCGATTTTCTATTTGGATGGCGGTAAGGTTTTCGCCATCGCTTCGTGAAGAAACTGCCGACTAACAAAGGCCTATATTTAACGCATAGGCCTCGAGATCGACGGGCGGGAAATTAAACCTCTTGACCCAGGCCAGATCAAAGACACAGTGTCCAGTATCCGTGAAGCTGGCGTCACCATGGTCGCCATTATCGGTGTATTCTCTCCACTTGATCACAGCGGCATCCATGAAAAGACTTGCAAGAAGATGATGCTTGATCTTGACCCTTCGCTTTCTATTGTCTGTTCCCATTCCATCGGTGGCGTTGGCTTCCTTGAAAGAGAAAACGCCACGATATTGAATGCTTCCATTCTTAAGCTCGCAAGAAAAACAGTCCGTGCTTTTTGCAAAGCCATGTCTGACTTGCATCTGACGTGTCAACTATATCTTACACAGAATGATGGTACTCTAACGGACGCCGCGGCCGCGTCTGAATTCCCTATTAAGACATTTGCAAGCGGTCCTACAAACAGTATGACTGGTGCTGCCTTTTTAGCTGGGATTGATAGACAAGGGTCGAGACCATCCTCCGAACGTCAAATCCTCGTCATTGATGTTGGAGGCACCACCTCCGATGTTTGCGCATTGCTTCCTTCAGGTTTTCCTCGTCAGGCGTCAAATTTCGTTGATGTCGGAGGGGTAAGGACCGCATTTTCTATGCCAGAAGTGCTTTCCGTAGGACTTGGCGGAGGTAGTATAGTTCGTCATGACAAAATCACAGGCCATGTCAGCGTTGGGCCGGACTCAGTGGGTCACTATCTCACCAGTAAAGCATTGGTTTTTGGAGGAGATGTCGTGACGGCAACCGATATTGTGGTTGCCACAGGAACACGAAATATTGGAGATTCCTCTAAAGTTGAGTCAATCTCACAAGAGATTGTGAAAGAAGCTCGCAAATGCATTCGGAAAATTTTGGAACGTGCTATTGAAGGCATGAAAGTTTCGGCGCTTCCTGTCACCGCTCTTCTTGTTGGCGGTGGCTCAATCATTCACATGGATTCACTGGAGGGAGTCGAGGACTGCATCATACCCCCTCATCACGACTCTGCGAACGCTGTTGGAGCTGCGATCGCAAAGGTTGCGGGCACGGTTGACGTAATCGAAATTTTGGCTGAACGGAGTGAGAAGGAAGTGCTTAAGAAGGCTCAGGATAGTGCAATAGAAGCAGCAGTTGCACGAGGTGCTGATAGGCACGACGTAAAAATTGCTGAGGTGGAAAAACTACCTCTTCAATACGTTTCGAACAAAGCTACGAGAATATTAATCAAGGCTATAGGGAAACTCATGGCCCCGGAGGGAGCGACAGCACCCAACACCGAGCTGAATGTGTTTGCCGACATAGACAATGAGGTTGAGAATGAAGCGCCCAAAGCTGCTGCTGCGGAAAATTCAGCGGTCTCTGCCGTGAAGCATTCTGTGCATATCGATATACCAACTTATAGGCCCGATGTTAGGAATGGCGTTTGGTATATCAGCCCCGTTGACCTAGAGTTTATTGCCTCAGGAACAGGAGTCTTGGGCACTGGTGGTGGTGGCCCTTCTTATTTACAATACCTCGTTGGCCTGGAGACGCTGAAAAACAATCCAGCTGGACGAATGCGAGTGATTTCACCCGATGCGATGGCCAACTCTGACATTTGTGTTTTCGCTTCTTGGTATGGAGCTCCAAGTGTGTCTGGCGAACGTATCCCTGCCGGAGACGAATTGTTTCACGCCATTAAAGCGTCAGTCAAAGCTTCAGGCTACACTCATTTTGAAGCCATCATCGCCGACGAAATCGGTGGTGGTAATGGAATGACGACATTCCCGTCAGGCGTGCATTATGATATTCCAATCCTCGATGGCGATTTGATGGGCCGTGCCTATCCAACTATGGAACACGGTATGTTGAGTTGAGATTCTTCCCGAGTTCCTGACCTCTGACATTGTTGTTCTCAGGAACCCCATACGTTTACGGCCATCCAATCACCCCGTGCCTATTAGCGGATGCACTAGGAAATGTGTCCGTTGTCATGGTAAGGAGCCTCCACTGGCTACGACTGACAAGCGCTAACGATTGACTCTCAACAGAATGCTATGAACAATGCGAAGGTTGAGGGTATGCTTCGAGCTACCTGCATCGAATTGGGTCTCAACACCGCTGTTGCTGCGACCCCACTCCGTGGAGACGTGCTCAAGAAATACGCTATCCCAAACACAGTTTCTCTATCTTGGTATTTAGGCAGGGCGATTCACATGGCTCGTCGTTATAAATCCGATGTGATCAAAGCAATCGTAAGTTGGAGCGTCTGCCAAACCACCTTTCATAATTGACTAATTATTCGACCTGCAGTTTGATACAACACCCGGAAAACTGCTTTATACTGGAAAGATCATTGACGTTCGCCGAGGTATTAGTCGTGGCTATACCATGGGTCACTGCCTTCTTGCACCTCTCTCCAAAGACGAAAGGGAGTTCCAATCTTCAAGTGACGCCGACTCTGTGTCGTCACTTACAGATGAACGGCTGCTCATCTTGCCCTTCCAGAATGAATTCCTTTACGCGGCCTATGTCGACGATGAAGACAATCCAGAGGACCCAACCAAACAAGATATCATTTGCACAGTTCCCGATCTAATCTCGATCCTGGGCCAAGATGGTGAAGCAATCGGCTCACAAGACTTGCGTTATGGACTCAAGGTTCGTGTGATTGCCATGCCTGCACATCCATTGTGGACTGGTGATGAGCGTGGTCTGCGTGTTGGGGGACCGAAAGGCTTTGGATTAGATATGGAATGGAAAAGTATTGGGCAGTACGAAAAGCCGCGGAGTGTGATTGAAGACTATAATGTTATTGTTTAAGTGTTTTTGTAAAAATTATATAGTTTTCCTTATAGAAGAATGATGATAGTTCATGGCCTCAACTACGCTGCTTTAAGGGACTGATGTTGTTTGAGTGAAAAGGCTTAAAACAGCACGGGATTGATCAGCCTAGTGAACTCGCTCTAGACCAAACATGGTTTAGTTCATATTGAAATACGCGTTGCCGTTTTAAATGAAACCATGAAGGCGCGTAGCTCGAGATCCTACCGCAAGACCTTCATGAGCCTCCCAGTTGAATCCCTTCGCGATTAGCAGCAATGGAAGACCAATCTGCTTGTAAGCGCCGCTTAGTCTTGGATCCTTCATAGGGAATTCTGGTTTTCTAACCAAAGCAATTAGGGACCTGCAGCTCCAATGACGCCGTTCAAATTTCCATCGTCCAGCCCAATAGCAATAGCAAGCTCGATACGCTCTCAACCTTCTATCCGGAATTCACTTACTCCATATTCGGCGACAATGAAACTGTTTTCGGGTATAAGGGATTGATGATTCAGATTCGATTTGCAGCGCATGATTTGAGGTCGAATGTCTGTATCTCCTACGACGAGAAATTCAAGACAGTAAAGGATGTCTCTGCGGTGGATTTAAACAAAACAATGAAACCTTTCCTACCAGACGGTATGGTTGCCTATCAGTAGAAGATATGGAAATATCGTACTTTCGAGATTAACACGCAGAACCAAACAGAGTCGTTCGCGCCGCTCAAAAGCTTCGAGCAATCCTTGACGAAAGATGGGTCTGCGAAGGATTTCAAACCGCCGGGTGAACTTGTTCATAGTTACACTAAGAGTGGTCGCAATTATGAAATATGGGCGGGCTCGCTGGTCGATCCGGACGTCCAGGAACTTTTGGATCGAATCCAGATATTCGCATCCCTCTTCATCGAGGGGGGAACTCCCATTGAAACGAACGATTTCGAATGGACCTTGCAAAGATGGATGGTATATTTTGTGTTCGTTACTCCCTTGTTGTCATCTTTTCTCGGCTGACTTCTCTAGATACGAGAAACTCGCCGAGCCTCCTGCCCCAGATGCGTTTGTCTATTCGTTCATAGGATACGCCACGACATACAAATGGTACTTTTTCTACAAGACTGGTGAAAAGCAACAAGTCGCTAATGGGCCTTTCCCTTACGAAACTACGCTAAATATGGCTAAGCTACCGTCACGCCTTCGCATCTCGCAATTCCTCATCCTCAAACCGCATCAATTATCCGGTCATGGGACCCAGCTTTATCAAGCCCTTCATCACGCTGCGCTCCAAGACCCCAATGTTTATGAACTTACCATCGAAGACCCCAACGAAGCTTTTGATTCTCTCCGCGACACGAACGACTATCGCCTTCTCCAACCTATTTTCAAACAACAAAATATCACAATTAACCCAGATCCTTTTCCGGCCAACCAAAAAGTTCGGCGCCACCCTCGTTTCGTCCCTACATCCCTTCTTATCCCCACCGATACGCTGCGCGATCTGCGTGCAAAATACAAGATTGCACCCACCCAATTCGCCCACCTAGTAGAAATGTACCTCCTCAGCTTAATCCCGATGTCATCTCGCGGCTCGCATAATGTAAACCTTGCGCGATTGCGGATTCAAAAGTCCCGTGCGTCAAATGAGCACGATCGGCGCTATTACTGGTGGCGCATGCTGGTGAAACAGCGCCTATACAAACGGCACCGTGACATGTTGATCCAAATCGGGCGGGATGAACGGGTAGAGAAGCTAGAAGAAACCATACATAACGTCGAGGAGGGATATGAAAGCTTACTAAAAGCCTTTGAGATGAAGGGAACAAGAGAAGAAGGTGAGAGTGCAGCGCCTATAGCGGAGCAGCAAGAGATCCAGGTGGAGGAGAGTGAGACTAGACTAGGAGATTCCCTTGCCAGAGAGAGGACGAAAAGAAAATTCGTCGTTATGGAAGATGAGGACGAGGATGATGATGATGAAGACGGGAATCAAGCCACTGGCGATGCTGGAGATAACAGTACAGAGGATGGAAATACATCGAAGAAGGTTAAAGTGTAATCAGACTGATTGTTAGTATTCCAACATTATTCGATATGCAGTGAGCCTATATTACTCTTTGGGATAGTGTACACAATATGACTTTTACTATAGAAATAGAGATCCACGCGAAGATCCGGCTTAATTGCACATGGATAACATGGTTGTCGGCTCCTCTTGACTGTTTTTCCCGAAGTGGGGGGGTGTCAGCGGGACGCTGAGTTTTACTGTGAAAAACCCCTGACCTTTGGGCATCATAAAAGAACAAATCTAAGCAATTATTATTTCATAAACTCCATATTATTTGAGATGCGCCCTTTTTTCAACTTGTCCGTAATATATCCTATCCTAAGACTTCGAGACATGGTACTGAAATCAGGAAAATTTTCACTGGTGCACACTGAAAATCCCTTCTCAACATTTTGGCATCACTTGCCGATCCCTTAGCCCAGTGACCCCAAACAACGCCGCGACTTTGGGTGGCAACGATTGGCTGTTGCATAGGCCAATGCACCGGGATCTTCGCTCAGTTGGGCAATTGGACCGAGTAGCTCTAGTTCCCGATTTACATGCAAACTGATGGGCTTGACCAGATGAGGTAACCCCTACGTATTCGTTAAATGTTGACTTCTACAGCAACATATAACGTTTGATGGCTAGAAAAATATAAGGTCCAAACATGTTTGGTCGATGTGAAGTCTCATTTTTGCATTTTTGTCGTCCATCTCAAAGACTGAGTCTCCGGGGAAATTTATAATAATAGTTGGTATTATTGCGCATTGAGCTTTGGTTCTGAAGTTTGGATTTCAACGATTTCCCCATGACAAAGCTCCTGTGGTTGATGAGGGTACCATTTTACTATGCCTCCATAGGTAGGATAGAAGCCTTCGGATTGATTGTTGGCTTCCGTCACTGCTATAATGTTTCTTTTTTGCCTCCGATGCCCGATCCAAAAGCATATTGCACCGATAAGAGTGCACCCTATAACAGGCGCAACCACAGCCCCGACAATCCACGCCTTGCTCCTACTAGATGCTAGTGATGTGTCCGGCTCATCGAACGTAGAGTTCGTGGCAGAAGCGGCAGAAGAAGGAACAGCAGTAGAAGCAGGAATAGCACCAGAAGTAGGATTAGCACCAGAGATAGGAGTTGTAATAGTCATGAGAGTGCCTAAAATTGTAAGGAATCCAGTCAGTTTTTGAAAGTTTCCCAGAGGTTTTAAAGGGGTTAAAATGGTGGAAATTACTTGATGTTGTGGCACCCATAGTAGTGGTGGAAGGGAGCTCTCGAAAGATTGTAAATGCGCTCCATCCATTCGAGCAAAACAAGTTTTTCACAAAAGGTGCATTGGGTGAAAACGTATCATAGATGGTCATAGACACACAAGTAGAGCCCTCGTTGCTAAAATTAAAACCAATCATTAGCTTTGCGTATTTAGGTCTCGTCCTTTGGAAGTTTGAACACTTACCATTGCTTGGTCCCATGAGTAAAAGACATCATATTGCTTGAGCAGCGTGTGACATAATCACAATTAGAATTAACATCATAACAACATCTGACGAAGCCATCGGAAACGGTATATGTTTGTCCTGGATCACAGATTATTGGATCCCCTATGGGAAGTCAGGGTATGTCGGTTCTGGCGTCTGGTGCACTGGACATACATGAAGCGCCTTTCGAGTGCCATCCCATAAACCGATATGAAGAAAAACTGGTTATTGGGGGATCTGCGTCAACTACTCGTGATAAGGCAGTAATGGCTGCGAGTAACAGAGCTGATTGCAAAGAAAGGTGTCTGTTAGCATTCCCTTAGCGGCTAATGCCTGGAGAGACTTCAATTC
This sequence comes from Amauroascus verrucosus, assembly GCA_001430935.1. NCBI lineage: Eukaryota > Fungi > Ascomycota > Eurotiomycetes > Onygenales > Onygenaceae > Amauroascus > Amauroascus verrucosus. The sequence continues at coordinate 87,227 of LJPJ01000310.1, forward strand.
GGAATCACTCACATGTTGCTCTGCCCATGGCAATGCGTAAACCTCCACGGCCGTGGGCAATGACTGGGAAAGGATGGAATTTCAAAAAGCGTCAGTCGCCAACCGTCAAACAGAGAGCGAGAAAGATAGCGGAGAATAGTTTTGTCGAAGATCAAACTCATCCCACCGGCCTTGAAGACTTACCGGAGAAAACGCTATGAGTAGAGAAGAAGGGGCTATGCTTGTCTCTATGCAAGAAGTTAATGCGTCTCAACATTACAACCCCAAGGTATGGCAACTAATTGGACGGCTGGCCCAATATTGGCCTTTGCAGCAATGTCACAAGTTAACATCCTTGTGACACTCCTCGACCTTTTCCATCCAGCCTTAGATGGAGTGGGGGCGAACTGGAGGTTCACCAGCCGCATGCATGTAACACGAACTGGAGAGGGGAGTCTTCAGAGACTTCCGTGTATAAGTCAGGGGAGATACTAGAGAACAAGCGTCTCTTCCTCGATTATCGAAGACGATGCCATTCTCTCACCAGGCGCTGGGCAGCTGGTTTTGAGGTTGAGGGCACAGTTAGAACAAGGGTTGTATTTTGAACGGGATCGTTATGACTTTTTGTTTTATCTCAAACACATCCCTGCATGTCATCTTCCTTCTAACCAGGGATTGGTGTCCCTGGAAAGTTTGATTATTGTAGGCCGGAGAGCAATCGCAAAGAGTGATGTTATTGATGAGGGATGGTAGTAAGTTAACGGCAAATCCAGATAGGGTATAGGACTAGCTTAGTGACCGTGCTCTCGGCTACGGCTAGCAACAGGAACTGGTTATCACTCTGTGAACGATGAAATGCGACAAGTTGGCTCACAAATTAAGAAACTACCATTTGCCACACCATTTCACCATTTAATCACATCAATGTAACAGACACAGCTAAGCCATCTAATGGAACTAATTATTACATGTCGAATAGGAAAACCAACGCCCATCTCACCCACTTATCATCGTTGCGGTCTCGAGATCAATGCTATCGATCGTTCCAGAATCGTCAGTCTCATCAAGACTGAAAACGGTACTAGTCCTTGGGGAGCCAATGGTAGTTAGTGGAGCGACAGAGGATACTACCGTGGGTGGTCCCGGCGATCCCCCCACAATGCCGATTTCTGCTATGTCCTCGGAATTTTGCTGCTCGTGCAGATCGGCGTCCTGAGAACTGTTGATGTGAACGAGTTGTCCTACGTATTCGAGCGCTCGACGCAACCCCAAGATTTCATTCCGCATTGTATTCTCTGCAGGTTGAGCCGGTCGGCTAGGACCCGTAAAAATATTGTTGTCGCTTTCTGGAAGGATAAATCGAGTGCGGTGCTGCTGCTGCGGTGGCGGTGGGTCCGGGATGCCATGGATCGCATTACATATCCGTGTCCACCACAATCTGAGCCTATACCGGTATGCTGCAGCTCGATATGCATGAAGGGTACGCCTTTCTTCGCGTCTTGCAGCTAAATCAACACGACGTCGGCGGCACGAAAGTGAATTGCCGCATTTCTTCACAACAAATACTAAGAGAGCGATAAGGAGGAGTATTGAAACAATATCACCAATCATGTGCCTTAAAGGTCGCGGCTTGAATGGCCCTTTCAAGACCGGAATCTTTGGCAACCGAGGAGGAGTGTCTCCTGCCTTGGAGTTAACAGCCACTTGGCTACTGTTGGAGGGGCCATATGGAGGGTTTATTGGGGTAGTCGAGTTTCGGTTTGCCCATCCTTTGACAAAAGGACGGCATGGGGTGTCAGATAATGTAGACGGCAATGCACCAAAGCGATACTTCATAAGCCGAAAGATATCCGGCACAAGTTTAAACGAGGTTTCAACGAAACACCTAAGCGTTTCGCACTTTTTGAGCCTTGACGATAGGCACACACAATCATGTAAAAGGTGCATTCTGATTTTCTGGTCTTTTTGGTTGATAAGATCATTTAATTTTTGCGCCTCTTGTTTCAGCATATGCAATTGCTGCAACTGTTGCTCCAGATCATCGAACCGGTCGGGTCCATTAATGCTGTCATTCTGCACCTGGAATTGATCAGAATCTGAAGAATCCAACCAGGATTCAAAAGATTCGTCTTCATCAGAGATGGATACTGGAGAAGCTGATAGCCGGAAAACCTCTGGCCGTCCTACAGAATTAAACGAAAGAGCGAATCCAGAAGTCTCATTGTCCTCACCTCCCCGGCCAGCGGGGTAAAATGTGACGGCAAGAATCTGAGCAGCATAATCTTCAGCTGAATCTTCAGAGCTAGCAATGCAGACAGCTCGGTAGTTTACAGAAAGCTTTGCATTCCGCTTTGTCTGCGCTAATGTACCTGTAAGGTTGGTTTCACCGGCAGCTGTAACTCCATCCCAGGCCAAGTTCAACTCATGCCCATTGAGGCGGACACGACTCTCCCCACAAACGGACTTTGTGCTCAAGATGTCCAGATTAAATATCTATTATGTTTGTTAAAGAAAAATGGCCTCGGAAATATCACTATCACTAGCATCTGAGGACGTACAACGCCGGAATCGGTGCCCTCAAGACATCCATTGCACGCCGCTTCGAAAGTTATAGGCAGATGATTATCATCTAGGGCAGTTCAGCCATTAAATAACGACATTAAAATTGATAAAAGGATAAGCTAACCTTGTCGCGCTATCGGTGATGTTTCGACGCCGGAAATGGCGTTAAATGGACGAGCGGCGGAGGGGATGACAGCGGAGCTGACAAGGAGAAGAAGGATAGAGGTCTTGGCGGACCAAACCATACTGAGGTGCAGCGTGCCTCAGCCGAACATGGTGATAGGCGTCGGTTTGAGTAGAATTAAAAGCGCGAGTCTCCAGAGAATGGTTTGAGCGAGGGAATTCTTCATCGCAGCGTCGACTCATCACCAGGCCCAGCAACAAACAGGGCTGAGTCCCTTTTGCTCCTCGTATTCAACGCTAGCTCGGCACGTGCTCGGCAACGGAATAATAGGCTCCGACCGGGTTTCGGAAGTCGGATTATATATTAATCCAGCTATGGTCTTTCGCAATTCAACGAAGAGAAGAGAGCAGCATTCCAGGTCAGTCAACGAGGCGTGCGGGCTGGGGGATACAGTGTTCGGATATTTCAAGATATCGGAACGCGCCCGGCTGTGTATGCGCAAGTGAATTGCAAAGAGCTAAGCTACTATTTCCACATCTACGAAATCAAGTCAAACCAACTTGGCCACCTAACAAACAACCTTCATAACCATCATGGTATGTGTCTCCTTGCGCGTTTTCTATCAAACCCATCCTCATACTCTGAAGCTCCCTCTAGGCCTCCTCAATGCGGCGCAAGGCCATCCCATGCTTGTCGAGCTAAAGAACGGAGAAACTCTCAACGGCCATCTCGTTAACTGCGACAGTTGGATGAACCTCACCCTCAAAGAAGTCGTTCAAACTAGCCCTGAAGGAGACCGTTTTTTTAGACTCCCCGAAGTATATGTGAGAGGAAATAATGTTCGTTTCAGCTCCTCATGGCCCCACGACTAAGGTTATTTAGGGTGAGAAACTAACGTTGCTTCGCCTTCCCCGTCACAGATCAAATTCCTTAGAGTCCCGGAAGAAGTTGTCGAGATAGCAAGAGATCAACAACAGCAAAATCAACCTTCTGGCCGCGGACGTGGTGCACAACAGTCCCGTGATATAGGGCGAGGCGATCGGGGCAGAGGGGGAGGTCGTGGTGGAAGAGGACGAGGACGGGGAAGGGGTGGTTGAAGATCTGTCATGGTTGCTATTATTCAATATTAAAGCGAGCACATTGGCCTTCGTCTCCGTTATGAATTAATGTTTACTTTTCCAAACAAGGTCGGGGCTTATGGCTTGACGTTCCGTCTTGCGGTCCTTCTTAACGATCAAAACTCCGGTGGCCATTTTTCGTGTCAAGGACAAGCCTGCCCCCGGGTAATTGGAATGGAATGCTCGACGCACCCTGAGGAATTGTATTACGTGAATGGACAAGGGTTTTATACATACGAGACAACGAAGCCTAGCCAAATTATCTCCAAAACGAAAAAATCCAACTACCAAAGATTGGTAGATACTACCTATATGCACCTGTATCTACATTCGCTAATAACAATCAAAACTTTATCTATGCGTTCGATTCGATTTGGGTTTTGACTTCTTGCTATCCCGGTATGACCAAGTCCAAGATCTATCTGGCTTCACACATTGATTTCCCCCACACTGCATTCCTGCGTCGGCGCCTGTATCTCGGCTCAACATATCGTTGCCAATCGTATCAGCGTTATGTCTTGGGAAGTTTCTAAAGCCGGAATGATCTGTCGCCGAGCCCCATCGCCGAAGGCCTAATCTTTTAGCAGCCGTGGATAGCGGTTTTCGTTTCGAAGCTAGGGAGCGGCGAATGGGACTAGTATCTCTCTGTTCACTTTGAGAGCGGTTAGCAAGAGTGTTTTCCTCGCTGCTGGTGTTTTGAGACGTAGAATTCTCGTCCAATTCTGACGAAGCCTGTTCCCCGGGCTCCGGTTCATTCTCTTCAACCACATCCTCCCCTCGCCAGTCTGCCGCTTGTCCTTCAGGGACCCTTTCGCCGGGTGCCGGCTCGGAAACAATTGTGCCAGGACCCGGAGACGGGTACTTCCAAACTACCTTAAGCTTGTCAAATGCTCTGGTACCCTTACTAGAAGTTCCTTTAATTCCATCTAGATTGTCCCAGTCCTCCTCGAACATCCCACAGTCATGTTCTTGGCCCCCCTCGAAATAAGCGTTAAACCAAACATGAGCTACGGAGGTAACCATTGTCCATCCAGTATACGTCGCTGTAGCACGTCTTTCAAAATCAATGTTAATATCCGAAGTGGGAAGAATAAGCTGTTTATTCGGACGTAGAATCACACGGGAAAAAGCTGCATTAGGAGGGGGCGCTTTTGAGAAAAAATTAACATTCTCAACCATTTTGGTAAGGGGCTCTGGTTCTGTGATGGCCTGGAAAGGTACTTCGTTTTCTCCAGAGGCTGAAACAGCCGCCGAAGGATCGGAGATCGATTCTTTTTCTTGTGCTTTCCTTAAAGGAATGTCTGTGTTCAACGGCTGCTGCTTCGTTTCGGGCGGATCTCCCACAGTGGTACGTTCGCTGCGATGAAATCGGTGAAAACATTTTATCTTTCTACCTTCATTCACATAGCCTTCAACCTGCACCCTCAAGCCATGGCGTAGACCCGAGATGTGGATTTCCAAGATCTCCACCGGACGTTCGACATACGTCTTCTTGTAGTTGTTTGCCCAACGATCGACATATCCAACGTAGCGGACCTGGCTAGGTATGCTGACTCCAGGACCGAAACCGACTCTCATCCGTCGCTCTGTGAACTGCTTCAGGGCATTTTCAGCTTTCCATCCTTGCTCGCTAATCAAGAAGCTACAGGCGGTAGTGCCACTTCGCCCTTTTCCAGCTTTGCAGTGCACGACAATGACCCTCTTTCCTGTACTTTTGCCATTGAGCCAGTTGCGCATACTCGCCATTAGTGGAGGGACGAGAGCGAACGGCGGTGGGTGGTGATCGGGCCATGGAAAGTGATGGATTCGATTATAGACTTCTTCATCAGGATAGCCGGTACCTTCGGCGCGAAATTCCCATATTGACCAATTTTTGCCATGCTTCAAGTCGAGAAAACGGACGAGGGCATCGGTCGGGTTTCGGTAAGCTCGCTGAGGATAAGTTGACGAGGGACCGGAAGTTGCGATTACTGTATTGACGAGAGTACGTTAGCATTCTGAAGCCAAAGTTCAACGGTGAAAAACGTACTATCGTCTGTCACGTAGCATAAATCAAGCCGCGCTTCTGGGTGCCTGAGTCGCGGACCAGCGACGATTTGCCGGAGTATTGAAGCCTTAGAAGCATCGCTATTAGCTTGTTGTTCAGAATAGCAAGAATGTTCAGTCCAATTTCCCCCAATGACTAAGATTTAGACATCAGATATCATTGGCAATTCAACTTTGTAGACGTCCTAAGGAGTATAGGAAGCACAAACCATTTGCGGCCTTCGGTTTCATGTTCGGGCCCCTTTAAAAGCCGGGGTCGTACAACAGAAATGAGGTACCATGAAGGCTACGCAAATCGCCTTCGATGGCTTTTATATGGAGTCTTCAATTATTCTGCTTAGCGATGGGATTGTATGCAGGAACACGATCCCTATTTTCTTGCACTTAAATTCGGTTGGCATTTTGTGAATACCAGGCCAAAAGAGATTCGACGAGACACGCTCTGTGACGTCATGCGAGTCCCTGAATCTCGACCAATTTAGTTATGTAATCAAGTACTTGATTTCGTGTAAAAATTGACTCTGATGACGGGAATTGTACCTGGTTGCTTGTTTCTATAAGCTTGTCCTATACTATACATTGCGGTAACTAGGCGCATTCTCTAGACCGACTCTCCCTTTGTATTATCGCCACCAGCTTCGTTATCAGCTTCATGGGTCGCAATCGCGGGCTTGCCATTCTTACTAGGTCCAGCCTTCGCTGGCCGTTCTAACACCACTCCCCTATACCCTCTTGAGATCGGCTTTCTCACAGCAGCATCATATTGTAGACGTCTCGCAGAATCATCATTTGATTGAGCGCATTTCACTCTGACTTGCTCTTTCGCGGCCTCTGTCAACGCAAACCCGGACTGTGTCATCTCGAGCAAGTATTTCCGTCCTTCCTCGAAATAGCCCACCTCCACACATAAACGAACTAAGGTTTCATACGTGGACCGGTTTGGCAGGAGGTTAAGCAGCTGCATTTCTTGGACGAAGAAACTCGCCATATCGGGCCTTCGTGCCCTAAGGCACATATTGAGAAGATAATTAAACGTCAATGTAGTGGGGCCAGATGAACAAACAGTATGTAGTTCGCGGTATATGCTCATACCTTCATCAACTTCACCCCTGCAAGCGCATAGCTCAACGACAAGGTTTGCAGCTGCGAGGGGAATGCTCTTGTTTTCTTCTAACTGCAACCGTTTCAAGATCTGCCAGATGTCTGTGGCCCCAGTCTCTGATATAAGCAGGGAAGATAGAAGCGAGCGGGTTGAACCTTCGCGAACATCAACGTTAGTTTTCTCCATTGTGCACAAAACGCGAATCGCGGATTCAATGTCTCCAGCTGTAACGTATGTGTCAAGGAGTGACTCGTAGTCATTTAGAGCAAAGGTTGTCCTGCGCTGGTCTAGAACATCGAACACTGAAACTGCTAAGTCGACATCGCCCGTACGAGTGCAGATTGCGAGGACGTTACTGCATACTCCGTAGGAGGGAATCAAATATCCACGCAACACTTGTTGTCTCCAGATATACCTTGTAAGTCCCTCGTGCATTGCAGCGCTCGACTTGTCGAGCATATGAAACCAAAGATTTGCTGAAAACTGTTGCCCAGCTGCTACACGTGTCTCCATTAGGCTCAGGACCTCGTCGAATTCTTCGGCATCCGCCAGATTGTAAGCAACCAGTCCATACAGCCATGGTTTAATATGGATGCCTTGCACTTCCATTCGCTCAAGCCTATCCAATGCCAATTCGTACTGTCGTTCGCGAAGCAGCCCGGTCACAACGTTATGCCAGCCAGCAGGGCTCAGTGATAGCCATCGATCGCGAAGAGTGTGTAGGACCTCTTGACGAAGTAGGTAATCTGGATGAACTGCAAAGACCTAGAACCCAAATCCACAACAGTCAATAAAATTTTTTGCCAAAAACACGTAAATTTAGCTTTCAGAAAGCACGCACTCTTAACGCAGCATGCAGAGTCCCCGAATCCGTAGGAACCCCGACCTCCTCCATCTCGTCCAAGATGCTCTTCGCATGCACTGCGGACCCGGACCTTGAATCAGCATTTGCCAGCATCATTGCCCGATAATGTTGTATTTTCGGCTTTATATGCCGACGTTCAATCAATTCATGGATAACCCGCAAAGCAGCGTTATGGTTCGGTCTGTCGCCAACCACCTGGCTTAGCATGTTCTCGAGAATTTCTGTCGTTTTAGTCTGAAGTTCAGCATCTGGGCCAACATTCTTGCGTCGCATTCGGACTCTCGCCTGATAAACCTCCTCGGGTTCTGACCCTAGCCGTCGCGCTGGTCTCTTGGGACGGACCGCCCATTGGTCTGGCAAATCGTCCGGCAAGCCGCTAGGACCGGAGTTGGAAAACCTGTCATTACGCGGGGCAGCTGAGTGTCCTTCTTCACTAGAATTCGAGTTTACTGATACTTGTTGCTCCTGGTGTAGTGGTTGCCGTTGGAACCCTGTTGCAGTCGAGACGTTCCTGTGGAAAGAATCGTTCCAGGTAAATTTGTCTGCCCTATTCGACAACGGACGCGCTGCTGTAGATCGAACGAAACTGCTAAAGGATGGGCGTAGACAAAGCCATAGCCCATCCATGAGAAATATTTTTGTCGACATCTTCGAAGGTGTGCTGTAGAAGCCAGCAAAACTCGCTCTTCCGCGAAAACGAACTTCATATCACGTGATGTCGTTGTGGTGAGGCACTGTGCCCTGACCTTTAATCTCTTGATGAACGGGCTGTATGTGGTAATTTACATAAAAAAATGCTCTATCCAAAGCAATATTCTAAAATATCAACAAAAGAGCGCAATTTCAAGCCAAATACACCGAGCATCTGCAGGCCGCAGGACAGGGAACTGCATATTATGAGAACTGACTGAGCCCTCGCAGATCTTCCTCCCTTTGTCTATCCAACCTAGCTTTCTTCTTCCGTTCGTATATACCTCTAACTACTCTCTTCACTTGATCTTCACCCTCGGTGAAATTCGCTTTCGCGAGTGCAACCACAGCATCGACTTGCTCTGGGGTGTATACAAAGTTCCAGGTGCTCATAAAGTCATCATTCGCTGGGTCCAAGGGGGTGCTGTGGCCAGATTCTTGGGTATCAGACTCTGCGGTTGTAGGTTCATCTTTCCTTAAGTCTTTTTTTGCGGAGCTTTGCTTTTCAAAGTGAGTAACAAGAGGCGGAGCATTGGGATTTGGGATTAGCGGGAAATAAGCTACAGCAATACCGGCGTCGGGCCTCATAAGATGGAAACTCGAATCTTGACCATTGCCTGAATTCGAAAACGTCAGCCTCTTAGAGGGAGGTGGCTCTGCCGCCGATGTTCTTTCCTCCATGGTACCAACCCAAATATTGCAGTAGGTAAGGTCCGCCGCACTGCGAGGTTCAAATTGAGTCGGGAATTTAGGAGCTCGGTCGGGATTCTCTGAATCCATTTGCTGATGGTGTTTAGCCTTCTCTTGGCTTATCTCTGCTACTTCGAGAGCATATGCCGTTTCTTCGGGCTGGGCCTCACTTTTAGGCCATCCTGTCCCCATCGGCCACCCCTTTATACCACGTTGACGAGCATAACCGTCAACAACAGAAAGCCAGTTGTCCTCCCTAACATCTGCCGAAACGTCGAATGCAATGATAAGATCAGCATCTCGGCCCGAACGCAGCAGTGGATAAATAGGCAGATTGTTGCTCATTCCGGCGTCCATCAGCCGAAGATGAGAATCTCTGAAAATAGAGTTTGGACAAGACTCAGGCAATTTCCCCTCTAGTCCAAGGACGAAATTCGGGACCGTTGCCGGATCAATTGGGTGTACTCGAGCAAGGTCCTCGTTTCTCTCTTCTATCAAAGAACCGATGCCCGTGAATCCAGTGATTCCGGAAAGAGCTGGGCGTATTTCTTTGTAGTAATGGGCCAACGTTGCACAAAATGCGCTGCTCCATACTCCCATTAGAACCGGAATCCTCAATTCAGGCGCTGAGTACCCGTGTGAAAGTGGAATATCTTTGCCATCTCTAAATTGCCGGCCAAGCGCCCAAATCGGGATTCCAGCTCCGAATTCTTCACAAAATAATTCGTGTGGAGTGAATTCAACCCATTGAAACCAACCCTCCCTTTTGGCCTGTTTTCGCGCTTCATCTAACATACCTTCGGTATCCAAGTCACCATTTGCCAAAATCTCGGGTATTTCATGGCGAACAGCAGTGTATATAGGCAAGGGATGCGCACCGGAGTCAACATGTAACCGTTGGTTAGATAGTTTGAGATCTCGGTCCAGAGGAGTAATGTCTCCTTCAGAGGGCACGAGAAGTCTAGAGGTCAACAAAAGCCCGTAAACATCAACTAAGCCGAAATCTGCATTTGGATCGCCTTTTAACTTTTCCACTAGACTCCTAAGCAAATACTTGTTTGTTGGCGATGTCGTTAGTAAGTTCAATGCATTGGGTGGAAAGGCGATATGGACTCCAATTCTACTCTTGAGATGCTTCAGCATTGTTTCGAAGTCTTGTCTTCCCAGTGATGAGTGGTAAATCGCCTGCAACCAGCAAGATCCACTGACGCCGGCTGTGTACATGACGCAATCCCATAATCCAGCCTCCTTTGCAGCAAGATACGAGCCAGTTCCTGCGACAAGTGCACGCAAACCACCACCCGATGCACATATTGCAATAACCGGCACGTCATCCGGATGGATGTCTTCTTTAAGATCGAGATAAGTTGCCAAGTTCTTCGCAATCGCTCGTCGGCGTCGCCATTGAAAATACTGCTCTTCGCGGCATAGTCCTTCGCTTATTCGGACCCTAGCCTCCCTGGTTATCTCCGGATTTACACTTGCATCTTGGGCTTCTTTCCATATTTCGTCGGCTAAGGACCCTGGTGACATAGATAATTCCCTTTGGAGATTCTGCAGTTTTTCCGGAAGCAGCGACGACCATGTTGGTACGATGTAGCTTTTTAGATGGTCCGCCCACTCTGAAGAACCCAAGGAATCTTTTGAGATTCCTAGTTTTTGCGTTAATTTTTCCCATGCTGTCAGTTGCTCCTCGGAGAGTTCCGCTGGCAGATTACTTGTACGATCGTCATTTTTGGCCGGTAAAACGGATTCATGATTTGAGGATGAGGAAGCGGTTTGACTGCGACTTTTCCAGGTTCCAATGTTGCGTCCTGAATCACAGTTTACTGGAGGTCCATTGGCAAACACAGATACGGAATACCCACTGCTCAGAAGAAAACCAGTCCCCAATGACCATTTCCACTTTGCTGATAAGATTCTGGCAGCGCCCATTGCGGCAAGGACACTGCCAGATTCAATTGCGATGAGGGGTCCATCAACACAAAGGCTTCAAGGCACCATAGGTTGGGAGTGTGGTTGAGGGTCGAGACTCGCCACGTCGCGGCGATGACCTCATTTGGCCCGCGCCAAGACTTTCAAGACTCTCGGCTACACTTTCATCCTTTCCTAGCACTATTCCGCTCTGGGACGCCAAGGAGCCATGGACGGTACTTCCGAGTGGTGATCTCATTCCCATGAAACGTGTTTGCGTGCGCATTTTACCTCCGTCTGGGAGCTATCATGGCACTTGTCCAGTGTTGCTGTGGACGATGACCAACATAACTACACCAGAAATTCAGGTGGGCATCTAACTACCAGTAACCATATCCACGGCAAAAGACATCATGGCTAACTCATCCCCTTTTCCGTAGGTACTATGGTCGCCCCACGGAACACTGTGCACGCGGAAGAAAGCGCAGAGGTCGAGGTCCTTTATGCAGACCTCGAGAAACTCAACACGCTCACAAAAAGGATTCAAGGTTCATTAACACGTCTTGAAGCTAGCGGGAATGTCGTCAAAGATGCCATTGGGCCCATCTACAACAATACCCAGCGTCTGCAAGTTACAAATACCAACATTGATAGAATAAATGAGGCAATTGAAAGACTGCGTCGACCACTAGATGTTAAAGGAAAGGAAGAGGCTATCATTCGCGCTGGGTGCGACCGCCTTCGTTTATCAATCGGCCCTCTACAAAGCACATAGCTAACCGTGACCATAGTCCTGGGGAAGCCGGATTATCCGAGTACCTGGGCGCCCTAAATCGTATCAATATCGCCCTTACAGACCTTCATGCTACAAAGTTGCGATCCAATCAACAAGCAATCTCCGAATTTACTGTTCTTCTGAACACGGGTAGCATCCAAATTCAAAACCTTTATCGCTCGATCCTCCAAGAAAATGTCGGCACCTTGGAGCCGCTTCACTACCTAACCAAACGTAAGTTCACGGTAGAAACCAACCCGGTGTAAGCCCTTGGCTAACTTCACGTTCAGAGCTTCCTTTCCCATCGATCCCTAGCGACAAGGCCGGGGATTTAGCCCCACTTTGCGCAGCGATCTCCAATGCCTCGAAAAATCTTGCCCCGGGGACGCAAAATGAAAACCCTGCAATAACAATATATGCTGAAACCCGCGGTCCTTATCTCACATCCAGCTTGCAAAATCTGGCGACTGCCTCCATTAGCACCGCGAAACGGCGACCAACAGATGGCCCTTATAAACAGGGAACAAATGGAATTGGAGTCTATGCCAGCGGAATTGAGGGGATGTTTGGGGCGGAATATGAAAGTGTGGTCAGCATATTTCCTGTTGATCAGAAGGGTAAAGCATTGCAGGCAACGTGTCGATTCGCCCTGGCGGAATTCTCCAAAACTCTGAGGGAGCTGAATATGTACATCAAGTCCAACCTCATGACGGATTGCTTCCTTGCCTTTGAGATTATTGAAATCGTTACCTCTTTGTCATATCGCCTTGACTCTAAAACCGGAGAATTGAAAAACCTATTTTTCGAAGCCCTCAGACCCATTCGGGAGACTGCGAAGTCATCCCTCTCGGAACTACTAGAAGAAACCCGCCGCGAAGCATCTAGCATTGCTGTATTTCAAAACAACGGAGCCCCGGTACCTCTGGTCAATGAAGTCATGAGCTCTTTGTCTACTCTGACGACATATTCAGCGCCCCTAGCATCCATTCTTACATCTCTCGGCGATGGAAACTGGAAACCGTCAAGTTCAAACAACAACACCCCTTTGGATGTGAACCCTGATAGTTCGACCATCCTTTCCCATTTCATCCTCGACATGATAGACGCCTTGCTTTCTGCACTTGATCTTCGAGCAAGGAGTCTCCTTAAAACAAAATCTACTGTCGGGGTTTTCCTTGCCAACTGCGTATCTATTGTTGATCGGTCCATTCGCGGTAGTAGCGAGCTTTCGAAGTACCTTTCCACTCCGGAAAACGAAGCCCGTCTTGATGTATGGCGCAAAAAGGCTGTGTCTACTTATATCGACGCATGGCGTGAGCCGTCCTCGCAGCTCCTTGATGTGCAATACACCAGTCGTGGTGCTCGTCCAACCTCTGGTGGACCTGTCGACTCCACTGCCATTGTCAAGTCTCTGTCATCCAAAGATAGAGATGTCATTAAAGATAAATTCAAGGCATTCAACTCCTCCTTTGAGGATTTAATTGCGCGCCATCAGTCATACTACATTGAACGTCAGATCCGTGCGGCCCTAGCAAAGGAAGTGCAGAGCTTGATTGAGCCGCTCTATGCCAGGTTCTGGGACCGATATCATGAGATCGATAAAGGGAAGGGGAAGTATGTCAAGTATGATAAAGGTGGATTAGCCGCACAATTGGCGGCCCTAAGCTAGTAGTGTGTTCAACTTGAAGGGTATTTTGACCTGTAGTAAGTTACCTAATATACCCCATCTGTGTTTGTTTCTATCTTTTATAGTAAAAAGTAATGGTCCATTGCAAGTACTAGTGGATATGCTTTGAGCAATTGTGCATATTCCAATTCCCCTTTAAAAGCCCATTATGTTCATATCCACTAGCTTTGGCAAGAATGCTGTCCTTAGTATTATAACTCAACCAACTATAAAAACCAACTTGGGCCTTCTTTTGTTGATCACCTTCAATTTTATGGAGTTTCAAATCATGACAACTTTGCCTATGGGATCCGCCTAGGAACCAAGGCGCTGGGATAGCAATCGGAATGTCAAGATGGCTTTTTTCACTGATTAGAATGCAGCATAGCTTGGAATTTCCAAAATCATCTTGTGTTCATTATACCCAATTGAGCTTATAATGAGACGCAATTTATTGACGCAGAGAAATAGTACCTAGTAGAGTGGTATGAAGTTCAGGGCGTTTGCCACGGTAGATTCGGCAAGAGCTTACAAAAAATTAGAGTATTCAAATCTATGATCTCGCTTCAGAAAGTCATAGAAGAAGGCTTAGGAAGGGTGATTTGAAGTCTGCACCTCGGGGCTGGGTGGTGCAAAACGGGGAAAGAGTAGTTAGAGGAAGTCTGAATGGAGAATGGATCCATGGATGTGCGCTGCTTAGTCACCTAAGGCAAAGATGACCTCAGCATTCCCACCTTGTTGGAGGAGCAATCCTCTCATCTAGAAGAATGCAGAGTCGGAAATTATTGTGATACCTCCCTGCTGTGATATATGAGTGGTCTTTGATGCATGACATCTTCGGTCGTTGCCGGAACTATGTGGATTGTGAATTTCACAATTTACTTCCTGGTTTAAATCTCTCAAAGCGCGATATTATTACCTATATTGCCTGTGGCCACATCAGGTGTTTGTGAAAAGAATATACCCATTTTGTTTCGAGGAATATTTGTTCTGGTTCATCCTCTCAATTTCACCAGAGAAAGATACGCTTTATCTCTAGTATTCCTTACGACTCTCTTTGCATAACAGTCGTCCTGAAAATTGGGGCCCCTTTTCCTTATCCCAGGGGCTGACAATGGATTATCAAAGCCAAGAGGTTATAGTAACTGGGCTCCGTGAAATTGAAGCCGAGCCAATGGAGATGGATGATAATGGGTTTTCTGGTGAGTCTCACCGTGAATCAACTGATTTGAGCTTATCGATCTATCTGTTTCCGTCTGGGAATTGTTGTGGTGGTTGGAATCCAGGGTTGTCCTATCCATAGACAATCCTAAAGTGATATGTTCTTCCTTTTGCGCCACATTGAATTGAGACGTTAAGATATGCTGAATACCTATCTCTTGCATTGGAATGCCCCAACAGGTCAAAACATTAGATACTGAGATTAATTCCCTCTTTGCTTCAACACGTCGGTAACTTTTTTATTCTTCAATTGTGCTAATAGGGGTTTAAACTAGCCGGTCGTCCACCGAAACGGCATAGTCGCATATCATCCGACCACCTGCCCATCTACGGACACCCTGATGACTTCCGGGAGTCCTCAGAGACCCGCGAGCGAAGACATGGGGCGATAAGTATCTTGAATGATCCAGAACTCTTAATGTTCCATGCGCTTGCGAGCAACGAGGTATGCCCTCATATCTATCTACCTACTACAAGCAACAAAGATTCAAACGCCCATAAATTCAGGAATCAAGGGTGGGAAAGAACAAAACTAATTCCGCTTACGACATACATATAGTCGATCCCCCAGACCCGCCGACGCTTCCTCCATCACCTAATTGGAATTCCACCACCAACAGCCCGCCCGTTCGCCATCCGTGATCTCTCTCGATTCTGCTCTGAACAAACGCAACAAATATATATCCGCCGTCAATCTCAACCTGCCACTGCCAATGCGAGTTCCAGTAGCAACAATAGCAGCAACAAGACCAGATATACGGCTTATGAACAAGCACCGACAATGATTGACATCATCGAGATTAATAGCGGCTGGGAAGCCGACGACGGTGAACCAAGTGCGAGCAAGTCGAAAAGTGGCTCAGGCGGAAGTAGTAAAGGAGGCGGAAGTGGGAGCCCAGGCCCTTCTGGAAGGATAAAAGGGAAAGGGAGAGGTTAAGCTCGATGTGGTCATACTCTGCTATAACTCGCACCTTTAAGCAGGTACTAATGCGCTTGCGAAGTCATCATGGGATTTGGATGTTGCAATGCTTGTGGGAAATGGGAAATGGAAAAGTGATACAGGTTAAGCATAGGCAGTTCGGGTCCTTTTGGAGCACTGCTAATTTCGATCACTCCATCTATGAAACGGTCCAATACACTTCTTTACGATGGTCAGTCTAAACATTATAGACTCTATAGTTTCATTCATGAATATGCTGGTCACTTAGATATCTATGTGTCATTCGGTCCTAGATACGTATTTACAGATTAGGTAGTTCGGAGGTTGAGAACTCAACTCACCCCTCCAACTCAAATCTAGCAACCTTTCTCATCAGGAACGACCACAATACTCGTATCCATCAAGACTAGATAAAGTCGAGGACGTCATGCTCGTCACCTTTCTTGGTGATATCCACTTCTATATTTTATAAAAAAATGTCCAACATTCACCTTCAGTTTCAAATATCAACCGGTAAACAATGCGGATGTATATCCATTGTGAAAGAGTATATACACGCGAGAAATGATCTTGCGGACTTGCGTGTTTCGGCATTTCAAATGTGTTAATCGTGTGCGTCCGCTTAGTAGAAAGGTGAAGGGGGATAAACGATATCGTTGTCGTAGCAAAGGAAATAGATGATAGGGAGAAAGAGTTGTCATGAAGAATGTTGTTAGTTTGTCGTCGCTAATATGCTGTCATCGGCTTATTTTGAAATTACCCCTAGCTGCTCAATCGGAAAACGCTCAAGGATAAGAGGAGTCGCGGCAATGGGTCAAGTTCGTAGTCCATAAAATAAGCCGCGCATAAACCGTAGGAACGGCCGTAGTCGCCTAATGCGCAGGAAAACGCTTATCCTTTACGCGAAGGAATATAGTGTGAGCAATCAGATTCTGTAGTCGGCCGGAAGGAAAAACGGTAACTGACGGGCGAGAGCCCACAATGATGGGTTCTCACCAACTTCTCTCTTGGTAAACGAGGCTTTCCGCATCCCCGACCTGTTTCCGTTCTGAGACCTCTCTACTCCCCACCATTGAACGAATGACCGCCACATTCATAGGCGTTAGTCCTTGGGACGATGATGATGGAAGAGAAGGGAAAAGATGGCGAGACGAGCGAACGAGCGTGCGGCCATCCTTCATGACTGGTAATTGTCATTGAAGGGGCTCCGAGCTTGAGGAAAGGCGGTTAAGGTGGAGGTAAACATCGGTCCCATAACTAAAATAAAAGCGATTTGAGTTAGCATACTTCTCAAAGGGAACAGAACTTGAGCAAAGTGTCGTTTACCCCTCCATGCTAATCAGTTTCAAGTCACCGCCGAAATACCGTGCATAGAGTCGACTGATAGGGAGACCGTAGCCGAAGCCTGCCATGGGGGCCTTAAAGTCACTCTTATTGAAATCAGGATCTAAATTTGGGGTTTGGTCCACTGTTGTGTACATATAAGTCCAAACAAGCGGAATGGATGATCGTGGAATTCCACCTCCTTCATCCGAGATTTTAATAGTTATATCTTCACGGCCTTCAGCAACAATAACTTTAATCTCTGGAAATGAATCGTTCTCGGGGCCGTGAGTTTCCACAACAGCACGTAGCGAATTCTTCAAAGTTTCGAAAAGCATATGCGATAGATGCCCGGGGACATACATAAAGTTCAAATCATCTTTACAGACGAGCCTAACTTTTGGCGCGTCAAATAAGCCATAGTGATCCTCACAAACGAAGCGTGCGTTTTCGATAGCTTCTTGTGCAAGTTCTCGGACATTTGTTTTAGTACAGATTATTCCGACGTAGTTTGGGTGGTACTCATGCGTCTGTTGCGTAAGGGCAATATGTTGACCAATCAGCATTCGTATACCGATGCGAGACATATAAAATCGATCGAGGAAAGATTGTATATTAGAGTCGATTTGCAACCGCTGCCTTTTTCGTTTCCATTCCAAAATACCTTGTGCAACGGTTGTGACAACGCTATCATGTCGTCTTTTGATATGATGGAGAGTTGAAGCGAACCGATTGTTATAATCCCTGAGCTCTGGTGGCCATTCGGCTCCGTCGTCTGCGGCAACAAAATACCTTCGGTTCCCACTAGCCTTGTGTTTTACATTGCCGTTTCCGTTCCCATTGCCATTAATGCAAAGATCTTTTGTTTGCTGAAGGATGGATGTTGTGGAAGAGCGATACTGGCCATCCTTCACGCTTGGATTTTGTGTGGCCTCCTCTAGGAGTCGCGGCTCGCGACCATTTTGGCGACTAGGCCGTAGGAGACGGGATCTGACTTCTTGTGAGAGGGTTGGTCGTGGGAGACTTATGATTTCCTAATTTGGCGAAATGAGTCAGATGACTTTCCCATAAAGTGAAAAATAAAATAAAATAAATAAATAGCTAGAGTGCGTACCTCGAAAGACTGCGCATACCAATCTTGCACCTTTCTTATCGAAGGCATTTCGTTTAATCCATCCGGTAGATCACCCAGTTCCTTCACTCTATGTGCTAAGCGAATTGGAAGTTCTTCTGATAGAAATTGGGATGCGCGAAATAGTGTTCCTGTGTCAATGGCGACGGAACAGGTTAAACAAAATACGAAAGGCCTAGGATGAATCACTTGACACACCTGTATCCAACATACCTGTTGATGGCCTGTGTCCAAATTGAACCATCTGCCTTAACGAGACACCTGTCGCCGGAAATGAAGCATAGTGACTGATGGTGTCCATCAGTCGTTCTGATGCCTTCCACATGGCTGTGAGTTAATCTCAGGCCCCACGGCCTGGTAATCTAAAGATTGATGTCTGGTTGTCAATCTCCAATCCCCAGTGGTCTGAAAAGCGAAAGAATTGCAGAGCAGTTATCGGGTGTTGGGTTGTGAATCATGCGCTATCACAGTTCTGAGTCTTCATATGACAATTAGCTACCAAATGTCGGACAGAAACGGGAGACTGGAAGGTCCCCACAGAATGATGGCACGGAGAATGTAGGATGCCGAGGTCGAGTTCCCTCCAGTCATTTTAGTGGGCGGGAGACCTACCTAAAGCCGGGCGGACGGCGAGTTTAGCTTATGTATATCCAGTCGATTGCCAGGACTAGCAAGATAGCCAGAATTTGCTCTGAGCTGGCGACAGTCAACAATGTACTTGGAGGAGATAGGAGGAATTGGAAAATGGGGGAAAAGGCTACGTACGGATCACTGTCGCGGAGAATCAAGCTAGCAATTGGCATGGAGGCATGGATCAAGCAGCGGAGTGTGCATCCTCACGTGAAGATTTTCAGGCAACTTGAAGCAGACCATGTACTTGGAGTTTCGGTGCAGAACTTAAAGGTACTCGATTTGCTGCAAATTTGAGCTTGCATTCAAGTACTCTTCCGTACCGCCCCTCTAAGCCAGGTCACTCTACAAACTCGGAACAGTCACGAGACCATTCTTGAGTTTCTGCAGTGCAGGTGTTGCCGTTAGCTAAGCAATTTCCGGTGTGAAGACGGACAATGAGTCTCCGTCAAAGGCAAAAAGACCCTTGCCATTGAGCTTTATTGTTACCATGTCCTCTGTTATTAATGTTGCTCACCGACAAGGGAGTCGACCTTGATCTTCCTCTTCAAAATCGTCAATAGATATGACGAAAGCGGCAGATTGATTGTCGGCTATCCTCGCTTAGTTTGGATCCAGGCCACCACAGATCGAACAGCGGCGCAAACATTAATAACCGGGTTAACTGGCCAAGGCAAGAGTTCCTCTCAAAACCTGAGAGATAACAATTGCTGTTCGTCTGATCTAATGCCTATCTGGTTCGCCGGAAAACGCAATGAATCAACGACATACAGGGTACGCATACGTGCATACAGTGCTAAGAAGCCGCTCGGGAGGCCTCCGAGCAACGACGCGCAGCGAGATATATAGGTGTTTGGCGAATAACAGATCCTAGACGGCGATCCCCGCGATTTTGCTTGTGGGGGAGGCAAACATCATGCGACATGTCGAAAAGTTGCTCTATTTTGTCAAGCCCCAAACACGCAGGAAAGCCTGCTTTGGCTCAGTAAGAGAAATTGTTGGGCAGACCTCAAAACATTCTGTAGCGTCTGCCAAGTCACTTCGCAGCAATCAGGTGTCAGTAACTTCAAACACGGTCTCATAAGTGCTTTGAACCTCCACATTATAAATTCGTTACCCTCCACCGTACGATCAACATGCAGAGGGATCTGTAAGGGTAAAGCGTCAAGCGCCTCAAACGTTGGGTGGAAAAACAAACATCTTGCCTAATCGGAGAGACCTTTAAAAGCTGCACCATTGCAAATGCATTATTTGTTCTTAGATGGTTACTGTTTTAGATCCCTTGAGCACCTACCGCTCGCATCCATCCCTCGGAACTGACGAGTTAGCTTTTGGGAGCAAACTCAAGTTCTGATATCTCTCGCAAACCCGAGAGAACACTCGCAAAAGATTTTAAGAATTGCATTTGCTTGAAAGCTCAACTACAGCTATTTTGGATGTTATCCCTCCGTCGTAACCTGATGTCTGGGGAAGCTCAGGCAAACAAAGAAGTGAGGTGAAACCATTCAAGCTAACTACCTTGCTGAAGGCACAAAATCGCCATATGCCTTTTGACCTCTTAGATCTTTGTCTTTTCCTGGTAGCCGGAATGATTTAGCATTTTACAACTTGAAGGGTCACTTGCATGCCTTTCATATTAATTGAACAGAACACCTCTTTCGGGCGTCTTATTCATCGCAACGATAACATTCTTCTAGACACGGACCTAGTGAATCCCAGGTGTCTCCGATGGGAGAATCGGCTCGATCATTCTCTACTAGCTTTCGCAAAAGCCTCTACACGTGCGCACACTCCGGTGGTTTTAGACATAGTTAACCGAACGGCCTAGATATCAATCCACGTGGCTTTGGTACTCCAACATCCCCAGCCTAAAACCCATAAAACCTTTCAAGCCCTGTAGAACATGTTTTTACATGGGTTGAGCTCTGTGGATTTTATGGGTCATTATAAGCCACATGCCAAAGGCGCGCTCCGTACGAAGTAAGCTCTCGCGGAATTCGACGCATCAGCATCCAGAGCCTTTGCAAACGGCCCTTGTAATGGGGGTGAATAGCACGGAGTACTAAAGGAGCTAATTATCTACGCGGCTGGCCTTACACGTGATAATCATGTGACTACCACTTCTCACAAACCGGAAAAACAAATTTGGACTTCAAAAACACAAAAACACCCAGCCAATGCAAGAGTGATCGCACTCACAACAAAAAGAAAAGCAATGAACTTGGCAGGGATCGAACCTGCAATCTTCTGATTCGTAGTCAGACGCCTTGCCATTGGGCCACAAGTCCGATTGATAGTGCGAAGCGGAGAAAGTGGGACTTTTCTGACACTCAGAGGTATGGTTGATGATGGAGAGTCTCCATCAGAGGGTGCTAGGTGCAGTGGCTGGCATCATGTAATAGATCATGGAAGCTCTTCCGTGCACTCAATACATGGGGAAATCCAGACGAATATCTCATTTGTGCTCGTTGAGAACTCAGGATGGCAAGCAATGCAAGTTCAAGTTCAGTTTGGGAATCCTTCCCTTTGGGCAATCCATGGTCAAACTGAGGCTTTGAGGGGAACGGCCGCAAGTTTGTTGCTGAATTTGATACAACGATATTCGCGTATTTTGCAAATATAATAGTATGCGCAATGAGAATGTGCACTGGCGGAAGAGCAAGTCCGTCCGTGAAGACAGCACATGAAAGTTCAAATTGATAGATGAATGATTTTGAAAGCCTGCTTGGTTTCCGGTTGTTGTCTTGTCAACCCGGCTCCGGCTACTTTGCTGACAGTTTTGCGCTATAAATAGAATCCCGTAAGGTAAGGCAGGTGTAACATTACACCCGTACTTACATACGGTATATTTAGGGTAAATTAACTTCCGAGATTATTTGTGTGTTTTGCGGCTGCTGATTGGCGTATAAGTTTCCTGATCCACAGATATCGGACAAATACTGGATGGAGGCCAATAAGGGTAAGTTTACGCCGTTCTGGATCGAAACCAGCAGTAGCCAATCAAACGGCAAGGTTCTCGCAGTTGACGGCTGTCATTGGACACAATTAGGGACTGCCGCTGATTGCACATGTTCCATCAATACGCATTCCATACATGACGCCCTGCGCATTTTCCTTGATTCGGAAGTTGTCGAGTTGGAGTGACCACCACCATCACCACCTCCACCACTGCTTTCGCCTGCTCTCGACTTCTCTCACGATGTCCAAAGAGGCTATGAACCGACTTCTCGCACAGCCAGCGGACAAGAAGGTCGGTGGGGAGTCAATGCTTCTTGGCTCAAGTCACAAAGAAATCAAAATTCTCCATTTGTGCCGTTTTCCCAAGAATGTCGAAGCCAAGACAGTCCGGTCAACTCTGGATCCCTGTAGCTTGACCTTCCTATCACTCACCATTGGATCATCTGCTCGTGTTTTCGTTTCCACTTCGAATCAAAACGCCATCAAAGCTAATTAAAGTCCCCAAAAATCATGAACAGAGCCTCGTTTCGTTGGCACGAGAAGTGCAAATCCCCTTTTACCGTTGAGGCTGGGGCAGGCGATGGCCGGCTCTCTCTTTTGTCCTCTCAACCGAACGAGTTGAGCCTTTCCTCTTCCTCTCCAGATCGATCAAAAGGAGCGTGGTTCGTCACTCTTCTTTCCCATCTTACTCCTTGATTGTCAGCTTGTTGCTGGGCGTCTTTGCGCTGGCCCACAACACAAACCTTTGCTTGGCATTCGTTTGTCCAGCTGTCGCTATAATCACGCGAACTCCCTTCCTCCTGTGCCCCGTTGGCAATCGTCGCGAGCAGTGAGAAAGAGCAGCATTATACCATTACGTTCATCTCTTCTCACGCGCGCCTGTCAACACCATGCACCACTTTTCGTGGACCACCGCTCTTGCGGCTGTCCTCTCCCTTGGGGGTGTAGATGGCTCCATGTCTATCATCCCTCTACCCCAGGAAACCCCCGTGGGGTTGATGGCCGCCATTGGCATGTCTCCAAAACCTACAGATCCTCCTGGTGTACCACATGGTTATCCTCGTGAACTTCTGCCGCGGGCAGCGAGAACGACATTGCCACTGCCTCCTCCTGGGTATTACTGTGGTTTGGTTACCGGCGACCCTGGTGCGTCCCCTCGACCTTGTGCCTTTCTAATATTCGATACTCGCCCAATTTTATTGCTTTTATAACACTTCACTGATTCATGGTACTACTGATTAGAGAACTTATTGACTTGTGTCAATGCCCGAGCCAACTGTGTCCATCAGGGCACCGCAATTGGTTGCTGCATTAGCAGCCAAATCTCCGATTGTACGAATATCCCATCAACGTGCGTCAACTACGGCGACGACTGCGACTCTTCCTGCAAGAGCAACAAGAGAGTCTTGAAATGCTTCGAGACCACTGAGCCTTACTGCGGAACGTATTTCTTTGGTGGCGGATCCAAGTTGTTCGGCTGCCGCGCCTATGCCACGGTTACATCACAGGTGCAACAACTCACCGACTACTATGCATCATTGTATGGTTCCTCTTGGAGAACTCGATTGCCTAGCACGTCATCGTCCTCTGAGTTTATCTTGCCATCTCCCCCTCCTCCTGATCCTGAGACATCTACGACTCCAGACCCAATTCCAACCATACCCAGCACCACTACCTCATCGGTCATTCCATCGCATTCTGATGACCCGGATGGTGACAAGAACCTCTCAGGCGGTGCTATAGCCGGAATCGTTGTCGGTGCCTGTGCCGGCGTGGGGGCTCTTGCAGCATTCCTTGTCTGGTTTTTCTGTGTGAAAAAGAAGCGTGGTGATACCAATGGCGCTGCCGCCGCCGGCCCCGTTCAGCCACCTGTTGTAACACCAGGCCCACCAGGACCACCTTATAACCAGTATGGCCAGCCACCAAACCAGTCAATGGGCTATTATGCGCCGCCACCTGAGCCTAAACCAGTCGACGCTGCTCAGCCTCCTTCATACGCCTACGACAAACCACCGCAACCCGACATGCCAGAAATGCCCGGCACGGGTCTGCAAGCACCACAACCAGCAATGCAGCCATCACCGCCGCCACAAGGCCAGGCAGCAGATTACTACAACCAGCGAGTGAGCATGGGCCCTCCAAGTCCGCTAAGTGCCGGTGGGACAACCCCCGGAAGTCCGAATGGCATGGTCCCAACACACGCCGGACCTGTGCCAGAACATATTTATGAAATGGGTCCCGGAAGATGAGAAGTCAAGCATCTGTTTCTTGACAAATGGCAAAGGACGAAATGACCAAGAAGGAAAAGGAGGCATCCAGCACATAATGTACAGACACGGTAAACAGAAGGGAAGGTATAGTTATATGGGATGCAATCAATAAAAGGGAAAGAAGGGAGATCGGGTGTACTTTGCATGATATCCATCCTTTGTTTTTTGATATCCCCGTGTTAAGTCTTATAATCACCATATTCACATACTTATTACTTTTCTCTTTTCCCTTTCCATTCTTGCCTTACTTAGCGTCTTATGATTCTTTTCTTACGCTTTCCATACATAGCCCAGGCTTACGGTATCGTGAATTTAAAACTACATGTGTGTTTCTGGTCTCTTGTATGTACGTACCTACCTCATTGTACCTAATGTATCATCTCCCTTTATGACTTGACAGCATTGCATTCTCACTTTCGGCCAAGGCTTGCGCATTCCAGAAACGTTTACATATTTCCTTATCTTTTGTTTCTTCGTCAAACCAAAGTAGTTTAACTCATCATAAGAATGTTCTATAGATGGGTACTACAAAAGAATTCTAAATCCATGATCTGAATGTATTGACTATTGATTTCAGCTCTTGTCTAGAGGGCAACATATCGAAAAAAAAGCAAGCTTAGTTCCGTTAACTCCAAAGCTCGAAAAACACTATACAAATACAAGATGGGAAAAGATCGATAAAGGAGACCCAAAAATAAAAGAGAAAGAAAAAGAAATGAAAGAAGGCTATACTGGTGTACATGCATATTCGTACAATAACCAAAGCGCCTAAACCTTTTTTTGAATATTTTATTATGATTATTTCTTTCTTTATTTTTGTTTTACCAACCAAATGCCTGCCCACCGCGCTAAATGCAAATCATTGCTGGAGGAAAAGTGAAACAGCAATGCAGGGCATCCAAAACGTAAGAACCATAGGGGTACAAAGAAGGTGGAAGTGTCAATGAATAATAGGACAAAAAATAGGGAAATCGTGAAGCAAGCTAGGTAATCGTACATTTACAGGAGGAAGAAGAGAAATCGGAACTATAGGAGCATAGGTCGGAAGAAGACGAGTGCTAGAGAAACGGAATTGGGTATTTAGGATGCAGGAAAGAAGATGTGAGGGCTCAGCGTTTCGAAATCAGGCTAATCGCAGCCATGAACGAAGTCATTCTTCGGCCAGTCATAATTTGTCTGTGACCTAAAGATCATATTAACATGGACACCCTATTAGTTCACTACCAAGAAGACACAAACCAGCTTGTCAGGTTAGGATTCGTATACACCTCCTTATGCTTCTTAATATAGTCCGTTGTCGCCATACCTGGCGGGTCACATGTAATGCTCTTCTTGTTTGAATCCTGGTAGATTCTCACATAATCGAACCTCATTTTGGCAGGTAACAATGGTGCCAAACCCGTCAGGTTCAACATTGCAAAACTCTGGGACATACCCAAGTTCATAATAAGTGCCATGGGCTCAACTGGTATGACACGCTGGCCGATATTACCATTGGGCCCGATGGCGCGACCGTCAAGTTTCCAGGTTTTATCCTTCCCAACGAACCAGGTTATGTCCCCTTTCGCACCAGGTGTGTATTCAAAAGCATAAGTTTGATATTTCTTGCCATCATACCAGTCATTATTTAGGTTAGTGATTCCAGAAATAGCTTGTTGGAAGGGGCCGCCTCGGTATTCGTTAATATGTGTGACTTTGGGTTCATAGAGCTCCATGAATTCTGTCCCATTGTTAGACTAACCCTGAAGGAGAGGTGCTAGTTTAGCCACTAACCGTAGTTTGGCATGTACCAAATGTCAAAAGGCGCAATCTGCGCACTCTGTGACACATCACCAATAGTTGAGGGGACTTTCTCATTTAGCGGGTGAACGCTAGCCTCAATTACATCAATTTCAGGAGCACTACGCGACTTCCCAGGTGTTGGATGATCTTCCCCTTTGCACGTGCAGGCGGGGAGCTTCATTCCAGGAAGATAACTAATACCGTCCGTGGAACTTTGATTCGCAGTAATACCAGCGTCGCACTCATCATGATAAGTGTATGGCCACATGCCTTCAGTTGTTGCAGCGTATCCGGGACGTCCTAGGTTGCCCATAGCCCAAAAACCCGGCCAAAGACCAGAAGCATCACCTCGACCAGGAAGAGATATGCTCGCCTCTAGTCGTCCCCCAGTAAAGCACAGTTGATTCCATGATTGAACCATACCTGATCGATAATTCAATCCGTGATTCTGAAACGCATCAAAACGTAGCTCGAGAACACCATCTTTTGTTGTAACGGCGTCAGGGTCATACCACTTTAGTATAGCGTTAACTACTACTTCAAATAGAAAGATGGGTAAGCATACTTCCAAATCCTGTGTAACACCATACCAAATATCAACTGCTTGCAAATAAGGGTCATCGCCTTCAAAAAATGTACGACCATCCCGATTGAATTCGTCCGAGAACTGCGTACGCGTCAGCATTTAACAGCGATTGTTGCGAATCCAAAGGCTTGACGTACCACCAACTCCCACTTTTTACCGTCTGCAGTGGTTATTGATTTTGCTGAATCGGGAGTGTCAGGGTCGACCAGTGTAGTGCGAATATTTTTTAATAATGGAATCTTGCCAACATCTAAACACATCGGATCGGCTTCACAGCCAGTTGGGTTGGACGGACGTATCATCTTATCACCATACGTGCTGTTTTGAATATTAGTGTTAGTGTAACCATACAGACGGTTTGTGATTCCGGAACCATACATTACTGGGTATCCAATGAAAAGAGTCAAAAGACCCAAACACATAAAGGCCAGGGCACCAACATTTGCTAACCCTCTTCTAGTGCATAGACGACAATCTCGATTTTTATCTTCCGGGTCTGGATTGTGCAACTCATCGTCCTTTTCAACGTCATGCGGATATACTATGAGATCTTTATCTGGAAGAATGGCAAATTTCTCCGTAACAGTCTGGGTGTTGATCACATCATCGTAAGTTTCTGCTCGTGACGGGGCTCTCGAGTCTCCATATGGATGATCCAAGTAATGTCGACTGTTACGGCTTCCAGCGTCGGAGCTCCAGCTTGATCTGCGCGAAGAATCGTTCGAAGGCTGTCCGTAACTGCGGCGATTTTCAGGGTACGCCCTTGAGCGTGGAATGGCCAAATGCTCCGTGGATACGTTAAGCCGGCCGACGGGAGAATAAGGTGGTTCGGGAGCCACAATCAAAGGTCGGGACGAAGTCGGCGAATCGCGCGCACCATTCGTTTGGTCCTCGAATGGATCTTGATAGCCTGAATTAAGGCGAAGATGGGGTACCTTCCTCGCTCGGTCGTTGGGACCCATGGCGATTTCAGGAGGGAAGAATATACTAAGACAGAAAAAGGAAAAGACAACTTAGGGGATATTGGTAGGTGCGAAAATCTCCCAGAGTATGAGATGAAATCCTGCGCAAATTGAAGTAGAAAGATCCAAGGTTAAATCCAAGCAAGGAGAAAGAGAGCCATCAAACAAATCATTGACATTCACGAGCATTTGCACTAAGACTTGGATTCAACAGCAGCCGAAGCGAGAGTGGGATATGTGAATTTAGGTATGTATGTAAATGATATCCAAAGTAGCGCGACGCGAGTGGTATGAGCAAACGATTAACGAGCGACTGAACGAAGGGATCGTAGCGAATGGCTAGTATAACGAAACAAGCCTGCCAGCCAACGCCAGCCGGGGTTGAATTGACTGAATACACGTCGACTAGCGAGCTATATGCTTTGGGAGAAGCACGTAGATAATGACTCACAAGAGATATCTAACTGAAACGAGAGGCAAGGCAGGAAAGACAAGAGTAGACTGATTTCTGCCAGTATCGATGCTGTTATTGGAAGAACCAAGGTATGAAGGGTGATTTCGTCAGCTGTGGAGGTTGGAAGGTTCAGCGGTAAACGGAGTGGCTCGAGGGGATTGACGGTGGAACCAGTGGACCCAATCGAAGGAGCAAGTATATTTAGGTGAAACGTCCTTGATATATGCTGTAGGGGAGAATGGGAGAAAAGGACGTTTGCTGAGGAGAGATAGGATGATAGGAGAGGAGAGGACTGGTAAAACTTGCTGTGGGCCCCGCGTGAGTGATGTCGTTTCGCGCAATACGCAACAGACGGGGGGAGCGGAATGGGAGTTGTGCTTCTAGAAGGAAAGAAAAAGGAAAGAAAGAAACAAAAATAGGAGTGGTACTTACAGATTCTGGACTCTGCTCTGGAATGTGACAGAGTGCGAGGAGCTCACCACATGGCCCGTGATTGTAAGGTACTATTGAACAAATAGGTGGAATCCGTTTCGACAACGGTGGTCTCTTTCTTTCATGAAGAGCGTTAGGAAAAGCAACAGGTGAAGCTGGTAAATTTTTTGCTGAAAGTGGGATTTGTGGGCTTCTCAGAATCTAGGGCAGAACAAGTGACACAACTTGACATCATCATCCTCTCAGTTGGACGGCAATCAAATTTATTGCATGGTTTGATGGACAGTTGGGAAATGAAACTGTTACAAAGACGGATCGGAGTCCCATGTTACCATTGATGCGATGGAGAAAAGGGTTTCGCCCCAGAGAGGTGGTTTATGGCTCATGCTGGGCCTCCTTGAGTTGAGTTCAGGGGAGCCCAAGGGTCTGAAGGAATTGAAATCTAGAACATCAACCTAGCCCAGCCATTTGGTCCTTTCGCAGCGAGAAGAAGCGAGAGGTTATCCAAGTGAGTCTCTCCAACTCATTGTGATGCAGCTTGCCAGTGTCTTGATATCGAAACAGAAACAATATGTATGTATGTAACCTGTCCTTACATACATACATACATACATACGTTCATTCATTCATTCATTTGTTACTTACTCAATACATAGAAGCAAGTTTCAAGGAACAAAGCAAGGAGCCTTCCGGAAGGTTGGCCTTTCCGGGAAAGAAAATGCCAAGAGATCTTATTTGCTCCTTTGGTCTCTTGGCGATCCCCTCTTGCCCAATAATATGCCTGATTCAACAGAACCTTCTCATTGTTAAGCATTTTCACTGGCTCGTCGCCGCCTTCGGAAACCGCCAGCTTTCACGTGATGCAAATCCGTTTTTTGGCGCTTACGTGTCGTTGAGGATGATGTCAGCGCACAAAGACGCAAGCTTGCATTCTGGGAAGAACAAGAAGCGTGAATACTGCGTAACTACGGGTTACAAACAATCTTCTATTACCATCCCCTTCTTGTGTTTAGAACTTGCGCCGTCTTCATCTCCGCGTGCTATGTTATTATTATTACCATCACATCGTTGTTCCCACTCGCGCCTCGGATCGATCGATCCTTCGCATCCTTCTCTCGTATAGATGCTTAATTCACAACTTGCTGCCTATTGGCCTACTCCCACTTTTAAGGTAGTTCACCAGATCAACACGCTCCGGCTTGGCTACAGGGCCCTCACATCTTGCTTGCATACACGGAGTATTATATAACCCAATGATTAGCCTCACGCGTATAACAACGCGCCTTTTATCTTAATATATACTATTTCTACAGCGAAAAACAATAGGCTATTTTTGAATCTAAGCCTATTTTGCTGAATCCTTCTCTTTCTCCCGGCTCTCGATTCTATCCACTAACTCGTCAATCTTCTTAAACGGAAGGCTTGCATACTGAGGCGGAAGGAGGAAAGGACGAAGATCACTAATGCACCTTGATTAACGACAAAGCCGAACCACTAGCAACACACTTCCAACTTACTATCGGTTATCATCTGGAGAATACGATTCTGCGTGGTACGACGGGGTCAACGTAGTCATCTTAAATCGGTTGACAGCGTAATAATGATAGAACCTCTAGAGATGTTGTGAGTAGTTCAAAGACTAAAAAGAGACTTGCAAATCACCGACCTTGACCTTCGTCGCTATATCACGCGGCTTCAAACCCTTCCAATCGTGCAATAGCTTTTCGAACATGCCATATGGGCCCAATTTCAATACTTTACGGCAGATTCCGAACGTTGAGAGCTCATCGTATGTCATGCCCATGTCCACTTCATCAGCCTGCACATAGTCTTTGGTTATAGGTTCTAGTTCCGCTGTTGGAATGGCATTGAGGAATTCTTCTAGTATCGGCAACTCAAAATCCCTCTGCGCCCATGCAAGAAACCGTTTAAGGTCTTTTTTAGATATGGAACCAATGGGGTTAATGTCGGCTGATGAGCAATCATATCTTGTGTAGTAACCCCGAAGTGCCCTAATACGATATTCTCGTTAAATTCTTGCAAAGGAGGGACTCTCTACATCTGTCTTGTTGCACTGGACGATGATATTATCTTGGGGGGGAAATCTTCACTTACTCATCACAGTTTGCACTTCCCAAAACTAACAAGCCACCTCCGCTGGGTCGTTTCCTGACAGTCGGCAGTAGCTGGCTGAACTCATAAGCAGTTACCATTCTAGTTCGCGCTTGGATATTTTGAAGTGCAAGGTTCTCCGCTTGCGTTCCGCCGTACACCTTGAATTTGGGATCGAATCCTGTGGCTTTGGCAAAGGTGTCCTTTTGAGCATTGAAAATGTCGTCGATGTTGAGGTCAACATGATATGCGCCCATCACCTTTGATAGCTCTTTGGCTCTGCTCCTCGTCTCCTTGGAGGATTGTGATGCCATGCCCATGTAAACTGTGTGAAAGATATTATGACACAGCTCCTGAGGGGTCTTGGGAAGCCAGCCTTCCTTTTCGTACACGCCAGCAATACGCTTCACGTCAGTAATTACTTGCTGG
Organism: Amauroascus verrucosus; assembly: GCA_001430935.1. Taxonomy (NCBI): domain Eukaryota; kingdom Fungi; phylum Ascomycota; class Eurotiomycetes; order Onygenales; family Onygenaceae; genus Amauroascus; species Amauroascus verrucosus. Next base: position 117,989 of record LJPJ01000310.1, read on the forward strand.
TTGCCTTGCTCGATAGCCTCTATAACCAGACGGCACATCGAAAAGACAATCACAGCGGTAGCGCAAGAATCGACACCACCACTAAGAGGAAGAAGGAATCCAGCTAGCTGTGAACGACGGAGATAATCCCACAGCCAGCATGCAGGGCCGAGGGCGATTTCTTCTTCAGGAAGGTGGTATTGGACGTCGAGACGCGGTGATGGAGTTAGATCGGGGTCTAACTGATCACTTTCCGCAGATAGGCTGAAAAACGTCTCAATGCGTCTATATTCAGGCGCTTTAACCGCCTGCAAGCCTCGACTAGGCGCAAAACGGAATGCCCTAACTTCTTCGAGGTCTACGGTTGCTGTGACAACCTCCACATCGTTCAGAGAGAACTGGGAGCCTTGAGCGACAATCTCACCATTCACGATAATCATACTGCAGCCATCGTAGTATAGCCGCTCTCCCCCTCCTCCTGTTTTCAATTAGTCAGATATGAGAATAAAAGGAATCTCCTACATCTAACTGACCCTGTAAATTTGAGTAGAGATATATCCCTCCACTTTTGCGTGTAGCCTCAAGAATCAAGGAGACACGTTGGTCAAGTTTTCTCAAACTGTGATGGGACCCAGAACTATTCATAAATATTTCGACACCATTCAGTCCCATCTGGGTGTGTGGTCCAGCAGGCGTAAACAGTTCTTCGCACGTTTCTGCGCCCAGGCAGCTTTTGAAATACATTAGGAAAAAGTGCCACTTGGGAGACTCTTGAAAATACCACTCACGTATCAGGGGTAGAGATTACTGCATCTCCAAAGGGAACTTTGACGGTGCCTTGAAGTTTCTGGATGATCCGTGGGAGGTAATATTCCTCAACATGCCGTGGACGTTCCCATGGCGTAAACCACCTCATTTCGCGATAATTTCCGTCATTTGCCAGCCAAATCTTTGGCCGAATGAGCAAGATCTTGCCATCAATAGCAATAACTCTACAATTGAAGCGAAGATTTCTATGCATGATAGGCATACCAATATCCTATTGCCTTGTTAATGGCCGTGGCTACCATACCTTATAAGAGATGGTCCAGTAGAGTGATACCGCATAAGGGAGTTTCTCACTACTTTATCACGTTGTTTGATAGACGTACCAGTAGGATCCCATGGCATTCTTTATCGACGAGAATTCGAGCCAACATTTCCCAAGAATGAAGGTAGACATCGTTCTCCAGAAAATGATCAAGGCAATCATAGCCAGATATTTCCAGTTCTGGGCCTACTCTCAGCTTGGCACCAGCTTGCTTTGCACGCTTGATGGACTCTATTATCCGAGCTACATTGCCCTCCCAATCAAGAGCCCATTGGTTGAGGCTGCAGGTACTGCATGAGGGCTTGGTTATTTACGGTTCTTCCTCAGTCAGTAGTAGAGGACTTACGCAACAGTAGTAAGATGGCCCATGGTGGTTAGAAAGCAGCTGAGCGAGTATTGATTGAAGTCGTGAGAAGATGAAGAGCGAAGAAAGCACTCAGTGGTCAGTTTATCGCTTGGTCGATGGAATTTGTGGAGTTGATGTCAGTCTTGAAGTCTGAGTCGGTTAACTAGAACATCATAAAACCCCAGTTCCGACGCCAACTAACTACCCTTAACCAACTAACTAGGCTTGGACTGGCGAGTTATATAACTAGCACTAATTACCAGACATCTTGTGGCTAATATCTCTGGAAAAAACAAAGTGACTCATTTAGTTATAGTTAGAGCACTTGTGACAGCTTTAACCATATTAATATTAGTCCTTTTTTCGGTCCCTCAAGGATGCAGCACATCGCGATGTCGCGAGATCATAGTCATTCCATGTACTATATATATGCACGTACTTTACAGTACTAAGAACCATACCCTTTTCTTTCTTTAGTCAATTTATATCTCCAGTTTATATGTGCGGGTGCCTCAGGACAACCAGAAGAGATTTCATCTGGGTGGTCGCTACCCACTAATAGCCCTCCTACCATGGAAGCTGACTTCCATCCCAAGAAATCATCCGGCCACCAGTTTTTTCTCTGGTTGCGTTGTCGATCTGCAATGCGTTGTCAATGTATTGAATCCGGGATAAAAGGATTTCATTTGCCTTACGAGTTTGCTGATACCATCCACGCTCTCTTTTACTTCAAGGAAAGCCTTTTCCAAACCAAAGCCCCTTGCTCCCTCATTCCCCATCTCGGTTTGCACGAAACTGGAAATTCGCATTTTAGCGCTCGAATCATAATATCAGCCCACTCCCACTTAAATAAGAGTACTGACCCTGGATTAACAACAAAGCTAATAATATCCTCATTCTCAAAGTGGATTTTGCGAACAAACCACGCCAGCACAGCTTTACTTGATCCATATGCACCCATAGGAAATGGCAATTGATCCAAGCTAGTTATGCTGCCAGACAAGCTCCCCATGCCTACAAAGATAGGCTTCTGGCTTCTTTTCAGTAGCGGCAAAACCGCCTGGAATAGCCGCACCGGGCCATAACCGTTGACCTCGGCGTGCTCTCTAAGGAGCGGTATGGGTACTGTGGCAACTGTCGAGTAGTCTTTTGAAATTCCAGCATTGGCGATCACGATGTCTAAGTGGTCAATGCCAGCCTCTTTCAGATATACTACCGCCGCTGCTGGATCGGTGTCGGATGCCGAGTCGATTTTTGCAAGAATTACCTTTGAGGACTCGCTGTGTGGGACATTTAAGAGCGATTGGGAAGATTCACACTTCGGATCGCGGACACCTGCAACGACGATTGTGTTTGGACGCTCTAGGAATTCTTCCGTGAGGCCGCGGCCGAGACCTAAAGACATTAGCCGCCATATTAACCCGCAGCGGATTCATGGTTGCAGTTGTGGATGTATGTACCTCGATTTGCTCCCGTGATAAGATAGACAGTCGACATTTCCGAGGAATGTAGTGGACAAAGGATAGAGTGAAGTAGTGTGAATAGGAGAATAATACCAAGTGTCCTTGGAAGGCCTTTTTAAACTTATGCCTCACGGTTGCATAGTACTCGGACATGTTCTACATGGCCCACCCTAGCTCGGATCTTTCATGATCTCTTCCGAGCGGGATTAATAATTGATTCTGGCGATGGTTCTTTTCCTGTAGATGGGCGTCTACCGGTACATACATACATAGTTCCTCATAGAATGGATTGCTCAAGAAGTGCCTTTTGTACATCTTTATCCTCTCCATGAATCACCATCATCCTCCGTCAACGATAGTAGAAAGGACCTCATTCAAAGGCTGACTGTATAACTTTCAACGCTTCTTACATTCGTACCTGCGGGCCCTTTCGCGTTCATCTTAAGATCTAGAATGATTGTCCATTGGGGTAGCCTTCCCACCACTAAGCGGGGTCACACATGAAAAGTGCCCGAGATGCGTCGGAGACTTTCTCTTTTTGGATAGGAGTGGGCCGGACATCGCCTTGTCCGTTTGTACGCACCGTAAACCATGGGCAACTTATTATAGAAGTTATTACATACTTTGACCAACTGGATTATTGAGGTCAAATAAACTCACGCAATCTATACGGTGAAAGGATAGCGATCCGGTCTGCAGCCTTTTAGCTAAGAATGACGGGTAGTACGCTTCAGGGTTATCTCTGGTATTGCTGGTAATTGCAGCTTCTTTAGTGTAATGTGCGGCCCTACCTATGGCATTGGCTCTTCGTATTGATGGAAAAAGCGTTTTGCAATGTCCTCTCCGGAATCTCTGGGAGAGGCATCTTCTAAGCCAGAGAGGCCATGACTAATCTGAGCTCGCAGGGGAGTCTTGATAGCTGCTTGGGTGGTTGAAGACCTCGGCTTGTCCCTTAGGTCCTCTTGAGCCAGTACCCAGAAGAGGTGTGAACTTGAGTATAATGATGAGTTCTCGGGCAGTTTTGGGCCAAAATGTATGGCATTAGAACATCGCTCTCGTTCCTACCTCTTCGGTTTGAAGACTTGTTTTAACACCATAAGCATAGCTATGGAGATAAGGTTGATTTGAGTAGATCTTCCATTTCTTTGATGTACTAGCGTCAAACAACCAGTAGGATTGGCGGCGGAGAACATGCACGAAAAAGGATTCCCTAAGTGCATGTATGCAAAGCAGTGCGCGTCTGAGATATTGGCTCAGAGAAGGAAGCCATGTCGCAGGCGAAGAAGGCAGCTCATAGGCTCTGTTGCCGTCGTCAATGAATTCAAGGAGGCCCCACCGAAAACTAGGGCGAGAGCGACCAAAGGAAAGCCCGTTTATGTATGCACATAGACTAGGCAAGCATTAACAAGCTTCTTTAGAGTTGAAGCGTTGTAGCATGGCGAGTGCATGTGGGTGGGGAACCGTCATTTCCTGCAAGCAGCTAAGGGTCTTCTAGAGATATTCGTCTCTGTGCGGGTTTCGTAGATCAGGTTCATTGCCGCTTTCATTTGAACAGGAGTCCTATCTCGTTGTAATGGCCGGAGCAATTATATTGTGCTGGAAACTTCGTAGGTGGGCGTATAGATCGTCTCCTCGGAAACATGGGCTTCTCACACACCGACAGGTCTTATCAGAAGATCGACTTTGTAACAAGAAGCCGTACGCATCAAGTCGTTTTCAACATCCCACACAAGTACGTGTATACCACGATGCTAGTGCAGCGTATGCTGCTAGGCAACCCACCATACAATGCTGGTGAGAACAACCGATAATTGGGCCAAAGATATGCAAGTATTCCCCAAGCCAGAGGATCCTGTAGATGTCTTTTCTTCTTGCAGCAAATGGACTAGGCATTCTTGGTATCCCTGATGCCTTATCAAGATCCGCTACCCGATAAGTGGCTGGAGTGGGAAAAAGATGCGCGTTTCAGACCAGGTGCGCTTCTCGAGCCGAGAAAGATTGGGAGTGGCTGCGCATAGCGATGGGCTCGTAGAATGTCCCCACAATGTGCCTGGTGCTTCAGGAAAAATACCATATTCTGAACAACCGTAGTTTGAGGGCTGGGACTATTCGGGCGAGCTGAAACGAGTGCCAAGGTGCCGAGAGGAAGATTTCCTTCACGCCGCTCCGCCAGCTAGGTAGCACGAGCCTTCAAGCCACTGATCATCTCGTATTGGTCATTAGTGGATTTTAGTGGATTTTGGTGGGAATGAAGTTTTAATTGGTGATTCCTGTTTCAGTCTAGCCAATCAAGAGGTCCAAATTGAAAGTAGACCAATGAAAAAGCAGATTAAATATAAACCCACTAATCCGGATTAATCCTAGTGGACGTGTCCCAAGCCCGGAGTTGTGTGCAGAATTCCCGCTCCGCCTAGAAATTTCTTGGCATATTCAGACCCCTCGCCTTCGCCCACCCAGTCCACTTCATGTGCTGGTGGCGCTACCGAGAACTGAGTTTGGCTTGCTGATGCGACTGTTGGCAACGCGATCGATATTGAATGTTCACACGCTTTGAACTTAATTGAAAACTCTGGAAGTGAATTGTGGACCAGCAAATTACCCAGGCGCCGGCCTTGTTGATACTCCACAATCTGCTTCGTACCTAGCCTCAGACCTAAGAGAGCCAATGGTACTCGTCTACCCTCCAATTGAAGAGACATGTCTCGGTGAATGATTCCCCTATAGCGACTCCGCCGAGCCGGAAAAGTCAGGAAACCTGGGAGGCTGGTTGGACAGTTGATTATTCCAGCCAAGAGAACGATCGCTGGACTGGTCCATTAGCGAAATAGCAAAACGTACTCTGAATCCATGCTTATGAACACGCATAGCAGATGAAGCCACGGCACGATGAACTCCGGGTTAAACGTTTTGTCGTCGCCAAGGGGACGATCAAAGCGGCTTTCATCGTCTGTTGCACAGGACAGACTTGGAAAAAGGGAGCCCTGACAACGTCTGTCTGAAGAAGGATAAAATGCATTGCCCACTCATCCTCTAGGACAGAGCTTACGAGGAGTCGTTTACCTCCGCCCTTAGCTGAGATAGATATTGCCGCTCCTTTGGCCACATTTCTCCTATCCGTCTCTCATTCCCTTTTTTTCCTTTTGTCTTGTCTTTTGCTTCTTTCTCTCTGGTAGAGACTCGTTTCCTTTTGCTTTGATCAACTACCTCGAACTTGGGTGCTGCAGGCAGTATCTGGGTCTCTGCCCTCCGTTAGACACCATGCCCACCCTTGATGTTAGCGAGCTGAATATCGTGCTCTCGGTTCTAGGTTTGCGGAACTCCCTTTTGATGGCCGGGAATGCTCTCCTGTTAATCGTTCGACAGGGGCGTTCATCATTCTTTACGGCTTCATTTCGTCTAAAATCAAAAATGTCTGGTATCTTGGAGAAGCATGTATGTGACCGACCACACATGCATCCGAGTCATCCACTTATTCATAACTTTCTAGTGCCTGCGGTTATTGTTGGTATAGCTTTGGGACCTATCGCGTCAAAATTCATCGATGCCGAAAGATGGGGTGTTGGAGCCGCCGACCAGCAGAATGCCATCACACTGGTAGATGCGAAACGCCTCTCCCTATCTAGGAAAGCTGTTGCTTAACATTTTCCTAGGGAATTACCCGCGTCGTAATTGGCGTTCAGCTGGTAATTGCAGGGTTCCAACTTCCTGCAAAGTATCTAATGACTCGCTGGAAGGAGATGTTGATCTGCTTGTTGCCCATAATGACAATTATGTGGCTTTGCACAACAGGTTGCATCCTTTTGGCCATCCCTAAACTCACTTTGGTAAACAAATAACGCTCACTAAGGTTGAAGGCCATGTTTGTTAACAATCATACAGCTCACTGCTCTTGTCATTGGGTCTTGTGTAACTTGCACAGACCCAATTCTCTCCCAGGCTATCGCGAAGGGGCCATTCGCCGACAAATTTGTTGCCCGAGACCTTCGTGAGATCATTTCTTCGGAGGCTGGAGCGAACGATGGGTTTGGATTCCCGTTCCTCATGCTAGCAACTTATCTCCTTCGCCACGCCAGTGCACCTGGGGTTGGAGACGCCCAGGCCCTTCATGCAAGATCAGAAGAAGTTGGTCGCCTCGGCGGAGGAGTTGGCAAAGCTCTTCAATTGTGGTTTGTAGAGACATGGCTTTATATAGTTCTCATGAGCGTGGCTTACGGCGCTGTTTGCGGTTACGGGAGCTGTAAACTTCTGAAATTCTGTCTGAGGAGGTAAGCCGCTTCAAGGTGATTGCTTTCATGCTGTTCACTGACGACTATCAGACGGTGGATTGATAACGAGAGCTACCTTCTATGGCCTGCCGCTTTGGGTGTAAGTAAACGTCCCTTCTCACATCTCTTTGCTGAGATTTGGGGGAATCTTTCTAATGGGTAAACAGTTTTTTATTGTTGGCACATGTGGTGCCCTTGGTACTGATGACCTTCTTGCGTGTTTCATTGCAGGAAATGCACTTAACTGGGACGGCGGTTACCTTGCCGAAACCGAAGCACGGCATGACGAAGTCAACTCATGTATTGATGTCTTGTTAAACTTTGGGGGGTTCATGTATATCGGCACTATCATTCCGTGGGATCAATTTCATCAGCCAGATGTCACTGGAATCACTTATCCTCGTCTTATTGCCTTAGGTTTCCTTGTCATGGCCTTCCGTCGACTCCCTGCTATCCTTCTCGCTTATAAATTCATACCGAAGGTTTGCAAAAACTGGAAAGAGGCCTTGTTCATGGGCTATTATGGGCCAATAGGTGAGTACGATTTGATCGCGCCCAAAGCACTAAGCCTAATATATCGGTAGGTATTGGTGCAGTGTTCTATTTAGAGCATTCCCGCCATTTGTTCCCCGAGCTGGGTGATGGCGATGCAGAGGAGACAAATCTCATAAGAGCCCTTCCACCGAGTGAGTAGTATTTCGTCTTGGCAAGCACTTGCCATATGACTACTTTTTGATGAACTAACAAAAAGTAGCGGTCTACTGGCTCGTGCTCTTCTCAATCGTTTTCCACGGGCTTTCGATACCTCTACACAACCTCATTAACAAAGCCCTTGGAGTGTCACCAATTGTTGATCCTTCCGGACCTGCTGAGATACGCCCATTATCGACGAATATGCAATTGCCAAAGAACAGTGCCATCAACAACAAGCGACAATCTATCATGGCGTATAACCGTTTCTCAAGAGCCAACTTTCCCAGTAATCCTGACTGGGAAATCCCGACAACCCAACAGATGGACTATGAGACAGCATATTCTCAGCCGCGCAAAGCACCGATGATCCGCTACGAGGATGGCCTCAAAGGATAAAGACATGGGCAGCACGACCAACAAAGTGTGCAGGATCAATTGCTTGTGAACTTTTGGTTATCCACACCGTTTGCATCGGATTATCAAAACATGTACAATCCTTTTAGATACATAGTAAGGAGTTGCATATGTGTACCTACATAGATATTTTACAAAACGGCCATTGCTAGTATCTATTTGCAATTCGCATAGTCTTTCTGCCAACAATCCTGAACACTTGTGGGGTGCGACACTGGCGACTAGTATGAATCATAGAGTAGTTTTAAATTTCTAGAAAACACTACTATCCCCTACCCCAATGATAGCGTAGGTCCCGTAGAAAGATTGCACTTCGAGGAATGTCTAAAGTAGAATGAAACAATGTTGGGAACATTTTCGCCAGCTCCGCCTCAGCAAAATTGTGTAAAACCCCATAACATTGTAACAAAAATTGTAGGACTCCCGGCTATCCAAGAGTTCAAGCTTAAAGTCCCTGGTTCAGATATCTTGGGTTGAATTTGCTCCCTTTAGCTCCCAGTGCGAAAAGAGAGTCTTAACACTGCAAATGCAGGTAGACACACAGCCATTCTCATTATCCATTTCTCCCAGACGCTCCAATCTATGCACATAAACACGTTTCAGACACTATATATAGGCTTTCATTTCTTTCCCTAGCTCTCCACAGCACGCGCCTTCATCCCTACAAGCCGTCGTGCGTACTTGTCCAAGCCCATGGCCCAATACTCCACACGGGTATCGCTGTGTTGGACCCTATATATTTGTAACTCTGCACTCGGTGTCCCCGTAGTTTCAGAGCCCGAGATTGCTGTTCGAATAGCGTGGAAGACTGTTGCGTATTGATTGCGCGGGTCAAAAGCAGATGGGGTGAGGGTGGAGACCTCTAAATCTGGAGCGTTGGAGGAGGAAAATATCAAGGATTTGAATTGTTCTAAATGTATTATTTTTGATTCCAAATTAGCGTCGGCTGTGAAGAAGGATTTTCATATCCCCTGCCTGGTGAAGCAAAAATTTGGGTAGGTAGAAATATCGAGAAACGTATCTAGTTACCTGCGCTTGGCCACTTTCCTTGCCCCGCCTCATTCCATCCAAACACAACGGGTTCGAAGGTCTCGTCTGTGTCCGAGATATAATAATACTCCACGTCACTTAGGACCCTTGGAACTTGTTGGTTCTCGTCTACTGTCTTGGTAGCGTGAAAGGAATGCGGGGAGGTCGACTGGAAGCCTGCCGATGGGTCGGCGTTGGCGCGTTCGAGAAACGAGGCGTAAGCGTCGTCGGAGGCCATGGTAAGTTCGACTTTGGTACGAGAAGAAGAAATTTGCTGGGAACCTGAACGTATGGCAGTGGTTTTGCCGCCTGCGAGAGGACAGTCGTTGCGAGTTTGAAAGCTGCGCCTTGTTGTATATTTGTGGGTGCGCTGGAACGTGGGCAGGAAGGCGTACTTCGGCGTTGGAAAAGCTAGATGCGTGGAATATGGACGTAGGACAGTTGTTGGAGTAAATTCATATTGTGATTGAATGTTATGAGATAACGAAGCGACGCTGAATGTTGAATGCGGCGTAGATTTCCTATTCTTGGACACGCTGATGACGCAATGGGAGGTATGGAAGTCTGGCCGTAACTGCCGAGTGATATTAATAGCTCGAGATTGGGAACGCAGCAGGTGAGGCGGACATGCCATATTACAAATTTTCAAATGATCACGTAGAGATGGGTCTACTTGGATTGATTGAAGAAAATTTCAGTAGAGGTTTAATGCGCGGATTAGCATCTACAGATTTTGCTGATACCAGAGCTTCCTCTACAACAGCGACTATGGCTCTGCTCATTGGCCTACGTAGCTGAGAATAGGGAACAAATGCATTAATCATCATACATTTTATTAGAGAAACCCGTAGAATTGAATTTTCTTGTCATCAATGTAGATACAGCCGCTGATGAAAAGATACCATGCTCCACATCAACCCCAGCCAGAAAAAAGAAACGAAACACTTTATGGAGCAGCTGCCAAATCCTTCTTGAGAGTACCCATAAACGCCCGCTTTTCGGCAGGAGTCTGGTAGGCACCGTGACCGAATTTGGAAGAAGTATCGATCCATTTCAATTCCACCTTCTCCAAAGCCTTTCGGCTGACCTGTGGGAAGAGGGTCTTTCTGAGGGTGAGGACTCTCTTCTTCACACCAGGGCAGGAGCCCTTGAGGATGATGAAGTCATTTTTGACCTCACCGTATCTGACGAAACCACCCATACTAGAAAAGCCATGTTAGGAATCACTGATAGAGTAAAAAACGATTTAGTGAGAACGTACGGTGTGATTTGTTTCTTGCTGACATCGAAGTCAGTAGAGGCGTTACCCTCATCGGAACCCTTGCCAATGCGGTAGATCTTGTGGTTAACGGATGTACGGTGGTGGTAACCATCCTGACCAGCACGAGCAACAGTCCATTGGACGTGGGATGGATGCCAGGCACCGATACAGGCAACCTTTCTGAGACCCTTGTGCGTCTTACGAGGAAGCTTCTTGGTACCCCATCTGCTAGTAACACCCTGGAAACCGTGACCCTTGGTAACGGCAATAACATCGATCATCTCGTCTTGCTCGAAGATGGTGTCAATCTCAATTGGCTTCTCGAACAAGGCGTGAGCGAAGTCGACCTTCTCAGTAATAGAGCCACCATTGACTTGGATCTCCATAAGGTGAGCCTTCTTCTGCTTGAGAGGCGTCTTGCGGACCTGGGTATGTGCGAGAAGGCGGACGACGGTGCAGTATTTCTTGATGCGCTCGAGCTCGCGGGTGACGGAAGCGCCCTTGTTCTCTGAGTAGTTCTTGGCGTATTTTGTGAAAGCCTTCTTCTTGCTCTTGTACCAGTTCTTGTAGAACCGTCTCTTGATCTCGTCGCTCAAGTGCTCGGCCCAAACGGTAGTAAGCGATCGGAGACCGCGAGGAGTCTCAATGTATCCAACAACGCCAACAGCGATCATCTGTAAGATTAGGGTTAGTCAATGCACGTGGATTGAGTTGACGAATTTGGTATGACCGTACAGGAGGAGTTTCGATCACAGTGACAGCCTCAACGATCTCCTTCTTGTGCATCTTGGCACCCGGACGCTCAAGATCACGGACAGTGGTGGTCATACCGGCCTTGTAACCCATGGCAGCGGTAAGGTGGACGGGCTTCTTGGGGTCATCCTTTGGGAAACTATTTTCGAAAGCTCAGCATGCCGCTCGTACGCCAAGATTGACTTTTGGGAATTTCACTAACCTCTTCACCTTTCCCCGGTGTCTGGCACTGCGCTTCCGTGGCAGGAAGGCAAGAGAGCCTGGATGTCAACAGTCGTTAGTCAATTCATGTGTTTGGCGTTTGGCGATGTATCCAAAAAACGAATATGAATAGAATTGCACGAACCATGCCGAGGGGCTTCGTATTTCCGGTGACTCCTAAATTGACAAAAAGATGTGAGCTACCTCATGAAGTGCAATTTGAAATTACAATGGAAATACTCACATCTTGGACCTGTTTTGCGTTAGTGGACGGGTGTGGTGAGAGTCCTGTCTGGAGCAAAATTGAGATCGAATCAATATTTTGTGTGATCTGGCTGGTTGTGTGCGCTTAGCTAAGCGAGCACTGTCTTCGGGCAAACACAGAAAAATGCCAAGCCCTTCCTGCCACCGGTACACGTGACTACGCCAAAATCAGTTTTGGCCAAATTAGCTCCAACGCAGGTGCTGACGCCCCAAAAAAACACACTTGTTCATTCCACGGAGATCTACACAAGGAACTGCCGATCGTGATACAACGCTTTTGATGGCCGAAGGACATACCTTCAAGTGAGGATTGCATAAATGCATGAAAAGGACCCCGGCGCGGTTCCGTTCACAGCGAAAAAAAAAAAGGAAAAGGCCGCAGAGATACACATACCATCCCATTGGGCTTCATGTTAACAGTGTGAAAGGAAATCGACCGGCCTATGGCTAAAATTTTAGGACGTCCTTTGCATACAAACAGGCACTTAAAGAGCCGCCGTTCCCTGCTTGCCGTGTGTTCTCTTTCCGGAAGAAACAGGGCTCAACCAGCTTATCCTGGCCGTGCCCGTGGGATGTAACATTAAATTGGAATTGGTGGCTTTCTCACCCACGCAGGGACAAGGAATGCTTTTTGAGATTGATACCCCGTATTGGAAATTAAATCTGATTTTTCTAGAAGCATTGCGAAGAACTCTCGCTAATTAACTGATATCTTAATCTCGCACGTTAACGGGTGCAATACTCCGTATGTATCATTTATCTTTATAGACCCGAGATATTTATTTTGCCTCTACCTTATCCCGTGCTCTATGTAATAGTATCGGAATAGAGCAAAAGATATCAGTAAAAAGGCCCGACTCTCGCGATTCAGCTAAGGTAGCTTTGTTTAAACATGGTGGCCTAAAGACGACCATTGCTGGCGCTCGAAAACTCATTCGACACCATGGATGCGATGGAGTGCAGGTGTAACTCTATTTTCGGGTTGAACACAGGTACGCTCTAATAACTACCTACCAAAGCGCACCACGGGAGTAACTCCGTAAGGTTGTTTTATTTTTGAGTCGACATGGCGATGAGCACGAAGTACAAATAAATATTCCCGGCCAAACACCCTTTTTTGAAGAGAGGCTCGAGCGATAGCCTAAGAGGAATTTTGGCCGCCACTGGTTGAGGTGGGCAAGTGCCCAAACTCCGCCAAATAGTTGACACTAAGCTAAAATTTTGTGGAGCGGGGCTCATAGCATTATTTAGGGCAAGGGATGAGGAAACCTTCTATTTTCCCTGTAACAAAGCTTTAGTTAATAATGCTCCATAGTAGTTAAATCGTGGCGCTAGATTGAAAATAAAAATAATTAAAAAATAAAATAAAAATAAATAGCCTTGAGTTAGGACTAATATAACAGTACCACGTACGGAATCCTCTTTTTGAAGAGGTTATGGTTTTGAATGGTGGGCATGGAGTCCCGGTCCGTCCGTATTTTCATTGAGGCCAGAAGAAAAATAAAATAAAATTATAATTTGCGCCGTCAGGAAATCACATCTTGCAGGCTCCACAGATTCATTCACCTGCCGAAGTACGTCTTTCATACGGGGCATCCTCCACATCATCAACAGCAGAAGGAATAATACGGGGCGGTTATGGAAGATGGTGCAGACAATCTCGCGCGGTGAAGATGGTTGTCGGAAAAGAAGGAGTGATGTATCTTTCAAGGATGATGATCCAATCGCTTCCGACTAGGCCAGGAAATCATCTCACGCTAAACGCAAAATGGACAGCACGCGAAACGGTGTGTCGAGTGATGATGTTGAGACTTCGCGGAGTATGGCTGGGGTGGCTAGACGCAAGCGATTCAGAAACAGTGGGATCCACATATGCTGGTTGTTGTGAGTGGGTTGGCGTGGTGATTGGGCCCAGAGCACAGACTTGGATGCTGCAGACCCTGGCCGAAAGAAAAGGCTGGGTGGGTTCCCCCCTGCGGAGAAAGGGTGGTTGATGGCTTGTTTCATGGATTTAGGTGGCCTAACCATATTCGGCTAGGCTGCTGAGTCTTTTGCGCTTGAGGTGCCAAAGCATTCAAGGTTGACCCCCGTGGCCCGTCGCGGATTGACAGCGTGCATCTTAAACGGGTGGATGGGAGCCATCCATGTCGGTGTGTGAAGGGTTCAAATCATACTTTTCCAGGCAGCAAAGTCATTTTTACCCATAATGCACACATGTATGTATGTATATAAACACACACACACGGGGCCACACACATATATATTATCAGAGACAAAGGAGCCTGATGAACGTCAATCAGTCTGTGAGACAACTGCTCTCCGTCTCATGCCCAAGCAAGGTGCAAGTAACGGGCGGGCATCCCAACTAGATATAAGAAGAATGGACTGTGCAAAAACCAAAATGTATACCTACGGTTGTGTAATATACTAGGGAGGTGGTATGTATATTCATTCATACATTTTTTATATAATATAATACCTTCTACTTTCATGTAGCTTGCTGGCATTTACAAGTTCTCGAAGAAGCAAGTGCCCATCCACATTGGTTTCGTGTGAGAATCACCTTACATAAGCATGTCACTATGGGTGATGCAAGACATTAAAGCTTATTATTAATCATGGCAAGGGGGCAACTGGTAGATGCTTAATGCGGCAAAGTCCCGTTGGGAGAAAAAAAGAATGGTGTCACGGCAATGCAATCATGCGCCAAGTGGGTCCCTTTCCGCAGATGCCCTCGCCAACCTAGCTTAGCCCTAATTCAAGGTAACCCCAAACTCGTCGTACTTGTTCTTTCCCTTTCTCGGCATTTTTGCTGATTTCTTCCATCAACTCCCTTCCCACTAGCGCCAAATCCTCCCTCTCACGCTTCTCCCACCCTTTCTTCTCTTCTTCCCGCTCCTCTCTCTCTCTCTTTCTCGTTCCCCCCATTCAGTCTCCGATGGCAATTTCCTCTTCATAATCTTTGTTTCGCTTTGCCTCGATCTCTATTCCTTGTTTCTAATATCGGGCTTTATTACATCCGTCCACTCGCCATCTTCCATTTTTACGTTCCCTCAGATCTATACGTCACCTCGCCCCTGGTTGTGGTTGACCCGTAGGCCCGAACGGCTAGAAAATTTGAACCTTTCGTTTTTTTGCTTTTCAACGCCTCATATCGCATAATCTATATTGCATGCGTTCCTCGTCATTGGACTTGCCTCTCAACCCTCGAAGAATCGAGGTGCTACAGATTTCTCGCGACTCCAAGCGCTCACACCCTTCTTTGAGTCAGGAACGTCACTGATAAACTAGAAGCCGTCAGATTACTTTACTACAACGTTTTGAATGAGTCGTGTTTTGCATGTACCCTGTGCCTTAGTTTGGTGTTTTCTATATTGCTGGCTTGCTCGTCGATTAAGTTGTCAACTTTTTCAATTGTGAACATTTTTGAAGTCTGCGCGTTCGCCTGAAATTTCTCAATACACTCCTCGCTCCTTCCTAATTGCTAGACATCATGTCGGCTCACCCTCAGCGGTCGCCAACTGGTGCAGTTCACCCTCACCAGGCGGCCTTACCGCCCCATCCTCAAGTTAACGGCCATCTGCCAATCCAGGCCCAAGGCCAAAGTGGCCCACCTTTGACAACATGGCAAAAGATTTTGCAAGTAAATGAAGCAATCTGGCTCCATCTTGGTTCGTTGCTATCTATGCTCATGATATTATCTCTCGTCTAACTTGAGCTTTCATAGGCAACTTGTGTGAGATGATGGGAAATCTCGACGGCGCGATTGACGCATATCAACACGCATTACGACATAACCAATACTCTGTACCTGCTATGAGTGCTATCTCATGCATATACCGAACGAAGGAAGAATTCCCTAAGGCCATTGAGTTTCTCCAGAATATCTTGAAGATCGATCCTCAGAGCGGAGAATCATGGAGCAGTCTAGGTCAGCACCCAGGCCCTTGAGTACTGATATAACCCCCAGGATCCATTTGGCTAAATGATCCCTAAATAGGTCACTGTTATCTTATGATCGATAATCTTCAAGATGCATATAATGCATACCAAAATGCTCTATATCATCTCCGTGATCCTAAGGTTAGTAACCCTCGAAAACGTACCAAAATTCGGTCACTTATTCGCGCTTATAGGAGCCAAAGCTTTGGTATGGGATTGGTATCCTTTACGACAGGTACGGATCATTGGATCACGCAGAAGAAGCATTTTCCCAAGTCATGCAAATGCAGCGAGACTTCGAAAAAGCAAATGAAATTTATTTCCGCCTGGGCATAATTTATAAGCAGCAACAAAAGTTCCATCTGAGTCTTGAGGTGAGCTATAGCTATGTTCCTTAGTTTGTCATATGATGCTAATGGTTGTTTTGATATAGTGCTTTAGATACATTGTTAAGGACCCTCCTCGCCCTTTGACAGAAGAGGATATTTGGTTTCAGATTGGACATGTTCATGAACAGCAAAAAGATGTAAGTGAAAACATCACTATTGTATTCAGGTCTCTTGGTTTGCTAATATACATGATAGTTTGAGGCGGCGAAGGCAGCATATAACAAGGTGCTTGATCGTGACCCACAGCATGCCAAAGTATTACAGCAGCTTGGTTGGTTACACCACCAGCAGAGTAGCAGTTATGCCAGCCAAGAACAAGCCATTGAGTATTTGGAGAAATCCGTTTCCGCAGGTAAGACACTACTCGAGTTGACTTGTTGATTTGTTCGCAAGAGAGTCTTATTTAACCTTTACGCATCTAGACACAAACGACGCACAAAGCTGGTATCTACTTGGGCGTTGCTATATGTCCCAAGCCAAATACCCCAAGGCATACGAGGCTTATCAACAGGCTGTGTACCGAGATGGCCGAAACCCAACCTTTTGGTGTTCTATTGGTGTTCTTTACTATCAAATCAATCAGTATCGTGATGCACTTGACGCTTATTCACGAGCCATTCGTTTGAATCCTTATATATCTGAGGTTTGGTATGATTTAGGGACCTTGGTAAGTTCTTCAACTATGCACACTTTACAACGTTGATGCTTATTAGTTCTAGTACGAATCCTGCAACAACCAGATTGCGGATGCTCTCGATGCATACTCGCGAGCAGCGGAGCTCGATCCGAACAATGTTCATATCAAAGCTAGATTGCAGTTGCTTCAAAGTGGGCAGGCTGCAAACCAGGCGAATGCTCCAGTACCTCAAGACGTTCATCCACAAGCATACCAAGCTGCGGGTGTTGGGGTCCCCCCAGGTCCTCAGTGGGGTGCTCAAGCTCCTTCTGGTGCTCCTCCAGCCCAGCCCTCAGCCCCATCAGCTCGTGTCTCAGAATGGGCTCGAGGAGTCAATGAAGTCCATGGACAACAAGCACCATCCAGCCAGTATGATCAGCGGGAGACTTTGCGAGGGATTCAACCACAGCAACCCAGCCCTAGGACTGATCAAGTACGACAGCCATACCCAGACCAGTCCCGTAACAATTCTGGCCGCAAGGGACTCTCTCCATCCCCTAAATTTAATCTCGCGGCGCCTAATCATTACCCTGGACCCCAAACTCTTCCTCAGCTCGCACCTCCTCCGCAAGCGAATGAACGCCCTCCTAATGGTGCTGCTTTTGGCTCTTCTGTTAGACCGCCTCCATTGGCTCAAAATGGGGCTAATGGACCGCCTGGGCTTAATACTGGTGCTGCTGGTGCTCAAATGCCACCCTATGGCAGACCTTTTACCCCTCCAACTGATATCCGTCCTATCCGAGATGATAGACCGACATCACCGAGATCAACGTACCCTCACCCCCAATACCATCAGGGACCAGCCCCTACTCAGAATGGCGGCGGGATTGCCGGGGGCGCTCCTGCGCCAGCCGCTGCCATTGCCGCAGCCGAAGCGGCGCAACGCGAGAGAGATGAACGTCCTCCATCCTCCATGAAGCGCGGACGGGAATGGGAGCCAGAGCAGGGCCCGTCTAAGAAGGTTGCAAACGAGGAGAGTCGCGCTCGCCTAGACGAACAGCCTGGCCGAATTTCGTCTCCGCGCGAACTGCGTCGCCGAAGCTCTTCGGAGGCTCGACGTGAGGAGCAGCGTAGAGCCCACGACAACTATCATCCCTCTGATGCAGCGCATCATCCACCAAGCTTGCCATCTATCCAGCATATGCAGCCTCAACAAGCCCCAAAGATCCCCCCCGTCCCAGACACTCCTGCTAGCGTTCAAGCGGCCACGCTTCCTAGTATGCCTTCTGCCGGTTTGGCTCCAGGCCCTGTAGGTCTAGGTCCCAATGAAGAACGTGAGCGCAAGGACCAAGCCCATGTCCAACACGAGCCCCCGGCTCGAAAGATGGAGGTTGATGAGGACTATGATGACGACGGAGAGGACGACAAGAAGGCTGCTGTATTGCCTAAAGGCGGCAGTCCCGGTGGAAATACAACCAATGGCGGGATTGCCAACGGAGCCAACCAGTCAGGTCCGTCGAAGCCTGAACCCGTTAGCTAGATAATGTTTAACAATTTTGGTTTAAAACTTTCCGGCTCCCCCTGCTTTTGAACCTTGGGAACTTTCAAAAGACTCAGATTGTGATATATGCAATGAATGCTCGTTTTGAATTGGTGAGATAAAAGCCAATTCTTTGAGTTGATCGCCTTGTATGTGCTTTACGCATATCTCTGCTTGTGAGACTTGGCAAGTGTTATTTTTAATTGTGCCTCTTTTTTCTTTGTCACATTCCCCATTTGTTATTTCAAAGCTTCGTTGGTCGTATGAGGCGTATAGCCACGTGTTTTGTCTTGAGTTTCTTTTTTGCTTCCATTTGCTTTCCAGTATGTTTCTTTTTTGGTTTGCCTAAGTGCAAGTTTGTTTTGTTTTCTTTCCCAATTTTAACTCGAGGGTCTTGTGCAGATAAAGTTGAAGTGTGTTTGTATGTTCAGAGGCTCATCTGATGTGTAAATAAATAGCAATGGACGAATTAAAGTAATTAAATGGCTGTTTTCCTGAGCGTTGAATATTTTAATGGGATAGGAGATGGAATGAGTGATGAATGATGGATGCATGGATGGAATAGGGATGGGCGGAGGCGGTTCGGGTACACACATGCGTCTTAAATGCTGCAGGAATGGAAGTAAGGTGGACGCCGCCACAGTCGGGGGGCTCCCGACAGCTAGTGTGGCTCAAGGGAGGGCAAGAGGGATGCTGTGGCTCAAGCTGTGTGAGAGAGGTGGATGAGACTCGACGACAGTTTCTGCGGTGATCAATGTGAAACAGCAGAGAGAGCGAATCAGGTATACTATTACGTACTCTGTACGTTTGTGGATGAGGAATCGGGGGGCATCTCTGGTGAGATGTCTTACAACATGAATGGGGATTTCCCGTACCTTTGTCTTCTGGCGTGGATCCCGTATGCACTGTATGTAAGTGATGTACTCCGTATGCATAGAGTACTCAGTACTCGGTAGTTATGTACTATGTACGAAAGCGCGGGCGGATAGACAATGTGAGCTCCCATTGTCTTGCATGGGTGGCTAGAGGAGGATTTTCATTTCCCTTTTTTCCCTTTTTTCCCTTTCTTCTTTCTTTTTTCTTTTTTTTTCTTTTTCTTTTTTTTTAGGAAAAAAGTACAAAGTACGTAAGAGGATAGCTACGAATTCCGAGGGAATGGAATAATATTGAGAGATTCCCACGAGGGAACCGGAGGTGAAAGGGGGGGGGACAGTCAAGGCCGCCGAGCACTCTATAAAATACGAGAGAGGAGGGAGGGAGGGCTTGTCATGGGCTTGTGGGCTTCTTGGGGGATTTCCTTGGGTGGGAATGAGGTTGGAGTGAGGAAGGAAGTGAGGTCTTGGACTGTGTTATTAACCACAGAAAGTGGACTCAGGTACATACATACAGTACTTTCCCGTATTGTATGCGTTGCCTGTAACTAACTGTGGGATAACCCAAGTAGCGGGCTTTATGAAATGGTAAAAGGGCGCGGTTTTATACAGCAGGATGTGTTGCTGCTATTCCCCGAGGCACACGGAGGAGTGTTAGTGACGGTAACGATACCGGGGATAACGAGCCAGAATGAACAAAGGGATTGGAATGGCGGGTTGTGATTTGCCGGAATAAGAGCGATCTCCGCAGGTTCGCTGGACATTGGTCTTGGCGCTCTGAGATCTTCCAATTGCGGCTACGACGGAAAGGGAACAGGGAGCCAATCAGCAGCGGGAGGCTGAGATGCCAGACTCCAAGAAGAGACAAGCCACTTGGCGGAAAGTCACGTCGTTTGATTACTACGATTCCTTCCTTCCTTGGAAACACTGGCCGGCTGAGTCAGCGGGATGGGGAAGAGACAAGACGACCGAAGATGACGATGGAAGATGGTAAACGAAATGTGGCTGTTGACCCAAGTCTTTGCTGCTTGGACAATGTTGTAATCTATTCTCTTCTTTTTATCTACTATCTATTTGCTTTTCTCGGCTTCTTGGTTTGCGTCTGGCCAGCGTGCTTCCTCCATGGTTCAACACCATTCTGAAACCACAAGCCAAAAGGGGAAAAAAAAAAGGAAAAAGGGAAAAAAGGAAAAAAGGCAACGATGAGTCTACCATCTTCGCCCAAGAAACCAAAAAAGAACTGACTGTTTTGCCAAGGGCTCGGCGTCTCGGCACCTGTGCATCTTGGCAGAAGCGAGGAAGGACTGACTGCCACTCCGCCCGCTGCGCTGCTTTTCCCATTTTTCTCGCTTCTTCGCCCATGAACTAACTCTGCGCCGAGCTGCTCTCTCCGCCTTGTGTTTATATGATGCCTCTGACGCATTCTTGTTGGCATTGTGGGCTTGTCTCTTGGTTCCGCTGGGCATTCCCGCTCGGGCGCTGGGCGTTTTTCTTTTCACTTCTTCCCTTTCCCTCTTAAAAAGCCATGCCTCCTTGCTCTCGTTGCTGCTGACCCTTTCTTTGATTTATTATTACCTTTTTTGTTTTTTTTTTTCTTTTCTTCTTACAAAAAAAAAAAAAAGCATTCCCCATTCCCACTCTCTCGATATCCCCTTTCCCCGACTTGTCGGTGTGATACATATTATAAACCTACACATACATGGATGGGACTGTCACTCCAAGGTCGCTCAATGTATTATCCTGACGCTCTGTCGTTCAGACAGCGCTGCATTTTTATACTTTACCTACCAACTTGAGCCCTGCCTTCTGGGCCTTATACAGTTGATCTTTCCCTCCGCCCTCAAAACCAACACCATCGCCCGTTTCCCGGTGTTTCCGATTCAGTAACAGCAATAAGCCATGTCCCCGCAGGCTATGACGCACGTCCCGTTCTACCACCATGATCACCGGAATCGGATCGTCTACCCTATGCTCGACCAGAAATCTTTAAACCCCTCCCCTCCTCCCTCCAACCCGGGCGGATCTTATCAACCATACCACCGTCCTACCGGCTCGCAACGGCATTCACACCTCTTATACTCACACTCACACGATCCACGGGAATATGCTGATAACCCTCGGATATCGCAGCTCTCCTCGGACGAGCCTGCAACGCTATCTAGTTTGACAATGGCATCTGCTTCGAATCCGAAAGCTACTTATGACCGCGGTGCTTTCCATCCCCCTCAGCCCAACCTCCCAGCGGCCGCATTTATACTCGCATCAAACACACAGCCCGCTTCAATGTCGGATAATGGAGGGCTCAGCTGGCATGAGCAAAGGGAATGGGCGCAAACGAAAAACGATATGGCACTGGGGACTCTGACGCTGGAGCCTGTCTCTCAGCGACCCAGGACCCGTGTTTCCGTGATTGGCACAGATGAAGATGAAGACGATGAGGACGACGACGACAACGATGACGATAACGAGGCGGCCTGCGCCTCAGACCATGAGAATGCTTTTTATATTCTTGTGAGTATCATACTTTTTTCTGGTTGGTTCTTGCATTTGGATTCTTGGGATGCCTGCACCCTCATCCCAAGCTGAGGGAGCTGCAGGACCCTCGGATTGGCCCGAATAAGAGGATCCCAATGCAGATCGCAAAGCATGACAATGGATGCTTTTTCAATATCGAGTCTCTGTGCGACCATACTTCTCCATTACCTGAACTGAAACCAAATCTTGCTGACTTATCGGGGATTCCGGCTCAGCTGCGTTTGTCCTTCGTCGTCCCACCATTTTCCATCTTAACCGCCCTTTACACTTTCTTCGCCGTCTTATTCCTCGTCTTCGTTGCTCCGTTACGATTATGCCCACCCACAACCTTCTTCAAATCACCAAACACCTTCTCTACCCAAATATGTCAAACCCTTTTCCCCCTTCACCGGGTTCACCAGCGTCTTATATCGACGCCCTCCCCCTCCCAAAGGCGCCGAGAACGACACCCCTATCACCAATCCGAATCACACCCACCTTCACAAAGACATTCCAGCCAGACGCCCTCCGAAAACCCTCATTACGACACCTTCCAATCCAATCCACATCCCACACCACCCTGTTCTCAATCACATAATAACATCTATTCCATCCCCTGGCTTATCCTTATTCACCTCTTCTCGCCCATACTCATCATTCCCATACTTTTCGCCGCTTGGATCTCTGCTTTCTTCTGGATTTTCACCATGATGATGGGAAACCCCGATGGCACTGAACGTCGAGATGATGGGCGAGCTGCGGTGCTAGGGGTTAGGAATTGGTGGAAGATCTGGCTTAGTAGGGCGAAGAGAAGGAAAAAACGGGAAAGGAGTGGTGAAGGGAGTCAAAATCGGAATGGGAGTGTGGTTTAAAGATGGGATTCGTGTACCTTTGGGAGGGGATTTGTGGGGTTAGTTTTTGGCGATGTCCCCCCCCC